>OY751318.1:1838852-2438852 GCA_963564615.1 Rhorus exstirpatorius | reverse complement strand
CGGGTACGATAACGCCAAATAATTCGATAACGGAAAATAAATCGATAACGAATAGGATAACACAAAATAATTCGATAACGCCGAATAAATCGATAACGGGTACGATAACACCAAATAATTCGATAACGGAAAATAAATCGATAACGGATATGATAACACAAAATAATTCAATAACGTCCAATAAATCGCTATCGGGTACGATACCGCGAAATAAATCGATAACGCGTATGATAGCACGAAATAATTCGATAACGTGAAATGTCTCGATAACAATACGGTAGCCCAAAATGCGTCGATAACGTAAAATACTTCGATAACGTGATGTAATTCGCGAACGGGGGTGATCCGATAACGTGAAATAGTTCGGTGGGGCGTGAAATAATTCAGCACGTTTAATTCTTTCTTAGAGGGGTTTTTTTTTTCTTTTCTTTTTTTTTCTTTTTTTTTTTTTTTTTTTTTTCCCTCGCGGGCCTAATTACTGGAGGAATGCGTCGTAGGCGGCCGGCAAAGTGATGGAAGAAAGACGGAGGTTACCTTGTGTTGACACGTGGTCGGAAGTCGATAGCTGGCCAGTCTCCTTGGATTCCTTTCGTTCGTATATCTTGACGAAAGGGAATTTCGATAGCACGGGGGAGTCGTGGAAGCGGAGAAACCCGAAACACTTTCGAGAGCAAGTTTTTTTTTTTTTTTTTTTTTTTTTTTTTTTTTTTTTTTTTTGTCACGAAACTCACTTGTGGTCACTAAACTTGATCGTCCGATCACGCGTGGATACACCCTTTGTTATTCGCGGCTTAGACCTGCTCAGTACTCTGGATAATACGTTGACTGGTCGCGATCGCGGAAAATTCGATAATGATCCTCGATCGTGTCACCAGACCCCGGGGACTGGCGAGCGCCTCGTGGAGTCCCTGGTGGGATTACTCCCTCTACCCCTCAACTGGCAGGGCTATTTCCCCCTTTCTCCAAATTTAGTAGGAATACTGTTCCCCTCTCACATGTCAGATGTCGTAGTTCGTCCAGTCACGTACGCCGAAAATTTCGAGCACTAAGAACCGCTCACGGTCAACGATGTTTACGTTGCGCGCTTGCCGGGTCGAGCGTCTCCCTCTACTCCTTTGTCCCTTATGTACTAAGATACGCGACGACGAAGATGCCGGGGACGATGGCCAGGCCTCGCGAGTGACGAGAGTCGAGAACAAAGACATAGAGAAGATATATATATTTTTTTTTCTTCGCGAGCTGCTCGAACTTCCTCGCTGGTCTTCGACTGTTCCTTTGTCCGAGGATCACCTCCCCCCCCTTTTACTTCGAGCATATTCTCGAAATAGTTCGAGAATAACCGTTAATAACAAGCATAACTTTTTTTTTCTTTTCGACCCGATTCGTGGTCTACGAAATTATCGTACGTTCCGAGTTTTTTCTGATGACGATATCGTTAACTCGCTGACCAACAAAATCTCGGTAACACCACAGAATGACGGTAGCGAAAATGGTTAGAGACGATTATCGATACCAATTTCTTCCCTCAATATTTTTTTTTTTTTTTTTTTTTTTTTTTTTTTTTGTGCCTTCGAGAACATATAGATTCTTTTCAGGCGTTCGAGAAGGACTTATGTTTTCCTCATGCGTCTACGACAACAATTTTTTTTTTTTGTTTTTCATGCGTTTGTTACGTCCCGCGACTTTCGGGACTTTTTGCATCGATTTGAAATAGCTTATATCTGGCGATTTTCAATAGAATTAAATACGAGGAAAGGGACCCGGTCACACTAGAGGAACGTTTTATTTTTCCTCCTGGCAACACGGAAAGTTCGAGTTGTCATTCATCGAGCCATCTGCACAAGTACGTCTCAAGTGAGCATAGGCTATCGAGAGGTGACGCCATAGCGGCATCGATATCAAAGGTCCTCATTACGAGACGTCCATCGTCGGACATGAATATAAACAACCGCCGATGTCGGAGAAATCCTTGGCTATAGAAGATTCACGCGTGCATGGATAGAGAGAGAGAAAGAGAGAGAGTATGCCTCATCTAAAGCTATAGTGACCGGTGATCCTCTTTTTCTTTATTCCCGAATGAATACTTTATGAAATAAATTCCCGAAAGTACGTGAGTGAACGGATGTAAAAATGTAAAATCAAGAATGAACATGGGTACCTGGGTCAGGTCATCGGTGATGGTAAAGGTGGCGGTGAATAGTATGTAGTTTATTGCATTTAAGTATTCAATTATATTATTTAGAATAGCTTGAGATTTCCATGAGTCAAAATTGGTCAAAGAGAGGAGATTTCCTTTTTCGTTGAGATGCTTGCTGTTTCTTTCTCTTTGCTCTTAATTTATGGGCGATTTTAGCCTTGCTACAACTTTTCGGGAACAGCGTCTGGAAAAGGTCATCGGATGATTCTCGTGGATGATCTACATGAGTTCTGCACGTGATCGACAAATTGACGCAGTGGTCGAGTCAAGGGGACTCGATAGAGGAAAGACTTCGACGGGACACCCAACCGTCACGTCGCTAATGAGAATTAAATAAACATTCGGAAACATGTGGTTATACCAGAGCTGCTGTCGTCTGGTTACGAATATCGTCTTCCGATTAACCGGAACTACATGTTTAGAGAGAGAGAGAGCGCGCGCGTGGAAGGCAATTGCCTTTCAATAAAAATCACGAGGTTCAAGAGACATATGTCTCATCGATAAGTGACGCCGCAAATTCGACATCGCAATCCAACAAGGACCCCAAAGGCGTAGCAAGCGCATGATTTAATTAACAATGAATAATAATTTTGCAAAGACCAAATTCAAAGATTCATGGAAATCTCATAGTGCATTAACAAGGATTATCCATAAACGATGTAATTGAGAAAGAATCCTTTTTAGTAGTTATTAAGAATGGTGAGCTAATGTATGCATGATTAATGCGCGGTTTATGAAATAGATTATTCCTGTAGTAAAAATGACAAAGAATGATTAGGGAAATCACACAGGATCTGGAGTATAGGGACAAAGTTTTCAATGTTATAACAAACAAGCAAAGAATAATCAGGGAAACTATCAGAATCCGAGCGTTAACGTGGAATCAAGATAACCGGGTGATAAAAAAATCAATATCCATCAATGAATAATTTTAAATTGTTTCAAAATGGTTTCGCATTGTGTATTTTGAGTAGATCAATGATTACAGAATGACTTTCATGATTTTTCCGATTATTGGAAAGATCGGGTCACTTAATCAAATAAAAATCGTTTGAGAACTATTTCACCATCAGTGGAATAATTTTAATCTGAACTAAAAAGCCTTGCATGTATCATCGCGTTACAGGCTCGGCATGGCAAGGAAATCAAAAAGAGATAGAAATGAATAGAATGAGAGAATAAATCGAAGGCAATGCGGAGCAAGGGAGATACGAATAAATGGAGGAGAAATCGTCACCGAACGAGAGCACGAACGAAAAGACGAATGGAAATGTGCATGGCTGTATGTGTGTGTGCGTGTGTGGGTCACTGAGAGACTACGGTGGACCAGCGCGTGGCCTGTAGGAGAAGCCGAAGAGGAGAACTCCTCTGCTGCGTGGTACCTCCGAAACGAGGGGCAGAGTGAGCGAGAGAGTAGATACCGTATATGCAAGTATGAGAAAGACAGAATGAACGTCTTGATGAAAAGACGGCGTATGTACGAGGGGAAAAATCGCTTTACGGATTATTGAAACACGGAATAATTATTAAAAAGGAATACAGAAATGAATGTTTTATAATCAGGATAAATTTGTATTAATTAGAAGTATGGATTTTCAATTATATAGATTCGTAGCGGTCATTGGGAATGCGAGGTGGAGGCGGCGGAGGGGCTTAGAGCGTTTTAGGCGGCTAAGGGCGTATCTCCCCACCGCCGAAGCTAAGTCATCCTGCAATACCCTATATAAAACCGGGTAATGAGCCCGCAGGGGGTCAGAGTTATCAGAGCCGGGAGAAAATTTTAAGAGATCAAATCGCTGTCCGTCGTGTTAATCTATTTCTCTTTATATACTTCTCATCGTTTTGCCTCAGTATCTCCAAATTTCTTTATTTTACTTTATTTTATTCAAACTGTCTCCGTGGATTTCGATACGAACATTTTATTTTTGCGAACGAACATTTCATTTTTGTGAACGAACGGTTTATTTTCTTTTGTGAACGAACATATTTTTTTTGTGGAATAAAAATATTTCACCGTTTATCAATCTCGGCTGAACATTCACTTTCACCGCACAATCATCCCATCTGCACTGAATTGTTCATCGTCTTCGTCGTTATATTCATCGTATTTTAGAATCCTCCAAATTCATCCAGTTCGACCATCAAAGTAGTAAGTATTTTTGAAATGTTTTCTCACATATATATATATATATTTGCTCGTGTTGCGCGGTGTCTCCGATCTCGGTCGACACCCCATGACGTCCTAAGGACCGAAGGCGAGGGTTTCGGGTCGTTTGTATCGTAAAACCCATGGTGTAATTTCTTTCGTTGTTTTCCCTTTCCGTGTTATCCTTTTGAATTAAATTCAGTTTTTGGAAATTTATAAATTCAGTTTTGTGGAAAGTCATGTCGAATTAAGTTCAATTTTTCTTTGGAAATTTATGAATTCAATTTTGGAAAATCATGTCGAGTTAAAATCAATTTTGTGAAAAGTCATGCCGAATTAAATTCAGTTTTCTGGAAATTTATATTTGCGTCAATCTTGGTCTTTCGGAAGGTTATGATTCCATGAAGGGTAATTTATTTTTTTTTGTTATGTTAAATCCAATGTCCGATAAATATTATTTTGTGAATTTAATTTTTGTTGTTGTTTTCTCCAAACTCGATTCTTGTGTTAGTATATTTTCAGACCCTTTAGAATTATTCTTGGTCCATTAAAAATATTTTGGCGTTTCCAAGCAACTATTTCCGGAGGAATCCGTAGTATTTCGATCTACTGTAGGATTATTTTCTTTGTAAATTTGTTTCATTTTAGGAAGTGTTCATCCTGTAACTTCCGTGAAATATGTGCGAGCTAAATGCATTTGAAGAATTTACGATGTATTCCAGGAAATAAGAAATTAACAGTTTCGTGTTTATAATTTGATGTTCATTTCTGATATAATTTTTCCGGGGTTAAATTCATTTTCGAGCATTTTAGAATTTCTTCAAATGATTAAACTTAATCAAGTCGTGGTTGAATAAATTCCGGTGTTGATTTCCTTTGTTGTGAGAGTTGTCCTGTCCATTGATCATGGACCTTTTCCAGTTAAAAATAGCTGTCGCGGTATCAGTGGTCATTTTGGTCCTCATAATAATTACGTTTGTCCTTGCAATTTGGGCGGAAAGCCCTCCGGAGGTCAATCCTGAGGATGGCCCTGCCGTGTATTTCCTCCCACGTCAGTGAAAGTTTAGTTCCCGTGTTTATGTCAGAATTTATTTTATGAGATCACGCTATTTTATTCCTTTATATTACAAGTTTTATTTGTCAGATGTTACCGAATTACCATTTATTATGTGTCCCGCGAAATTGAAGAGTTTTGTTCGCGAGATTTTATTTAAATTTGCCATTGTTACCAAATTATGCACTCTCCGCCCATCCTGAGCAATTTTCCGCAAGGTTAGGCTCAAAACAGGGCAATAACCTGGCCAATTCCGATTTTATCTCGAATAACGTGTTAAAGGGAAAGCCGCGCTTTTCTTGGCCGAGATGAGAAAAATCGAGGGTCAGGACGTAACAAAATTTGGGGGCTCGTCCGGGATCTTGAGAGTGCATTTATAAATTGTTTTGATTTTCTTTCTTTGTGTTCGCATGATTATTCCCATGAAAATTTTGTGTTATTTGAAATTTTAAAAATATTGCGCATGTTTTTTTTTTGCTATTCCTTGTTGCCATTATATGTATTGTTTCAACTGGATGAGGGTGGACGAAGGTAAGTCCAAGCGTCCACCGCTGGTCAACGACCCCGTCGTATAAATGCATAGGCAAACCCGTTCTAAAGTTCGTGTTGATGAGTCCGTTTTGAGTAATTATCCCAACGAAAGGAAGCGTGTTTTAGAAGATGATGAAAATTTATCAGAAAAAGAGGATAGTGATGTAGATTTGACCGAGACCCTTGAGACCAATAATTCAGAAACTGTCAAATCCTCTGAGGAATTATCTCGAGTTTCATTATCATTAATAGAGAAGGAAGAATTTTGTGATTCCGAGGAAACAACAAGTACAGAATTAGAATCCGATGGAGAATTGATTTATGGTGCGGAAAAAGTATTATCTCCGTCTGAGTTGGAATTGTTTAAGAATAGTCTCGCGATACAGCAGGCTCTCGAAATTGAATCACTCGTGAATGAGGAAAAGGAAAAGTCTAATCCATTAACTGTCGCTATATCTTCGAGGTCAAATATTTTCCCTTGGTGTCTTTTTAGTGGTGTAGTAGAAACGCCAGAATTAACTGTTTCCGCCAATAAAAGTAGTAATTTACCCTTTTTGCCTTCTGCTCGAGTTTCAGAAAAATCTCCAGAAAATTTAATTTTGAATAAAGTTAGAAGTCCGATTGCTTTGCCATTATTGCGAACCCCTGTAAAATCATTTGAACGATCCGAACCTGTAGATGAACATTCTCTTTGTAGTGATAACGATCAGTTTTCAACCCCTGTGGGTGGCAATTTGAGCACCTCACAGAACCCAGAGGATAGTTCAACTCCGCGAAATAATAGAAATTTTAATCCTCGGCGAAAATTAAATACAGCAATGAATGAGCCGGCTAGAGCATATGACCCCGCGACGCTGTCCGCCTTGCGTGAAGCGTTGCGGTTCATCCCCGATTTCGACGGTAAAAAGACATCGCTTGGTCGTTATATCGCAGGTATAGAGGAGGCCAGTCAAATGACCGGAGGGGCGCTCGATCAGCAATTATTGAGACTCCTAAAAGTCAAACTGTTGCCCTCAATTTGGAATAAAATCTCTAAAATCACTTTTCGAAATCTTAAAGAATATACAAATTTTTTGCGTGAAACATATGACCCTCCTAGAGATGTATATCAGTTAATAGCAGAGCTGGGAAACAGTTATCAGAAGCCCTTAGAGAGTGTAGATGATTATGTCGATCGTATCCGATATTATGCAGAAAAAATCTTGGAAGCTCAGGCTACAGAGGAAGGGATTACTAGTGAGGAGCGTGAAAGGGTTGAGGAAATGGCGCGTAAAATCATGCAGCGTGGGTTATTGCCAGAAATCGAGCAGCGAATGAAGGATGAAGCCTCCCTTAGTGACACGGTAAACCGAGCAAAGGTAATAGAACGCCAGCTTGCCGACGCCAAACGACTGAGAGAGGGGGATTCACAGAAATCGCGTTTATCCGAGAAAACTGAAAAGAGAGCTAATATGAATGTCGTGGGACAAGATATCGTGAATGAGAATAAGAAAGAAGCAGGCGCGAGTGCTCCGCCGGTCGTGAGCTGTCAGCTGTGCGGTCGAAGGGGGCATACCGCGGAAAGATGTGGAGCTCTTCAAGCTAGTGGAATTCCTGTGAAGATAATTATATGTCAATTGTGTGGCCAACCGGGCCATACAGCTGATAAATGTCCCTCTAAATTTCCTACGACGAATGGTCAAGAATTGACAATTTGCCAGATTTGTGGAAAAAGAGGACATCTTGCAAACCGTTGTTTTTCTGTTCCGTGTAGAAATTGTGGTCGTACGGGGCATTTAGCCGACACTTGTCGTCAAATGCAACGACCTACCGAGGTACAATCGTACCCCGGAAATCAGAATAATCAGAGAGATTCGCTTCCACCGCTTCAGTGTTATAAATGTCAAGAATGGGGTCATATTTCGAGAAATTGTAGTAAAAATATTAACCAGATAAATCAGGGGATTCCAGGTCCACCTGCATTGTCTAACGTAAACAATCGAATGTCGTACCCTGCAGGCCCAAGTTCTTATTCACAAGCTGTAAAATTGAATTACCCGCCGGGAGTGTGCCGGTACTGCAAGCAGGCCGGGCATGTACTCGATGAGTGTCAGTTGCGCGCAGCAAACCATGAGAGACGCGATCGCATGCAGGGAAACGGGAATGGCCAGCCGGGAGCGGGTGCCCAGGCGAAGGCCGTGTCGCAGGTACACCCGACTATGCTGTTCGAAGTAGACCAACAGTTACCAACCCAGTAAAGATAATTGATGTATTTTTGGCGCGTCAACCGGACGATGTGATTGCGCCAACCATAATGTTGAAGGGTAGACATTTGTTTGAGGGTGTTACGTTGATGTTAGATACAGGAGCAAGTAAGAATGTTATAAAAGAGCAATATGTTAGCTCAGACGTACCTATTTACGATGATCAAATTTTGCGTCTTCGGGGTATAACTGAGAACACATTGCTCACTTTGGGATATATATATACGGAAACGTTGGGTTTTAAGTCCATTTTTCATATCGTTCCTGATGAATTTCCTATAAATCAGTCGGGAATTTTATCTTCAGAATATTTTCGTGAAACAGGTGCCAAAATCGACTACGCTAATCATTGCCTTGTGGTCGGGGGCGACATAATACCGTTTCACACCAGAGAAGTTATGATGTTTCCTCCAGGTTCAACGAAGTTGTTTTTCGCGCGTGTGGTAAATGAGGAGATCTCTCACGGATATCTACCTCCTTTAAAGAAATTGGAGGGGATGATAGTCCAAGGGGGACATGTGGAGAATGTTGATGGAAGAGCATATTTCTTTGTAACGAATACGAGAGATCATACTGTAGAGATCGCGATACCCTCGTTAACGTTGTTGACGCCTACGCCTTCCGCGACGGCAGTTGACAGTTGCGAGCGGGTGACGGAAATCGAGTCAAAAAACGTAGAGTCGCGGGGGATTGCTGGTCCACCGGTGACAGTGGACATCGGGGGATCCTCCCGCGAGATCCTACCAGTAACCAGTTTTGTCTAGGATGGAGTAGAGGCGGAGGAGGGAGGTCCACGACGGAGAATTCAAAAATCCAAACTCCCAAATCCCAAAATTCATCCGTTGAAAATCCAATAGTTAAAAATCCAGAAGTTGAAAATTGCTTGTCTATTGAAAATCCAGAGATTATCGAGAATTTGAAAATTGAAGATGTGAAAGTTGAAAATCCAAGAGTTAAAAATCCATTGTTTAAAAATCCAGAAGTTGAAAATTGTTTGTCTATTGAAAATCCAGAGATCATTGAGAATTTGAAAATTGAAGATGTGAAAGTTGAAAATCGAGAAGTTAAAAATCCATTGTTTAAGAATCGAGAAGTTAAAAATCCATTGTTTAAAAATCCAGAAGTTGAAAATTGTTTGTCTATTGGAAATCCAGAGATCATTGAGAATTTGAAAATTGAAGATGTGAAAGTTAAAAATCCATTGTTCGAGAATCGAGAAGTTAAAAATCCATTGTTTGAGAATCGAGAAGCTAAAAATCCATTGTTTAAGAATCAAGAAGTTAAAAATCCCTTGTTTGAGAATCGAGAAGCTAAAAATCCATTGTTTAAGAATCAAGAAGTTAAAAATCCCTTGTTTGAGAATCAAGAAGTTAAAAATCTATTGTTTGAGAATCAAAAAGTTGAAGATCCATTATTTGAAAATTGTGAAGTCGGAAATTTGTCAGTTCAAAATAAAAAAGTTGAAAATTGTTTGTCCATTGGAAATCGTAAAGTTGAAAATTTGTCTATTGGAAATCGTAAAATTAAAAATTTGTCTATTGAAAATCGTAAAGTTGAAAATTTGTCTATTGGAAATCGTGAAGTCGAGAATTTGGAAATTAAAGATCGAGGAATTGGAAATTGTGAAATTGGAAGTGTTGAAATTGAGAATCGTGTTCCTGTGTTTGAGAATCGTGTTTTGGGAAGAATTGAAACTCAAAATCCAGAAAGTAAAGTTCTAGAAAGTTATGATCCTGTAATTGAGAATCATGTTTTTGTTCAAAATTTTGGTATAGTTGAGAGTTCTGTAATTGAAGATCGAGTTGTTCAAGTTTCCAAAGATCGAGTAGTTGAAATCCAAGAAGTCGAAAATCAAGAAATCCAAGAAGTCAGAATTCGAAAGTTTGAGAGTCCAGAAATTGAAGTCCAGTGTCAAGAGTTTTGTGTAGATGATATTTGTGGTATAAAAAAATGTGCCGGGATTCGTAAACCGCATACCAATGCATTCGAGAGTAGTGGAACGTTAGCGGACAAGTCGAATGAGACCTCTGAGATGCAGCGTATCCATACATCGAAGCCTCTGAGAGATCATGAGGGAGAATCCAGTAGTGGCCATATAGAAAATTCTCGGGAGACTCCGAATCCATGTATGAGTGTATTCGAAAATTGTGGAACGTTGGCATACAAGTTTAATGAGACCTCTGAGAAGCAGCGTGTCTACACCTCGAAACCTCCGAAATGTGTGGACAAGGAACCCGAAAACATTTTTGTCAGTCAAGACAGTTTTGATGATTTAGAAAAGAAAAATCCGAACATGGTGGTTAAATTTGTAGAGTCGAGTAATGTTTTAATTGATAAAGAGAAAATAGAGATTTTTGATGATAATAATGATGGAAAAAGTGTTCAGTATCCGAGTACCAGTGGCGAGATGTTTGTTTCAATTCCTGTAACGGTAAATTCAATAATAGAAGATGTAAATTCAGAATCCAGTTTTGTAAGAGATGTAGTTGTTCATAGAGAGAATGGTATTGTTTCAGAAAAAGCAGTGGAATTTAATTTTGAGTTAGATAAAGAGTGTTTCACAGTCACCGCCAGAATATCCGACGAAGATCGTTGTCTCAAAGTGTTAGAGTTACTTCGTTTGGATCATTTAGAAAAAGAAGAAGTTGGAGAAATAAGGAATTTGATCAAAAGTACAGCCGATATATTCCACCTACCAGGTGAGATTTTAGGGGCTACCGATGTTGTTGCTCATAGAATACCTACGACAGATGATTTACCAGTAAATTCAAAGCAGTATCGTTTTCCCGTGGTTCATAAAGAAGAAATAAGAAAGCAGGTAGAGGAGTTGTTCGAAGCCGGGTTAATCCGAGAGTCCAAGTCCCCGTATAACACACCTGTATGGGTTGTGCCTAAAAAGCCGGATTCGCAAGGAAATCCTAGGTGGAGAATGGTCCTTGATTTCCGACAGTTGAATGAAAAGACGATTGGTGACGCATATCCTTTGCCGAACATAATCGATATTTTGGATCAGCTGGGCGGTGCTCGATATTTTTCAGTCTTTGATTTAGCCTCAGGATTTTATCAAATAAAAATGCACCCAGATGATTGTCATAAAACCGCGTTCACAACTCCGTACGGACATTATGAGTATGTTCGAATGCCTATGGGGCTGAAAAATGCTCCTCCCACTTTTCAACGGGCCATGGATATGGTGTTGATGGGATTACAAGGGCAAGAGTTGTTCGTTTATCTGGATGATATCGTGATTTATGCAAAAACGTTGAAAGAACATATGGAGAAATGTACGAAGCTTTTCGATCGCCTAAGAGGGGCCAACCTATCTTTGCAGCCTGATAAATGTGAATTTTTGAAAAGAGAAGTAGTTTATTTGTGTCATATTATTAGTAGCACGGGATTAAGACCCGATCCTCGGAAATTGGAGGCCGTTCGAGATTTTCCACGGCCACGTAATGTGAAAAATATACGCCAATTTTTGGGACTTACGGGATATTATCGTCGTTTTATTGAGGGGTACGCTCGTCTAGCCAAACCCTTGTCAAATCTTTTAAAGAATGATGTGCCGTTTTTGTGGGAAAATATTCAAGAAGAAAGTTTTATGGAATTAAAAGATAGACTTTGTACAGAACCGGTTTTAATTTTTCCTGATTTTTCAAAACCATTTGTTGTTACTACAGACGCGTCAGGATACGCAATAGGAGGTATTTTGTCCCAAGGGGAAATAAATAAAGACAGACCAATAGCATACGCTTCACGTACATTGAATGGTGCTGAAAGTAGATATGATACGTATGAAAAAGAGGCTTTAGCGATCGTTTACAGCGTATTGCATTTCAGACCATATCTTTATGGCAAACGTTTTACGCTCGTCACTGATCATAAACCGTTAATTTGGTTTAAAACTTGCAAAGACGGTAACGCACGTGTGCTCCGCTGGAGATTGAAATTATCTGAGTACGAGTACGACGTTGTGTATAAAGCCGGAAAAACTAATGTAAACGCGGATGCATTGTCGCGAAATCCTGTGATCCGGGAAACTGAAATCACCGAGGAAGAGATTTTCGCGATAAACTCAAAGAAGAAAAAGAATTTGACCGATAAAGATATCCTAGAGTTGTTAGAACGAGAAGGTAGCGAGAATGATGGAGAAAGCGACGAAACGAATGTTGTCGATGAGGAAGATCCGGAAGAACAATGGAGGGAGTCATTAACTCCGTGTGAATTGGCTGAAATCGAGAACGAACATCTTCAGGTCGAAGGAGGGAAGGGAACAGTCACTCAAAAGGTGAAGGATTTCTCCGTCAAGGCGAAATTAGTCGAAAAAACATTTCCGAACCGACAACCGGAAAACCCATCCTATCCAGAACCAATCGAGGCAGTCGCTGGACCATCTCAGCATCCAACCACATGTACGCGTAGGCTCACGAGGAGTCAGTCCAAAGCACAACGAGAACCAGATCTTCCGATTCAGGGAAATAATTATCAAGAAAGCGAAGGAAGTGAAGAAAACGAATCTTCGGATAATACAGCGTCCGACCAGGAAGAAATGGAAAAACCAAGGAAGAAAAAGAAAATTTCACCGTTGCAAGATTCAGATGGAGACGAGTTATCATCGGAAACAGAAGATAGCGATGACAATGTACACCGAAATAATGAAGACCCCCAGGGAAGAATACATGAAGATGAAATAGAAGAAGAATTTAATAGACCAAAAATTGTAAATGATGAGATTATAGCAGGAAATATTATTCAATCTAGAGACCTTTTCTTCACGCGTAAAGACACACTGGCATACTTTTTGAACACCCGTGGTGAGCCTTTCGATCTTGGGTCACGAAAGCTGAGAGACCGTAATGAGTTACCGTACTTTCCGGACCTCCAGCTGGGGCAAGCAAGCCTAGTGAAACGAGGGAACAGGTACCACGTAGGGTTGCCGGTCAGTGACGACTCCGGGGAAGGAATGTCATTGACCCTTGGGCATATTAAGAGCGCTATAGCCAGTCTTCGTGAAAAATCGGAAGGTTTAAATATCCAAAGTATTAGTATCGCGAAAACAGACTCTGTGGGTAGTGTTCCATGGGACGATATAGCCACATCTTTGCGATTAGGATTTTTGCGAAGTACAGTAAAAATAATAATTTGTCATGGAATAATAAGATATCCGAGTAAAGAAGAACGGGAAGGAATCATGAAAGAATTGCATAGTTCAGCTGTGGGCGGACATAGAGGCGTAACGAAAACCTTTAATCGAATTAGACAGTATTATTATTGGGAAAAAATGAAAATCGATATTCAACATTTTATTCAACAATGTTTGCATTGTCAATTAAAAAAATGTGTTCGAGTTAAAACTAGACAGCCGATGGTCATAACTGACACTCCAGGTACGGCTTTTGATAAAATTGCAATGGACATTGTGGGTCCTCTTCCAAAAACAAGAAAGAATAATGAATATATATTAACAATTCAAGATCAATTGACCAAATTTTGTATTGCAATCCCTTTACCCAACGCCACATCAGCAACCATTGCTGACGCGTTGGTTCAGAATTTTATTACACTTTTTGGAGCGCCCAAGGCGATACTCACGGATCAAGGTCGCAATTTTCTAAGCGTATTGATTCGACGAGTGGCCAAAGTATTTAAAATCAAGAAAATTCGTACAACCGCTTTCCACCCACAGTCTAACGGGTCATTAGAAAGATCACATCATGCTTTGGGGGAATATCTAAAACAATATGTCGGAAAAGAATATGATTGGGATGAATGGGTGAGTCTTGCCATTTTTAATTACAACACTTGTGTGCACGAGGGCACAAAGCATACCCCATACGCGTTAGTTTTCGGTAAATTAGCAAGAATTCCATCGAGTGAACCATTGCACGTGGAGGATAAGTTGCCGGATTATGACAATTATTTAGTAAAACTCGTCACGCAGTTGCATGAAATACAGAATGTGGCTCGTCAAAATTTGATCGGAGCAAAAGAGAAATCGAAAGAACGATATGATAAGAATATAAATCCGAAAGAATTTAAGGTTGGAGAATATGCGTTTCTGCTAAAAGGTCCGAAGTCAGGAAAATTAGTTGATCATTATACCGGACCACATGAAATAGTAGAGGTGATGGGTAAAAATAATATACGTATTAAGATAAACCAGAATACAAAGGTCGTGCACGCTAACCGACTCAAGCATTCTAGGATTATACCCGCATAAGAATGCCAAAATAAGGTAAACGTCTACAGAATTCGGAAAATATATTTGTCTAGCCCCATGTACCCTAGATAAGCGGGTCGTTGGCCTTGCCATCCGTGTTGTTCACCATATGGCTTTTTCCCAACCCCGCTTGGACTTTGTTCATTTGAATGCTTATTCGCTACTTTATAAATTTATATGCTTCTATGCTTCTATGCTTCTAAAGTTAGTTTTAAGGTGGATTGAAAATTTGATTGAAAAAGGAGGTGGGATCAGTGAAATCTTTTTGTGTTTTGAAATATCGGTAAAAGTAGATCTAAATTAATGATTCGCATATTGGTAATCTAGTAAATTCTTCTTTTGAAAAAGGGTTTGTTTTATATTTCTTGCCATTTGAAGGTCATTTATTGAAGGGGGTAGTTTGAAAATGTTCGAGAATAAAAATTGAATAGAGGAAATTTATAAAGTAAAAATTTATGATGGGAAAAGGGGGAGGGGGGTTCCCTAATTATTATTTTTGCCTGTTATTTAGATAGAATAAGGATGACGTTTGTGACGATTGTGATGTTGGCATGGGGAATGTTAACCCCTTGCCCGGTGAGGTAATAGTGGGATATGAATGTGGATCGTCAGCATCCAGTATAACCACCTTATCCCTTCTAAATGTGGGACCCAGTGCCGAAAGATCACTATGGGGTGACGTCGTGCTTCACAGAGGGCAGGATCCATTCGGGATCTAGTTGGAGGGGGAAAGAAGAACCTGATCCTCCCCCGGTGGTGGCCCAGATGTCGGTTGCAAATACACCGGCCCTCCCTACAGTAGCCCATTTCAACCAGATATACCACTAAATCCAACCTCAATATTTTCCTATTTTATTAATCTTGTTTTCTTCCTGTAGTGATTATATTCATGGATATAATACTAATATTCTCCTAATTTTTTTTTTTTTTTTCATTGTATTTTTGTTTTTATTTTTATTACTTTTTTTTCTTATGCTTATAACCCTAAGTGTAATTTTGAATTTTTCTATTTTGTTAGTCTTATACATTTAATGTTTTCTTTTTATTATTTTTTTTTTATGATTATATTCGTAGACTGAAGTTCATATTTTCTCATTTTCACGTTTTTTTTTATTATATTCGTAGATTTAATTTCAGTATTTTCTTATTATGTTTTTCTTTTCAATTTTTTTATTATATCCGTAGATTGAAGTTTCATATTTTCTCATTTTCACGTTTTTGATTGTATTCGTAGATTTAATTTCCATATTTTCTTATTATGTATTTTTGATCATATTCATAGTTTTAATTGCAAAATTTTCGCATTTTCATATTTTTTTTTGATTATATTCATAGATGTAATTTTAATGTTATCTTAATTTTTTTTTTATGATAATATTCGTAGAAGTAATTTTGAATTTTTTTTTCATTTTCTCAGTTTTCATTATATTCGTAAAAGTAATTTCGCTATCTCTTATTTTCTTATTCTTTTATGATATAAGCTTAATGTTTTCTGATTAAATCCTTAAATATAATTTCAATGTTTTGTTTTCGATTAGGATTTTAAGTATTATAGCTAATGGTTTGAATTCGATTTTGTTCAATTCTTATAACCCTGATTACACTCCGAAATTTTTATTTTTAATGATACATCTGTTGTTCAAATTTCGTGTGATCATGTTCTCGAATTGTAGTATTTCCTCAGAATTCGTATGGTTATATTCTAAAAATCTAAATTCAACCATTGATGATTGTTATGAGTAAAATTGTAGAATGAATGAGGAGATGAATGCCGCAACCAACAAAAAACAGTTAGAAGTTGTCACATCATCAGTAGCCAATCGGGGAATTGAGAATCTACCGGGGAACATAGAGCATTTGCAATAGAATCGTCATCAGTATATCAACGTCTGACAAAGAAAGGCATGTACGACGAGATTCATTTTTGTATTTAGGTTATCGTAACATTTGGGTAGTTTTTTCGTTTGTTTTTGTTTGTTTTTTTTTCCAGTCCACAAGAGTCCGTGATGAGCTGACCCAGGGGTAGTTGCGAAGGCCTCTACCGAGGTCGATCGCCGTTCTTCGAAGCGGCGCTCGTTTAATGGGGGAGGTGTTACGTCCCGCGACTTTCGGGACTTTTTGCATCGATTTGAAATAGCTTATATCTGGCGATTTTCAATAGAATTAAATACGAGGAAAGGGACCCGGTCACACTAGAGGAACGTTTTATTTTTCCTCCTGGCAACACGGAAAGTTCGAGTTGTCATTCATCGAGCCATCTGCACAAGTACGTCTCAAGTGAGCATAGGCTATCGAGAGGTGACGCCATAGCGGCATCGATATCAAAGGTCCTCATTACGAGACGTCCATCGTCGGACATGAATATAAACAACCGCCGATGTCGGAGAAATCCTTGGCTATAGAAGATTCACGCGTGCATGGATAGAGAGAGAGAAAGAGAGAGAGTATGCCTCATCTAAAGCTATAGTGACCGGTGATCCTCTTTTTCTTTATTCCCGAATGAATACTTTATGAAATAAATTCCCGAAAGTACGTGAGTGAACGGATGTAAAAATGTAAAATCAAGAATGAACATGGGTACCTGGGTCAGGTCATCGGTGATGGTAAAGGTGGCGGTGAATAGTATGTAGTTTATTGCATTTAAGTATTCAATTATATTATTTAGAATAGCTTGAGATTTCCATGAGTCAAAATTGGTCAAAGAGAGGAGATTTCCTTTTTCGTTGAGATGCTTGCTGTTTCTTTCTCTTTGCTCTTAATTTATGGGCGATTTTAGCCTTGCTACAACTTTTCGGGAACAGCGTCTGGAAAAGGTCATCGGATGATTCTCGTGGATGATCTACATGAGTTCTGCACGTGATCGACAAATTGACGCAGTGGTCGAGTCAAGGGGACTCGATAGAGGAAAGACTTCGACGGGACACCCAACCGTCACGTCGCTAATGAGAATTAAATAAACATTCGGAAACATGTGGTTATACCAGAGCTGCTGTCGTCTGGTTACGAATATCGTCTTCCGATTAACCGGAACTACATGTTTAGAGAGAGAGAGAGCGCGCGCGTGGAAGGCAATTGCCTTTCAATAAAAATCACGAGGTTCAAGAGACATATGTCTCATCGATAAGTGACGCCGCAAATTCGACATCGCAATCCAACAAGGACCCCAAAGGCGTAGCAAGCGCATGATTTAATTAACAATGAATAATAATTTTGCAAAGACCAAATTCAAAGATTCATGGAAATCTCATAGTGCATTAACAAGGATTATCCATAAACGATGTAATTGAGAAAGAATCCTTTTTAGTAGTTATTAAGAATGGTGAGCTAATGTATGCATGATTAATGCGCGGTTTATGAAATAGATTATTCCTGTAGTAAAAATGACAAAGAATGATTAGGGAAATCACACAGGATCTGGAGTATAGGGACAAAGTTTTCAATGTTATAACAAACAAGCAAAGAATAATCAGGGAAACTATCAGAATCCGAGCGTTAACGTGGAATCAAGATAACCGGGTGATAAAAAAATCAATATCCATCAATGAATAATTTTAAATTGTTTCAAAATGGTTTCGCATTGTGTATTTTGAGTAGATCAATGATTACAGAATGACTTTCATGATTTTTCCGATTATTGGAAAGATCGGGTCACTTAATCAAATAAAAATCGTTTGAGAACTATTTCACCATCAGTGGAATAATTTTAATCTGAACTAAAAAGCCTTGCATGTATCATCGCGTTACAGGCTCGGCATGGCAAGGAAATCAAAAAGAGATAGAAATGAATAGAATGAGAGAATAAATCGAAGGCAATGCGGAGCAAGGGAGATACGAATAAATGGAGGAGAAATCGTCACCGAACGAGAGCACGAACGAAAAGACGAATGGAAATGTGCATGGCTGTATGTGTGTGTGCGTGTGTGGGTCACTGAGAGACTACGGTGGACCAGCGCGTGGCCTGTAGGAGAAGCCGAAGAGGAGAACTCCTCTGCTGCGTGGTACCTCCGAAACGAGGGGCAGAGTGAGCGAGAGAGTAGATACCGTATATGCAAGTATGAGAAAGACAGAATGAACGTCTTGATGAAAAGACGGCGTATGTACGAGGGGAAAAATCGCTTTACGGATTATTGAAACACGGAATAATTATTAAAAAGGAATACAGAAATGAATGTTTTATAATCAGGATAAATTTGTATTAATTAGAAGTATGGATTTTCAATTATATAGATTCGTAGCGGTCATTGGGAATGCGAGGTGGAGGCGGCGGAGGGGCTTAGAGCGTTTTAGGCGGCTAAGGGCGTATCTCCCCACCGCCGAAGCTAAGTCATCCTGCAATACCCTATATAAAACCGGGTAATGAGCCCGCAGGGGGTCAGAGTTATCAGAGCCGGGAGAAAATTTTAAGAGATCAAATCGCTGTCCGTCGTGTTAATCTATTTCTCTTTATATACTTCTCATCGTTTTGCCTCAGTATCTCCAAATTTCTTTATTTTACTTTATTTTATTCAAACTGTCTCCGTGGATTTCGATACGAACATTTTATTTTTGCGAACGAACATTTCATTTTTGTGAACGAACGGTTTATTTTCTTTTGTGAACGAACATATTTTTTTTGTGGAATAAAAATATTTCACCGTTTATCAATCTCGGCTGAACATTCACTTTCACCGCACAATCATCCCATCTGCACTGAATTGTTCATCGTCTTCGTCGTTATATTCATCGTATTTTAGAATCCTCCAAATTCATCCAGTTCGACCATCAAAGTAGTAAGTATTTTTGAAATGTTTTCTCACATATATATATATATATTTGCTCGTGTTGCGCGGTGTCTCCGATCTCGGTCGACACCCCATGACGTCCTAAGGACCGAAGGCGAGGGTTTCGGGTCGTTTGTATCGTAAAACCCATGGTGTAATTTCTTTCGTTGTTTTCCCTTTCCGTGTTATCCTTTTGAATTAAATTCAGTTTTTGGAAATTTATAAATTCAGTTTTGTGGAAAGTCATGTCGAATTAAGTTCAATTTTTCTTTGGAAATTTATGAATTCAATTTTGGAAAATCATGTCGAGTTAAAATCAATTTTGTGAAAAGTCATGCCGAATTAAATTCAGTTTTCTGGAAATTTATATTTGCGTCAATCTTGGTCTTTCGGAAGGTTATGATTCCATGAAGGGTAATTTATTTTTTTTTGTTATGTTAAATCCAATGTCCGATAAATATTATTTTGTGAATTTAATTTTTGTTGTTGTTTTCTCCAAACTCGATTCTTGTGTTAGTATATTTTCAGACCCTTTAGAATTATTCTTGGTCCATTAAAAATATTTTGGCGTTTCCAAGCAACTATTTCCGGAGGAATCCGTAGTATTTCGATCTACTGTAGGATTATTTTCTTTGTAAATTTGTTTCATTTTAGGAAGTGTTCATCCTGTAACTTCCGTGAAATATGTGCGAGCTAAATGCATTTGAAGAATTTACGATGTATTCCAGGAAATAAGAAATTAACAGTTTCGTGTTTATAATTTGATGTTCATTTCTGATATAATTTTTCCGGGGTTAAATTCATTTTCGAGCATTTTAGAATTTCTTCAAATGATTAAACTTAATCAAGTCGTGGTTGAATAAATTCCGGTGTTGATTTCCTTTGTTGTGAGAGTTGTCCTGTCCATTGATCATGGACCTTTTCCAGTTAAAAATAGCTGTCGCGGTATCAGTGGTCATTTTGGTCCTCATAATAATTACGTTTGTCCTTGCAATTTGGGCGGAAAGCCCTCCGGAGGTCAATCCTGAGGATGGCCCTGCCGTGTATTTCCTCCCACGTCAGTGAAAGTTTAGTTCCCGTGTTTATGTCAGAATTTATTTTATGAGATCACGCTATTTTATTCCTTTATATTACAAGTTTTATTTGTCAGATGTTACCGAATTACCATTTATTATGTGTCCCGCGAAATTGAAGAGTTTTGTTCGCGAGATTTTATTTAAATTTGCCATTGTTACCAAATTATGCACTCTCCGCCCATCCTGAGCAATTTTCCGCAAGGTTAGGCTCAAAACAGGGCAATAACCTGGCCAATTCCGATTTTATCTCGAATAACGTGTTAAAGGGAAAGCCGCGCTTTTCTTGGCCGAGATGAGAAAAATCGAGGGTCAGGACGTAACACGTTCGAGAACGATTTTCTATTTCCCTTTTTCATGCGTTCGAGAACGATTTTCTATTTCCCTTTTTCATGCGTTTGAGAACGATTTTCTTTTTCAAGCGTTCGAGAACGATTTTATATTTTTTTTTTTCTGTGTTCGAGAACGATTTTCCCAAATTTTCTCATGCGTTCGAGAACGATGTTCCATATGTATACCTTTTTTTTCTGCGTTCGAGAACACGTTCGATAACAGTCGATAACACCCCAATTCGATAGCTTGAACTCCACGAGAACTCCAGCACCAATCGATAACGAAATTAATAAAATTCGATAACACCATTTTTATACCATGAACCAAAAGTAAAAATTCGTTACAATATTTATTCGTAGCACTGAACCAAGACTATAATCGAAATAATTCTCTTCTCAAAGAAAAACGTAAAACTTACTCACGTGTTTGGCACTCGATCGTTAGGGCCCCACGTTGGGCGCCATTTGTGACGGGAATTTCGCAATTCACGTCACCTTCGGCCCATCTCACCATCCTCGACGCCGGGAGAGCCGTTGAGCGCCAGGTAATCTTTTTAATTGAACGGCGGGAATTACCAAACCCGCGAAACTTAACCGGAACTTGATAGGGACGTAAACGAAACACAAAAAGGGAAGCCGGCGTGTGGGATGGCGAGATCGGTGACGGTACACCCGATTCGCTCAGTGTGTAGGTTGTGGAGAGAGGGCGTGGACGGCTGGCTAACTCTCGAGTGCCTTCCAAAACGTAATCTGAAATAAATGAACTCACCTCGAAAAATACGTTATGGGGCCTTGGTTCAGGCTAATTTATTTCTTAATCGATAACGTACAAGAAATTTCCCGAGTCACCAAAATTTCGATAACCAGTATGCAAAACGAAAAGGAATCACGGTAACAGGAGCGATAGCGACTAGCAAAATTTGGTGACGACGATAAACTCGATGCTTCAACCTAGATCCGGTAACAACGATAAATCCGGAAACGAGAGCGTGAACGGAGAGCTCGAACGTACGGTAGCGGGACGATAACGAAAATAATTTCGATAAATCGAGAACAGAAATACATCGCAATCTAGATCGCACAAAGATAGTTAGAGAGCAGCGGTAGCATAACGGGAACGAAACGATAGTATACCGAGAGCCCTCAGAGTGGCGAAATTAACGGGAGCTGACGAACGAAGCGATAGCGAAGGGACGGAAAAGACACGTGGTTACGAGAACAGGGACCGAATCGATAGCATAACGAGAGCTCTCAGAGCGGCGAACCGCTCTGGTCGAGGGACGCGCAACAAGAGAGCGAATCGAATAGATCACTCGATCGAAAGGTAACGTGGGAAGAGGGGTCGATTACGCGCACGCGTAATCAGATTCCAAGCCCACTCTTCTCCTTACACCACACATACTATAAACTCTATCACAGACATGAAACTCGGAGAAAATTAGAACGATAGCACTAAACTCGAACGGCGAAATATCGCTGACCAATCGATAACCGAAAAGGCCAAGGTGTTATGGCGTGGGGGTTATTCTTTACTTCGGGGATCGTCCTCTGAGGGGTATTCTTCGGATATGGGGGAGATCCAGAACTACCTAAAACTAAGCCTAACGATAGCAATGCGATCGGGCAATCCGTGGCGGCTGGGGGGGATCGCAAGCCCCGCCGACAACGGCCTTCCATACGTAAACGGAACTCAAACGTAACCGTCCTTCTCCCCTCCATACCATACACATGAAGCGTCGAGGTTTCCACTCGATCCTCTATACTCTCCTCGATTACTCTCCTCAAGAAAGGCCGAATCTACCGGGTGGCTCGTTATTTTGGCCCGATCTCACGGTAACTCGGTGTCCTTTCTGTGATTGACCCCTTAAAACAGACTTGAAAATTGAAACGTACGATAACGCGAAACTGAGGCAACGATAACGAATCCATACTCTGAATATCAAAATAACCGAATTATTCGCATATTTTCTCGTAACCGGAGGTCGGAACGACCTGTGACGCTAAAGCATAAAAATTGCGTCACAAATATTATCTATCCTGCTTTCGCAACTGATGTAATCTCCAGCGATAATTTCGAGCGCTCATGTACTTGTATGGCTACAAGTGACGGGAAATACGATCCGATCCCCTGCATTGCGCACTGTAGCACATGAAATCATCATTTCGAATAGCACGATCCCATTCTACTGTATATTTGTAGACTTACGATGCCCTCGTCATGTTTGATTTCATCTGCCTGCGGATTTTGCGAGCGCTCGTTGTTCACCGAAAGGAAAATAGACGAGAGAACATTATATTCCTTTCAATGCCTCGAGATGAAATCAGTCTTCTCGATCGGACATTTCAATTTTTTTTTAATATTCAACTACTCCACATTTCATATTTGAGACTAATTTCCTCTGCGGCTTTCATGGAGAATGATCGGCTAGTATGGTATGGCTACAAGTGACGGGGAATACGATCGAGTCCCCTGCATTGCGCACTGTGGCAGATGAAATCAACATTTCAAATTGCACGATCCCATTCTACTGTATATTTGTAGACTTACGATGCCCTCGTCATGTTTGATTTCATCCGCCTGCGGTTTTCGCTAGCGCTCGTTGTTCGACGAAAGGAAAATAGACGAAAGAAAATTCTACTTCTTTCACTGCTCGAGATGTAATCCAACTTCCTGATCGGACAGTTCGACTTTTTTTAATCGGACCATTTTCCCTTCATCGAAACTATTTTCCCTTCATCTCAAGCTGGACCACTGACCGTTCATTCTCCGTTAAAGCCAGAGATGAAATCAGTCTTAAATATGGAATGTCGTATAGTCGAATATTGAAAAAAGTTGAACTGTCCGATCATGAAGAATGATTTTATCTCGCGCAGTGAAAGAAGTAGAATGTTCTTTCGTCTTTTTTCCTTTCGTCGAACAACGAGCGCTGGCGAAAACCGCAGGCAGATGAAATCAAACATGACGAGGGCATTGTAAGTCTACAAATATACAGTAGAATGGGATCGTGCAATTGGAAATGTTGATTTCATCTGCCACAGTGCGCAATGCAGGGGATTTGATCGTATTCCCCGTCACTTGTAGCTATACCATACTAGCCGATCATTCTTCATGAATGCCGGAGAGGAAATTAGTCTCAAATATGAAATGTGGAGTAGTCGAATATTAAAAAAAAAATTGAAATGTCCGATCGAGAAGACTGATTTCATCTCGAGGTATTGAAAGGAATAGAATGTTCTCACGTCTTTTTTCCCTTCGTCGAACAACGAGCGCTCGCGAAAACCGCAGGCAGATGAAATCAAACATGACGAGGGCATCGTAAGTCAACAAATATACAGTAGAATGGGATCGTGCAATTGGAAATGTTGATTTCATCTGCCACAGTGCGCAATGCAGGGGATTCGATCGTATTCCCCGTCACTTGTAGCCATACAAGTACATGAGCGCTCGAATTTATCGCTGGAGATTTAATCAGTTGCGATAGCAGGACCGATAAGATTTTGCCATTAAACAAAATCATACTATCCAACAAAAAACATGAATTCCATCTTTTGCAGGGAGATTCTCGATTTTTGAAACCATTTTCCCTTCATCTCAAGCTGCACCACTGACCGTTCATTCTCCGTTAAAGCCGGAGATGAAATCAGTCTCAAATATGGAATGTCGTGCAGTCGAATATTGAAAAAAGTTAAACTGTCCGATCGAGAAAACGGATTTCATCTCGAGGCATTGAAAGGAGTAGAATCTTCTTTCGTCTATTTTCCTATCGGTGAACAACTAGCGCTCGCGAAACCCGCAGTTAGATGAAATCAAATACGACGAGGGCATCGTAAGTCTACAAATATACAGTAGAATGGGATCGTGCAATTGGAAATGTTGATTTCATCTGCCACAGTGCGCAATGCAGGGGATTCGATCGTATTTCCCGTCACTTGTAGCCATACAAGTACATGAGCGCTCGAAATTATCGCTGGAGATTACATCAGTTGCGAAAGCAGGATAGATAATATTTTACCATTGAATAAAACCATACTATCCAACAAACAACATGAATCCCATCTCTTTCTGGGAGATTTTCAATTTTTGAAACGATTTTTCTCTCTTCTCAAGCTGCACCACTAGCCGATCATTCTCCATGAAAGCCGGAGATGAAATCAGTCTCAAATATGGAATGTCGTGTAGTCGAATATTAAAAAAAGTTGAACTGTCCGATCAAGAAGTTGGATTTCATCTCGGGGCATTGAAAGGAATACAGCGTGACCATTATAATGTGGACGGTATTTTTTTGAGGGTTTTGGGAGGTGATATCGGGGTTTTTCGGGTGCGGTTTTTACATGGTTTTCGAAGCCCGATTCGAAAAAAAATACGGCGTGAATGTGATGATTATAGTTTTTACAGCAGAAAAATGGTGATGACGAAAAATAATGTCAAGTTGATTTTTATTTTTGAAACGTGAAGATTATTTAATTCTGAATACAAAGCGCGGGTGGAAAATTTTTTTTGACGCAGATCGCATGGAGAAAAAAAATGTTAAAAGTTGCATTTTAATGCGTTTTTATTCGAAAAGGTGGAATAGAACTGTGCCGCGTGAAGTTGCATCACATAAGCTCTGCCTTGGCTCACGGCTGTCGAAGCTTATGTCGCTTGGCCCGAAATGACAGTTGAACGAAATGACAGAGAGAAACGTATTTTCAGCTATCTCTATCGCACCCATGCCATGCCGTAGTGTTTGAAAAGTGATGTTGAAAAATATGAAAAAATGAAAAAAAGCTGTGATATTATTTGAAAAAGTGAAAATTAGATGAAAAGTGAAATAATAGTATTGAAAGAAAGCGTAAAGAGTGGAAAACGGTTTAATATTTTCTGAGAAATTTCGAAACATTTTCATTAACTTTTAGAATTTCGAAAAAATTGATAAAAATAGCAACATTTGATACAATTTTGATTTTTTTTTTTCAATGTTCAGCTTGCGCAAGTTAAAAGATATGGTAAATTTGTTCGAGAGTATCATCTCGGGATAGTTTATATTCTTGTTGGACAAAATGTCCTCAAGTTAACTTTAATACGACTGTTCACCGCTTTTTCTAAAAACTTTTTGACTTGGTGCCAAATTTCAAATTGTTCAACATTTTCGCATCTCAAGTTGGCTTTTACCTTTCAGTACTGTTATTAGCACTTGTTTAGCTTGACTTTTTGTACACTTTGGATCTGTACAAGCTGTGAACTTGCAATTTCCTGAGAAATGCAAAAGGTTCAAGCCATCTAGCATTTACCTTTGGATTAAGGGATCATCACAGTGCGACCACCCGAAAAATAGCCGATTTCCGATATTTTTTTTTGTAACGTGGATAGTAGTACTAATCGGTCTAATTTTTTTTTTTATAAATTAAAGCACCGATAAAGAATACAAAATTTATTTTTAACAATTTCTTTATTCATTGTTTAATATTTTTTTAATTACGTAAAATTGCGTGGAAAAAATGGTGTCCCATGTTGGCCAGGATTGCGACCGCAAATTTCATGTGAAACGAAAAATTCAAAATCATTTATTAATTTGTAAAAAATCCGCTACGTTCTTATCGAGGATTTTTTTAAATGAAATTTTAAAAAATGGCGGCGGTTTGAACATAAAGTATCGAATTGAGCTTTTTTCGACAGTTTTTCGTAAAAAAAAAGGATGATTTAAAAAAAAAAGCTTCCGTAGGAGCATAATGAATGAGGTGAAGAATGTTCTGTTAAAAATTCAAACGGATAGGTTGAAAACGCTTCCTTTGAGAGTGGCCACCGTTTTCATAAACACCATTCCAAGAAAAATGCGTTCAATGTTGGACAATGAATGAAGTCATTTTTAAAAATTCATTTTGTATTCTTAATCGGTGTTTCAATTTGTAAAAAAAAAAAAATTAGACCGATTAGCTCATCCTATCCACCTAAAAAATAAATCGGCTCTTCTTCGAGCGGTCTCACTGTGATGATCCCTTGATTTTCCAATGAAGACACACCTTATTCTATGAGAGAGCATAGTGGATGTAAATCCCGAAATGCAGATCGCCAAATCGCGAATCACGAATACTTTTTCGTGATAAATCTAAAATGCATGATAAAATCAGAACCTAGCTTGAAATTATAATATGCGGAGAAAGAATAGAAGAAAGAGCTCTCTCGGTATAGCTCGAGGCTTACATGCCTTGTTCGATGTTTTCGCAGTCAAAATAGATAATGGTAATTATACATTATTATACATTATGATATGCCAAATCAATTGATGCATGTTAAAATCGGAAGTTAATTTTGCTTGGAATTATAACAAGCGGAGAAAAAATGAAGGGCTCTCTTGGTGACTTTTTTTTCAATTTCTTCACGAAATTGTCTCCAAAACAGATAATTTTTACATCGACTTTTTGCCATTTTTACTTGACTTGTCAACTCGTTGTCTGCTTGTGGTCGACTTGCTGTCGACATGTTGTCGACTAGTTATCGACAAGTTGTCGATAATGTTTATGTTTATGTTAATGTTTATTATGTTATGTATCGTATTATATTTATGTTTATATCGACTTGTGGTGGACTTGTTGTCGACTTGTTGTCGCCTTGTTATCAATTTGTGGTCGACTTGGCGCCAACTTAATAATACTAACTGCGAGGAAAACGGTGAAAGGACAATCTGCATTTTCACTGCGCGAGATGAAATCCGCGTTTCCGATCGAACTTTTCGACTCGTTTAAATATTTGGCTACATCAAATTGCAAATTTGAGACTGATTCCATCTCCAGCGTTTAAGGTAAAAGATCGACAAATAGTGCTACTTAAGGTGTAGGCAAAGCCATTTAAAAAATCAACGATTCCCCTCGTGTTTTTTTTAACAAAACGTGTAGTTTAGTTCAATGTTTACATAGTCTAAATCCCGCTCGTGTTAATAAATTTTTCTCCAGAGGAAATTACAAACGCCGACGTGCAGCGCCGCGCGTGATCGAAATTACGATCTAATTTTGTGCGTTTCCAACTGTGGGAGATCAAATCAACATTTCCGACTGCACGCTTCAATTTCACACAATATTTAAATAATTACGATGCCCTTTTCGTGTTTGATTTCATCTGATGCCGCAGCAGCGAACGTCCACGACTAACCGCATGGGAAACGGCGATATAACATTCTGCGTTTTTCACTGCGCGAGATGAAATCCACGTTGCCGGTCGAATCATTCGGTTCGTTTAATTATGTGACTACATCAAATTGCATATTCGAGACTGATTCCATCTAACGATCGACAAGCAGTGCAGCTGAAGGGAAAGGCATAATCATTTTGAAAATCGAAATTATTATCGAATCTTCTGCTTTTTTTAACTGTGCGAGATCAAATCAACATTACCGACTGCACGATTCAATTCCACACAATATTTAAATAATTACGATGCCCTTGTCGTGTTTGATTTCATCTGTTGCGGCAGCAGCGAACGTCCACGACTAACCGCATGGAAAACGGCGATATAACATTCTGCGTTTTTTACTGCGCGAGATGAAATCCACGTTTCCGGTCGAATCTTTCCATTCGTTTAATTATTTGACTACATCAAATTGCAAATTCGAGCCTGATTTCATCTAACGATCGACAAGCAGTGCAACTGAAGGTGAAGGCATAATCATTTCGAAAATCGAAATTATTATCGAATCTTTTGCTTTTTTTCACTGTGCGAGATGAAATCAACATTTCCGTTGGCACGATTCCGTTCCGTCGAACATTCGCCTATTTACGATGCTCTTGTTGTGTTTGATTTCATCTGCTGCGGCAGTAGCGAACGTCCATGACTAACTGGGAGGAAAACGGTGAAAGGACAGTCTGCATTTTCACTGCGCGAGATGAAATCCGCGTTCCCGATCGAACTTTTCGACTTGTTTAAATATTTAGCTACATAAAATTTCAAATTCAATACTGATTTCATCTGCAGCGTTTAAGGTGAACAATCGACAAGCAGTGCAGCTTAAGTTGTAGGCAAAGCCATTTTTAAAATCAACGTTTCCCCTCGGGATTTTTTCAACGAAACATTTAGTTTCTTACAATGTTTAAATAGTCTAAATCCCGCACGTGTTAACAAATTCATCTCCAGAGGAAGTTATGAACGCCGCCGCGCAGCGCCACGCGTGATCGAAATTACGAGCTAATCTTGTGCATTTCCGACTGTGCGAGATGAAATCAACATTACCGACTGCACGATTCAATTCCACACAATATTTAAATAATTACGATGCCCTTTTCGTGTTTGATTTCATCTGTTGCCGCAGCAGCGAACGTCCACGACTAACCGCATGGAAAACGGCGATATAACATTCTGAGTTTTTCACTGCGCGAGATGAAATCCACGTTCCCGGTCGAATCTTTCCATTCGTTTGATTATTTGACTACATCAAATTGCAAATTCGAGACTGATTTTATCTAACGATCGACAAGCAGTGCCGCTGAAGGGGAAAGCATAATCATTTTGAAAATCGAAATTATTATCGAATCTTCTGCTTTTTTTAACTGTGCGAGATCGAATCGACATTACCAACTGCACGATTCCATTTCACACAATATTTAAATAATTACGATGCCCTTTTCGTGTTTGATTTCATCTGTTGCCGCAGCAGCGAACGTCCACGACTAACCGCATGGGAAACGGCGATATAACATTCTGCGACTTTCACTGCGCGAGATGAAATCCACGTTCCCGGTCGAATCTTTCCATTCGTTTAATTATGTGACTACATCAAATTGCATATTCGAGACTGATTCCATCTAACGATTGACAAGCAGTGCAGCTGAAGGGAAAGGCATAATCATTTTGAAAATCGTAATTATTATCGAATCTTCTGCATTTTTTAACTGTGCGAGATCAAATCAACATTACCGACTGCACGATTCAATTCCACACAATATTTGATTTTTAAAACGGCTTTGCCTATACCTTAAGCTGCATTACTTGTCGATTGTTCACCTTAAACGCTGCAGATGAAATCAGTATTAAATTTGAAATTTTATGTAGCTAAATATTTAAACAAGTCGAAAAGTTCGATCGGGAACGCGGATTTCATCTCGCGCAGTGAAAATGCAGACTGTCCTTTCACCGTTTTCCTCCCAGTTAGTCATGGACGTTCGCTACTGCCGCAGCAGATGAAATCAAACACAACAAGAGCATCGTAAATAGGCGAATGTTCGACGGAACGGAATCGTGCCAACGGAAATGTTGATTTCATCTCACACAGTGAAAAAAAGCAAAAGATTCGATAATAATTTCGATTTTCGAAATGATTATGCCTTCACCTTCAGTTGCACTGCTTGTCGATCGTTAGATGAAATCAGGCTCGAATTTGCAATTTGATGTAGTCAAATAATTAAACGAATGGAAAGATTCGACCGGAAACGTGGATTTCATCTCGCGCAGTAAAAAACGCAGAATGTTATATCGCCGTTTTCCATGCGGTTAGTCGTGGACGTTCGCTGCTGCCGCAACAGATGAAATCAAACACGACAAGGGCATCGTAATTATTTAAATATTGTGTGGAATTGAATCGTGCAGTCGGTAATGTTGATTTGATCTCGCACAGTTAAAAAAAGCAGAAGATTCGATAATAATTTCGATTTTCAAAATGATTATGCCTTTCCCTTCAGCTGCACTGCTTGTCGATCGTTAGATGGAATCAGTCTCGAATATGCAATTTGATGTAGTCACATAATTAAACGAACCGAATGATTCGACCGGCAACGTGGATTTCATCTCGCGCAGTGAAAAACGCAGAATGTTATATCGCCGTTTCCCATGCGGTTAGTCGTGGACGTTCGCTGCTGTGGCATCAGATGAAATCAAACACGAAAAGGGCATCGTAATTATTTAAATATTGTGTGAAATTGAAGCGTGCAGTCGGAAATGTTGATTTGATCTCGCACAGTTGGAAACGCACAAAATTAGATCGTAATTTCGATCACGCGCGGCGCTGCACGTCGGCGTTTGTAATTTCCTCTGGAGAAAAATTTATTAACACGAGCGGGATTTAGACTATGTAAACATTGAACTAAACTACACGTTTTGTTAAAAAAAACACGAGGGGAATCGTTGATTTTTTAAATGGCTTTGCCTACACCTTAAGTAGCACTATTTGTCGATCTTTTACCTTAAACGCTGGAGATGGAATCAGTCTCAAATTTGCAATTTGATGTAGCCAAATATTTAAACGAGTCGAAAAGTTCGATCGGAAACGCGGATTTCATCTCGCGCAGTGAAAATGCAGATTGTCCTTTCACCGTTTTCCTCGCAGTTAGTATTATTAAGTTGGCGCCAAGTCGACCACAAATTGATAACAAGGCGACAACAAGTCGACAACAAGTCCACCACAAGTCGATATAAACATAAATATAATACGATACATAACATAATAAACATTAACATAAACATAAACATTATCGACAACTTGTCGATAACTAGTCGACAACATGTCGACAGCAAGTCGACCACAAGCAGACAACGAGTTGACAAGTCAAGTAAAAATGGCAAAAAGTCGATGTAAAAATTATCTGTTTTGGAGACAATTTCGTGAAGAAATTGAAAAAAAAGTCACCAAGAGAGCCCTTCATTTTTTCTCCGCTTGTTATAATTCCAAGCAAAATTAACTTCCGATTTTAACATGCATCAATTGATTTGGCATATCATAATGTATAATAATGTATAATTACCATTATCTATTTTGACTGCGAAAACATCGAACAAGGCATGTAAGCCTCGAGCTATACCGAGAGAGCTCTTTCTTCTATTCTTTCTCCGCATATTATAATTTCAAGCTAGGTTCTGATTTTATCATGCATTTTAGATTTATCACGAAAAAGTATTCGTGATTCGCGATTTGGCAATCTGCATTTCGGGATTTACATCCACTATGCTCTCTCATAGAATAAGGTGTGTCTTCATTGGAAAATCAAGGGATCATCACAGTGAGACCGCTCGAAGAAGAGCCGATTTATTTTTTAGGTGGATAGGATGAGCTAATCGGTCTAATTTTTTTTTTTTTACAAATTGAAACACCGATTAAGAATACAAAATGAATTTTTAAAAATGACTTCATTCATTGTCCAACATTGAACGCATTTTTCTTGGAATGGTGTTTATGAAAACGGTGGCCACTCTCAAAGGAAGCGTTTTCAACCTATCCGTTTGAATTTTTAACAGAACATTCTTCACCTCATTCATTATGCTCCTACGGAAGCTTTTTTTTTTAAATCGTCCTTTTTTTTTACGAAAAACTGTCGAAAAAAGCTCAATTCGATACTTTATGTTCAAACCGCCGCCATTTTTTAAAATTTCATTAAAAAAAATCCTCGATAAGAACGTAGCGGATTTTTTACAAATTAATAAATGATTTTGAATTTTTCGTTTCACATGAAATTTGCGGTCGCAATCCTGGCCAACATGGGACACCATTTTTTCCACGCAATTTTACGTAATTAAAAAAATATTAAACAATGAATAAAGAAATTGTTAAAAATAAATTTTGTATTCTTTATCGGTGCTTTAATTTATAAAAAAAAAAATTAGACCGATTAGTACTACTATCCACGTTACAAAAAAAAAATATCGGAAATCGGCTATTTTTCGGGTGGTCGCACTGTGATGATCCCTTAATCCAAAGGTAAATGCTAGATGGCTTGAACCTTTTGCATTTCTCAGGAAATTGCAAGTTCACAGCTTGTACAGATCCAAAGTGTACAAAAAGTCAAGCTAAACAAGTGCTAATAACAGTACTGAAAGGTAAAAGCCAACTTGAGATGCGAAAATGTTGAACAATTTGAAATTTGGCACCAAGTCAAAAAGTTTTTAGAAAAAGCGGTGAACAGTCGTATTAAAGTTAACTTGAGGACATTCTGTCCAACAAGAATATAAACTATCCCGAGATGATACTCTCGAACAAATTTACCATATCTTTTAACTTGCGCAAGCTGAACATTGAAAAAAAAAAATCAAAATTGTATCAAATGTTGCTATTTTTATCAATTTTTTCGAAATTCTAAAAGTTAATGAAAATGTTTCGAAATTTCTCAGAAAATATTAAACCGTTTTCCACTCTTTACGCTTTCTTTCAATACTATTATTTCACTTTTCATCTAATTTTCACTTTTTCAAATAATATCACAGCTTTTTTTCATTTTTTCATATTTTTCAACATCACTTTTCAAACACTACGGCTTGGCATGGGTGCGATAGAGATAGCTGAAAATACGTTTCTCTCTGTCATTTCGTTCAACTGTCATTTCGGGCCAAGCGACATAAGCTTCGACAGCCGTGAGCCAAGGCAGAGCTTATGTGATGCAACTTCACGCGGCACAGTTCTATTCCACCTTTTCGAATAAAAACGCATTAAAATGTAACTTTTAACATTTTTTTTCTCCATGCGATCTGCGTCAAAAAAAAATTTTCCACTAGCGCTTTGTATTCAGAATTAAATAATCTTCACGTTTCAAAAATAAAAATCAACTTGACATTATTTTTCGTCATCACCATTTTTCTGCTGTAAAAACTATAATCATCACATTCACGCCGTATTTTTTTTCGAATCGGGCTTCGAAAACCATGTAAAAACCGCACCCGAAAAACCCCGATATCACCTCCCAAAACCCTCAAAAAAATACCGTCCACATTATAATGGTTACGCTGTAGAATGTTCTCTCGTCTATTTCCCTTTCGGTGAACAACGAGCGCTCGCGAAAACCGCAGACAGATTAAATCAAACATGACGAGGGCATCAAAAGTCTCCAAATATACAGTAGAATGGGATCGTGCAATTGGAAATGTTGATTTCATCTGCCTCAGTGCGCAATGCTGGGAATTCGATCGTAATTCCCGTCACTTGTAGCGTTACAAGTTACAATCAGTTCTCATATGTGCGTCCCCAATGGTGACCAAAAAAACAATCCTGGCCTATCCCTGGGACAAGGTTTTTTGCCAAGCATTGTAAATATACCACTGGCCCAAGCCAATCCCACTATCACCCCAATGGTATTTCACAACAATTAGGTCTAACACTCAGGCCAAGGATTGAACCAAACTTGGCCCAATCGTTCATGCCAATGCGTGGACTTGACGCTTGATCCAAAGCTTGTCCCATTTCCGGCTCCATCGTGTACGCCAACGGTTGGGCTAAGAGCTCCGACCAAAGCTCGGGCAATCCTTGGCCCGATCGTTCATGCCAATGCGTGGTTTTGACGTTTGGCCCAAAGCTTGTCCCATTTTACGCTCCATCGTGTACGCCAACGGTTGGACTAAGACCTTCGACCATAGCTCAGCCAATCCATGGCCCAATCGTTCATGCCAATGCGTGGAATTCACGCTTGGTCCAAAGCTTGTCCCATTTTAGGTTCTATCGTGTACGCCAACGGTTGGGCTAAGAGCTCCGACCATAGCTTGGCCAATCTTCGGCCCAATCGTTTATGCCAATGCGTGGACTTGACGATTGGTCCAAAACTTGTCCCATTTCACGCTCCACCGTGTACGCCAACGGTTGGGCTAGGCATTACGACCGCAGCTCACCCAATCCTTGGCCCAATCGTTCATGCCAACGCGTGGATTTGAGGCTTTGCCCAAAGCTCGTCCTAGTTCTGGCTTTGTCGTATACGCCAACGGTTGGACTAGGCATTACGACCGCAGCTCACCCAATCCTTGGCCCAATCGTTCATGCCAACGCGTGGATTTGAGGCTTTGCCCAAAGCTCGTCCTAGTTCTGGCTTTGTCGTATACGCCAACGGTTGGACTAGGCATTACGACCGCAGCTCACCCAATCCTTGGCCTAATCGTTCATGCCAATGCGTGGACTTGACGCTTGGCCCAAGCTTGTCCCATTCCGGTTCCATCGTGTACGCCAACGGTTGGGCTAAGAGCTCTGACCATAGCTCGGCCAATCCTTGGCCCAATCGTTTATGCCAATGCGTAGACTTGACGCTTGGTCCAAAGCTTGTCCCATTTAAGGCTCTATTGTGTACGCCAACGGTTGGGCTAAGAGCTCCGACCACAGCTCGGCCAATCCTTGGCCCAATCATTCATGCCAACGCGTGGATTTGAGGCTTTGCCCAAAGCTCGTCCCAGTTCTGGCTCCGTCGTATACACCAACGGTTGGACTAGGCATTACGACCGCAGCTCACCCAATCCTTGGCCCAATCGTTCATGCCAATGCGTGGACTTGACGCTTGGTCCAAAGCTTGTCCCATTCCGGCTCCATCGTGTACGCCAACGGTTGGGCTAATAGCTCGGACCATAGCTCGGCCAATCCTTGGCCCAATCGTTCATGCCAATGCGTAGACTTGACGCTTGGTCCACAGCTTGTCCCATTTCAGGCTCCATCGTGTACGCCAATGGTTGGGCTAGGAGCTCCGACCATAGCTCAGCAAATCCTCGGGCCAATCGTACACACCAACAAGTAACTCTGACAATTAGTCCTAACCTAGTGCTATTTAAGGCTGGATTTTATACACCAACGATTGGGCTAAAAGGTTCGACCATAGCTCGCTCAATGCTTGGCCCGAATGTACACGCCAACGAGTGGGTATCGTCAACGAAGTGAAGTCAGACGTACATAAAAGCTCAGTTCCTATGCAGGGTGTGAAGACAAGTTTTTTTTTTTTTTTATGTAAACGGCCGCTGAAGGAGCGATGGTCGGGCTGTGACGTCACTCCTCATCGAGTATGCTATGCGTATAGAAATTATATTTACGGGATAATGAAACCGAAAATACCCAAATGAATCTCAAGCAGGTGCTCAAACTTTAAGTACAATAACTCTTGTACAATCATAAATGAGCGTCATAGCCGCATGGTATGTTGCTAGACTCGGCTGCGCGTAGTCGTCGGTTCGATCCCGGCAGGATGAAATTTTTTTTTTTTATAAATCGTGCAATACCTTAAATGCGAATCAGTTGTTTCAAAATTATTGCTCGAATGCATAACACGACACGCGAATATAATTATGCATCGATAATGATTTGTCTCGAAAATTATTTGTCTCGAAAAATATTTCAATGACATTTTTAATTTGTAACTGATTCGGAAAAACATTTTATTTACACTTTGTGACGCAATTTTTCAGTTTTTGCGTCACAGGTCGTTCCGACCTTCGTTTGCTAGACAATATTCCTATAATCCGGTTAATTCTTAAGATTTCGAGTATGGATCCGTTATCGTTTCTTCTTCCGTTTTCGCGTTATCGTACGTTTAGTTTGCGAGTTTTGTTTTATGGGGTCAATCGCACGAGAAATACCGAATTACCGTGAGCCAGGGCCGAAATAACGAGCCACCCGGTATATTCGGTCTTTCTGGGCAAGTTATCGAGGGAAGTATAAAGGATCGAGTGGGAATCTCGACGCTTCATGGTAAAGGGTATGGGGAGAGAAGGACGATTTTTGAGTTACGTATGGAAGGCCGTTGCCGGCTGGGAATGCGATCGCCCAGCCGTCACGGATTGCCCGATCGCTGTTATCGTAGGTTTAGTTACGTTTACGTATGGAAGTTCTCGTTTGATATCGTATGTTACCGAGTTACCGTTTCGACGTTCACGTTTTGCTATCGTTTATTACCGAGCTATCGTTTCGACGTTCACGTTATGTTGTCGATTGTTACCGAGCTATCTTTGGGTTCTCGTTTGGCCGCTATCGTTTGATCTCGCCTAATTTTGACATGGCGTTACCGTTCCCGTTACCGTGCTCAGTCCCCGTCCCTGACGTTATCGTTCATAATTTTTGAATCTCCGTTCAGCGTTACCGAATGTAATTTTTGTGCTACCGACGTTCTCGCCGTTCTCGAATTTGCTTCATTCGTTATCGCTCCCGTTATCGTGCTACCGTTCCGTTTGATTCGTTACCGAGATCTCGTTTTGCTTTTCTTTTTATGTTATCGAAAATTGGGTTATGATTTTGGTCTGTAATTTGAGCTATCGATTACGAAATAAAGTAGCCTGAACCAAGGCCCCCTACGTTATTTTTCGTGTTGAGTTCCTTCATTTCGGGTCACGTTTCTGAGGGCACTCGAGAGTTAGCCAGCCGTCCACGCCCTCTCTCCACAACCTACACACTGAGCGAATCGGGTGTACCGTCACCGATCTCGCCATCCAACATGCCGGCTTCCCTTTTTCGTGTTTCGTTTACGTCCCTATCAAGTTCCGGTTAAGTTTCGCGGGTTTGGTAATTCCCGCCGTTCGATTAAAAAGATTACCTGGCGCTCAACGGCTCTCCCGGCGTCGAGGATGGTGAGATGGGCCGAAGGTGACGCGAATCGCGAGATTCCCGTCACAAATGGCGCCCAACGTGGGGCCCTAACGATCGAGTGCCAAACATGTGAGTAAATTTTGCGTTTATGTGAGAAAAAAAAAATTATTTCGATTTCGTGATGATAGTCTTGGTTCAGTGCTACGAATAAATATTGTTAACGAATTTTTACTTTTGGTTCATGGTATAAAAATGGTGTTATCGAATTTTATTAATTTCGTTATCGATTGGTGCTGGAGATCTCGTGGAGTTCAAGCTATCGAATTGGGGGGTTATCGACTGTTATCGAACATGTTCTCGAACGCAGGAAAAAAATATATATAGAACATCGTTTTCGAACGCGAGAGAAAAATATTGGAAAATCGTTCTCGAACGCAGAAAAAAAGAAAGAAAAGAAAAGAGTGTTCTCGAACGCAGAGAAAAAAAAACAACTTCTCGAATGCAAAAAAAAAAAAAAATAAAAGAAGAAAGGAAAAAAAATTATATGTTCTCGCATGCCTAGAAAAAAAAGAGGGTGAAATTAGGGAAGGCATTGTTATCGAAAATTTTGTGCGCTACCGAATCAGCGATCCCGTCATTATAACATTCGGAAAGTACGATAATTTCGTATACCACGAATTGCGGATTGGGAAAAGGGAAAAATTAGCAGCGGTTATTCTCGAACTATTTCGAGAATATTCTCGAAGTAAAAAGGGGGGAGGTAATCCTCGGACAAAGGAACGATTGGAGACCACCGAGAAAGTTCGAGCAGCTACCGAGAAGAAAAAAAATAGCTTCTATATGTCTTTGTTCTCGACTCTCGTCACTCGCGAAGCCTGACCATCGTCCCCGGCATTTTCGCCGTCGCGTTATCTTAGTACATAAGGGACAAAGGATTTCGAGAGAGACGCTCGACCAAGCGAGCGCGTGAAGTAAACATCGTTGACCGTCAACGGTTCACAGTGCTCGAAATTTTTGGGCGTACGTGACTCGATGAGCTGCGACCTCCTATGTTGGAGGGGAGAGAATATTCCTAATAAATATCGGGAAAGGGGGAAACCCCCATCGGGTACTACAAGTGACACTCGCGAGTCCCGAAGTATTACCGACGTCTTGGACAGTCAATTACGAAATTTTCCGATACTTGAAAAAAAAAAGGGATTGGATAATTTTTCTAAACCTTTTCTCTCGACATATATTTCGTTCACGGCGTTACTGTGACCGATCGCGCTAGTCAAACCAACGGTGATAGTCAGTGAAGAAAATTTATGGGAATTAATTACACCATTTTCCGCGACCGTGAACGAACGAATTAATACTCAGCGTCAATGCGCGCTGGGGCCAGTGGACTTTCGCGAGACAGATCTTAGCAAACGCGATCAACCGTCATCGAGGGTGTACGCGAAAGTGAATGGACAGTGCGTGCATCCCCGCGAAAAAGACCGTTACCGAGACTCTACGTCGCGTGTGTATCAGTTCTCGCCCACCGGACGCGACGAAGAACAGCAAATTCGTTATCGCCGCATTCACTAACGATTCTCCGCGAAAAAACATTCCGCTCTCCTGAAGTCTCCCTTCCTTGTTATCCCTCCCTTTTGTTCGTTTTGGGGAAAATCAAACCCACTACTTTACGCGACGTCCAGCTCTCGCATTTTTGCTATCGAAGTGAGTGCATTCCCTTTTCCTTTCCGGATCCTTTTAATCGCAATTTCACCTTGGTCTGCTTTTCGTAATCCCCTAATCGTTCTTGCGGAATACGTTCTCTCGTTATCGCGATAAAATATATCGTCAAGGTCGATTTACGCTCCAGAAGTTCGCGTTACTTCTTCGCGTTAGTTCAACTTGTTTTTCGCGTCTCGTTATGAGTGACTCCCCGCACCCTCCGTCTAAGGGGGCGATTCCGAAAGGCTCGGTGGATCCCAAGATGGACGAAGTCGAGACGAAAAAGCCGTTCGGTGACGTCGAAGACATCACGGGTGATACCTCAAGCAGACGGTTACCGACCGTGTCGCAATCCGTACAGACCGATCCGTACGTCGTGCCTCATCCGGATGCACCATCGAAGAAACGGACAACGAATCCGAGGCGATCGAAGACTTCGGTTCCCGAGCTCACTCTTCCTCAAAACACCCTAAGAACGAGTCACGATATCGTTGGGTATCCTAACCCATTACTGGCTTACACGAATAACGGACTCGGCGACGATGACGCGCGTTCCGTCGCGTCAAGCTTTGCCTCGATGCAGCTACGTTATCACGATACGCGCGGCACGAACCCCGTTCCGAACGTACTCGACCCAGGGCGTGAACCGTCACGTTATCGAGTCTTTCCACGACGTAACGAATTTCAACTACCGGACGACGAGTTCGGTGATCCCCAAATTGAGCGTCCGTTAACGGCCGTGACTCTATTGAACACGATGAAACGGTGGGATTTATCGTTCTCGGGTCGTCGAGATGAGGACGTCGAGGATTTTTTGACACGAATTGAGGAAGGCCGCGACCTTCTACCCATTCGCGACGACGAGCTACTCAAAGTTATTCCGTTTTTCTTGCGTCACGCTGCACTCGTTTGGTATCGTGGGCATCGTTGTGAATTTTCTACGTGGGAAGAAATCAAGGTGGCGTTTCGAGGTTATTTCGCGGACCCCGATTACCAACTCGCGCTTCGAGAAGAAATTGCGAATCGTACGCAGGCGGACGATGAACACGTAAGGGATTTCATCTCGTGTATGAAAGGCTTGTTCTCGCGAACCTCGCCCCGGTGGAGTGAACAAGAGCAAGTTCGATACACACACCGGAACCTGTTACCTGAATATCGTATTGCCATTGGGTTATCGGATCAGACGACGATGTGTCAAATCGAAAAAACGGCGATTCGTCGCGGTAAGATCCTTGAGAATATCCGTTGGCCCCCGCCGAAACCAGAAGATTCGCTGTGCCCGAGTTTCGCGTTTCCAGGAAGAGTGCGTACGTTTCACGGGAATAGGTGGTCATTCCAACCAACCTCAGTGACATTCAGTGACCAAGAGGATAAATCGGGTAGTGAGAGTGACGTTTCGCGTGTACATCGTGCGCAACTAACGCGAGTGGGATATTCATCTCCCTAAATTCCGGTTCGGCTGAAAATTCGATCGCTATCGAGCTAACGTTCAATATGATAGTCATCTCTCTCGGGTTAGCATGTTTCCGGATGTGTCAATAATCCACGTGATCGATAACTCTTCGTATTATCAAAACTATACGATCGTCGCGTACCGAGTTCTAATTGTCATCGAGTTCTCGTAGCAATGGTTAAAATTCTGCTCATTTTTTGGTCGTTACCACGTTGTCATGAGCTCTCGTTCTGTAGATCGTAGGACCGTTATTGCTGTTCTCATTTTCGATTCGTTATCATTTCCGTTACGACGTTGGCTGAGTTATCGTAAGCGCTACCGATTCAAGTTACCGTTATCGAGTTATCGGGCATAAGCCACAGTTTGACGATTCCCGGTGACCTTAAGTCATCGGTTTTGAGGAATGAAGGAACAGTTTGACGATTTGCCTTAGCCTTCCGCTATTGATTCGAGGAATGAAGCAACAAAAAAAAAAAAAAAATATTTGACAACTCCCTTTGACCTTCAGTCACTGGTAAGGATGCATGAAGTAAGCGAAAGAAAACGAGAAAAACACAAAAAAAAAAATATGTAAAACCAAAAACAAAAAAAAAAAAAAAAAAATTAATGCTCTCGTTAGTGATAAGATTTTCGGATTAGTGCTATCGTGGAAAAAAAAAAAATATTAACGTTCTCGTTAGTAATAAGATTTTCGAATTAGTGCTACCGTGCAAAGAATAATGCTCTCGTTGTTACCGTTTTCGCGTTCATGCTATCGTAGGAAGGTTAGCGTTATTGTGGTCTAGTTCTCGCTATCACACCCAAAAAGAAGCATAGGTGTTACGGGATTATCGGCTGTGTGATAAGTTAGAGCTACCGTTTGAGTTAAGTATTAAGATGATAGGTTAAGACTTGGGTTATGGGTGCTATCGAAGTTTTGGAGGTACGACTGAACGCCAGTATTAATTTCAAGGCTCAAGCCGTGTGTGTTACCTTTTTTTGGTTAAAGTTCCCGAGCCATCTTCGCTATCGTTACCGTTAAGCATTAAGAATTAGATAATAAGTTTTCGAAGGGAAAATGAACCCGTTTCAGCATTTTCGACTATCATGTATTTTTTTGTGTGACCCTCCCGAACTATTTTTTTTTCTTTCCAGTATCTCAGGTGTGGGTTCGAGTTAAGTTTCAGAAATCAGTTATCGTCACAACCGGATACGTATCAGTCATGGAGGGGGGGTCTGTGACGCAATTTTTCAGTTTTAGCGTCACAGGTCGTTCCGACCTTCGTTTGCTAGACGATATTCCTATAATCCGGTTAATTCTTAAGATTTCGAGTATGGATTCGTTATCGTTTCTTCTTCCGTTTTCGCGTTATCGTACGTTTAGTTTGCGAGTTTTGTTTTATGGGGTCAATCGCACGAGAAATACCGAATTACCGTGAGCCAGGGCCGAAATAACGAGCCACCCGGTACATTCGGTCTTTCTGGACAAGTTATCGAGGGAAGTATAAAGGATCGAGTGGGAATCTCGACGCTTCATGGTAAAGGGTATGGGGAGAGAAGGACGATTTTTGAGTTACGTATGGAAGGCCGTTGCCGGCTGGGAATGCGATCGCCCAGCCGTCACGGATTGCCCGATCGCTGTTATCGGAGGTTTAGTTACGTTTACGTATGAAAGGCCGTTGCCGGCTGGGATTGCGATCACCCAGCCGTCGCGGATTGCCCGATCGCTGTTATCTTAGGTTTAGTTTACGTTGTCCCAGATCTTCCCCATACTTGAAGAATACCCCTTGGATGACCATCCTCAAAGCAAAAAGAACCCTCAACGCCATAACACCTAGGCATTTTTCCGTTATCGATTATTACGAAATATTTTCGTCCGAATTCGTGTTACCGTTCCAATTTCACCGTTCCGTGTCTGTGTTAGGGCTTTATGTGTGTGCGTGAGGTACGGAGAAGAGTGGGCTTGTAATCATATTACGCGTGCGCGTAATCGTCCCCTCTTTTCGCGTTACCTCTTCGATCACGCTATCGATCGCATATTCGCTCTCTTGCGGCGCAACTCTCGACCCGAGCGGTTCACCCCTCGGGGAGCTCCCGACATGCTACCGTTTCTGCTCTCGTTTTGGTAATGTTACGCTACCGTTTGTTCTCGAGCTATCGTTTTGCTACCGTTTGTTACCGAAATATCGTTTGGCGTTCTCGTTTTTTTTTTATATCGTTTATTACCGAGCTATCGTTTTGTTATCTTTTGTTACCGAAATATCATTTGGCGTTCTCGTTTGATATCGTATGTTACCGAGTTACCGTTTCGACGTTCACGTTTTGCTATCGTTTATTACCGAGCTATCGTTTCGACGTTCACGTTATGTTATCGATTGTTACCGAGCTATCTTTGGGTTCTCGTTTGGCCGCTATCGTTTGTTCTCGCCTAATGTTGACATGGCGTTACCGTTCCCGTTACCGTGCTCAGTCCCCGTCCCTGACGTTATCGTTCATAATTTTCGAATCTCCGTTCAGCGTTACCGAATGTAATTTTTGTGCTACCGACGTTCTCGCCGTTCTCGAATTTGCTTCATTCGTTATCGCTCCCGTTATCGTGCTACCGTTCCGTTTGATTCGTTACCGAGATCTCGTTTTGCTTTTCTTTTTATGTTATCGAAAATTGGGTTATGATTTTGGTCTGTAATTTGAGCTATCGATTACGAAATAAAGTAGCCTGAACCAAGGCCCCCTACGTTATTTTTCGTGTTGAGTTCCTTTATTTCGGGTCACGTTTCTGAGGGCACTCGAGAGTTAGCCAGCCGTCCACGCCCTCTCTCCACAACCTACACACTGAGCGAATCGGGTGTACCGTCACCGATCTCGCCATCCAACATGCCGGCTTCCCTTTTTCGTGTTTCGTTTACGTCCCTATCAAGTTCCGGTTAAGTTTCGCGGGTTTGGTAATTACCGCCGTTCAGTTAAAAAGATTACCTGGCGCTCAACGGCTCTCCTGGCGTCGAGGATGGTGAGATGGGCCGAATCGAGATTCCCGTCACAACTTGTAATTTGTGATTGATTCGAAAAAAACATTTCAATTACATTTGTAATTTGTAACTGACTCGAAATAACATTTCAATTACATTTATAATTTGTAATTGATTCGAAAAAACATTTCAATTACATTTTTAATTTGTAATTGATTCGAAAAAATACATTTCATTGACATTTTAAATTTGTAACTGATTTGAAAAAACATTTCAATGACATTTTAAATTTGTAATTGATTTCACTTTCAATTACAAATTACAATCGTAATTTTTAATTTAAATATAATTAATTACAAATGTAATTGGATTCTGCCCAACACTGGTTCTCTGGCATGTTCAATACATTATATAAATTTCCTAAGTTCATAAATGGTCGATAGCTTAGTGGGCAGCGTGTTAGGTAGATAGGTAGGATAGGTACTGTAGGTAGGTAGGTCGCAGGTTCGAGTCCCCGTCAAGGAGAAGAAAATATCGGGAAATCCGTGCCGGTTTTTTTTTTCTAGTGTAACCCTTGATGGCCTTTCTAACGACAAAATATGTGGATGGAACCATTTTTCAAGTGATATATTTCATTTTTGTGTATATTTTGCAATAAAAAAATCCCCACCGATTTTCCTCGTATGGGCCAGGCGCTTCCCAAGCGTTGGCCCATGCGTTTTACAAACGTTGGACCGATGATTGGCAAAACTTTCGGCCCATCATCGGCCCGGTGTTATCATTTCAAGCATTGGCCCATGCGTTTCCCTTTCATAGGCCCAAGCGCTTCCCAAGAGTTGGCCCATGCGCTTCCCAAGCATAGGCCCAAGCATTGGCCCATGCGTTTCGCCCGTTCGTTTCCCAAGCATAGGCCCAAGCGCTTCCAAAGCATTTTTGAAACGATTTTCACCTCTTCTCAAGCTGCACCACTAGCCGATCATTCTCCATGAAAGCCGGAGAGGAAATTAGTCTCAAATATGAAATGCGGAGTAGTCGAGTATTAAAAAAATTTGAAATGTCCGATCACGAAGACGGATTTCATCTCGGGGCATTGAAAGGAGTAGAATCTTTTTTCGTCTATTTTCCTTTCGGTGAACAACGAGCCCTCGCGAAACCCGCAGGCAGATGGAATCAAACATGACGAGGGCATCGTAAATCTACAAATATACAGTAGAATTAGATCGTGCAATTGGAAATGTTGATTTCATCTCCCACAGTGCGCAATGCATGGAATTCGATCATAATTCCCGTCACTTGTAGCGTTACAAGTACATGAGCGCTCAAAAATATCGCTGGAGATTAAATCAGTTGCGATAGCAGGATCGATAATATTTTGCCATTAAACAAAACCATACTATCCAACAAGCAACACGAATTCCATCTCTTGCTGGGAGATTTTCAATTTTTGAAACGATTTTCGATTCATCCCAAGCTTGGAGTAAAATATAATTTTCCCATACTTGGGAAATTTTTCATACATGGGAAAAAATATTTTTCCCAAATGGGAAATTTTTCCATGGGAAATGAAAAAAAATATTTTTCCCAACTATGGGAAAAAAATTGTCCTGAGATTTTAAAGTATTTTCGTGCATCTGGCTGTTAAAAATTAGGCTACGAGTTAAAAGGTCGTTCCAAAAAATAGTTCCGGGACTATTTTCAAATTTGGAGTAAAATATCATTTTCCCATACTTGAGAAATTTTTCCCATACTTGGGAAAAAATATTTCCCATACTTGACCGGGGCTTTGGTCTGGTGGCTAGCGTGCTTGCCTCTTAGCCAGAGCCTCGGGAGGTCCCGGGTTCGATTCCCGGTGTCGTAATCTTGTCAGGAGAAAATAAATATATGCGTGACTAGCTCCAGATGTATGTATGGGGCATACACAAGTACATGTACTGGTGTGTGTCACGTGTATATAGCTGTAGTCCATGTTTACGTTCTCCTGTCAAGATGTGACGTAGCTCCGACGCACAGTGGTTCCAAACGGCCTTTTAGCCGGCCAAAACCTCAAAAACGGGAATAATAAATTTTACAATTACCACTTTTACGTTTTTGCGGTCGTTGATTACGAATTTGATATAAAAATTATGAAATTCAAAATGGCGGACCCAAAATGGTGGACATTTTTGAAAATTAATCACTTTATCGGACCAAGGATGTCTACTATTACGTTTTTGGAGTCGCTGATTACGAATTTGATATCAAAATTATGAAATTCAAAATGGCGGACCCAAAATGGTGGACATTTTTGAAAAATAATCACTTTATCAGACCAAGGATGTCTACTATTACGTTTTTGGGGTCGCTGATTACGAATTTGATATCAAAATTATGAAATTCAAAATGGCGGACCCAAAATGGCGGACATTTTTGAAAAATAATCACTTTATCAGACCAAGGATGTCTACTATTACGTTTTTGGAGTCGCTGATTACGAATTTGACATGAATGTAATGTTAAATTTCAAAATGAAGAACAATTTCATAGAGTATGGAAATGTTTATTTCATCTTATGTACATAATGACTTAAAATCGAGCTTAAAATACATTATATTAATTAAAAATCGTAATCCGTGTCGGATAGGACGACCGTCGTACATGTATCTGTGTCTGGTAACGCGCAATTTGTGACATTACCTTCTTGTGTTGCTAGTAGAAGTTCCAGTACATCAGAAGGTAATGGTTCACTATTTCTCATTTTCAATTTTTGAAAACTCGTAATAAGTGGGTCCGAGGACGCAAGCAGCCGACGGAAAACATCGGACATTGTCTTCTCTCGCGAACATTTTCTAGAAAAATTTTCACGGTACCGCCGAATGTCCTTATTCCTAGCTTCTTGAGCGTCCTCGGAAAGCTGTCCGATTGGCAAGACACCCACTTCTATAATCGCGTGGCCATGAATTAAAACCATATGTACCGATGTTGGCATCGGGTACCAGGAATAGAGAGCAATATATCGTTTTGCGACATCAAAGCAATAAAGCCTAAACTTGTCGATATGTACAGCGAAACCACTAGCCATTGTCTGCAAAATCACTTTGCAACTTGCTATGAATTTTTCGTCCAAATTCAAAATTTCGGCTGTCAAAGCAACGTTCTCAAAAAAACGTCGGGCTGTGTTGCCGTCGTTGGTACTGCCGAATCCTTGCTTAGGCATATCAATATTTAAACCTAAAGCAGCTTTAAATTTATGTTGGATTTCTTCCTTGCGATCGCTAACTGCCTTCTTTTCATCGACTGATCGCGCCTGCCATTTACTCGTCCCCTCATTTAATTTATATGCAATATGAAGCATCCATTCCATGAACCTTATCCACGCGTGCAAGGAAGAAATTCCAAAATTGAGTTTAGAGCGGTCACAGGATGTTCGCTGAACCAATTCTAAATTGTTGAAATCTTTCGACGTCAAATTACAAATACAACACCTTTGCGCAGAATTAGTGCCAGTAATAGCGTTTCTCACCTTTCCATCTATCATTGTAAACGATAATTCATAAGTGACTTCAACGTTACTACCCTCCGATACTGTATTGAATGTGACGAGAGATGCTATCTGCTGATCAACGTAATTTTTTTCATCAACAGTTGACTGCACGGTTTCTTTCAAAAATTGCAATCTCAAAGGTCTGCAGTAACGGGGTGAAGAAGGCCTTGGGTTCTTCCAAACGACAAGGTGCTGCTCAGATTTGTCGTCTGAAGCTACCATTTGCAACGGAACCACGGACGTAAAAAATACATGAGCGTCTGAGCTGTCGCTTTCGTCAAATTTTTGCTTATACTGCTGCGCCGACGAACCATCGCATCCCCACTTTAAAATTAATTTCATATTATTCGTGAACGAACTATCGAGTGTTTTTATGACATCAGATTGTACTTAAACCAATCGAGCTGTGGTATGATCTAGTAGAGCCTGCAATGATACTTCAGCGCTTGTTTCCGTTATACTTATTGAACACTCTGGTGGGCAACAGCGAGATTTAGCAGCTAATATTTTCTTATAACTGGGATAAACCGAGACGTCACTGTTTTCGTTCGTTAATTCCCGAACCATATTGTACGTGTCTTTCGACATTTTACCGCTTATTATCAAGTTCAAAGCAACATCTGCGCTAATTTCTTGACGTACTGGTCTACAACTTTGTGCAAATGCTTGCTGATACCGAGAGGCTCGCGTAGGAGAAGTGGTTGTAATATCCTTGAGCACCTTTGCTGCAGTGCGGGACCCAGAAGCACGAAGATTCATTTCCGTTGCGAATGCCAATGTGGTTGGACTTGTTGATTTCCGAAGATCGTTGACTTTTCGGCGCTTAGTCCGTACGCTGGATGATGAAGGTCTACCACCAGCCTTGAGACTTTTAGTACATCCGGATGTGTCAGAACTAGAACTTGGTGCATCCATGTCTTCGAAATCAGCATTCTACAAGAGATCGCAATAACGTTAGCTCGGAAGTGAAAAAAAACGTTTAAATGAAAAATTTCATGATATAAAAAATACGAAAATAGACAAACCGTAATAGTTACGTCCGTGTCAAGCCATGCTCCATGAACGGCGTTAAAGCGCTCTAGAATTCTGTGGCTATCTTGCCATCTTTTCTTGATTGCAAATATGAGATTCCTCAAAAATTTTTTGCCATGGATTGAAATTTCGAAAATACATCCTTCTGAGTCGCGGAAATGATTTTCGAGAACTTCGATTTGTTTCTCAAATTTTGAGGTCCAGTCATTTTGTAGCGCCAAGAATATTTTTCGGCGCGTACAAACGATTTCTTTGCACGTATTTCCTGTTAAAATTAAAAAAGTTGTATGTATTGTGCGTGACTTTCATTTTATAAATATAATGCACTTTACTGTTCTATTGTTCTTGAAAAATGAAAAAAAAAATTATAATTCTACGGTAATGAACAATCAATTGAAAAAAAAAATTAGAGAACAATACTATCCACAGAGATAGAAAATATCTACGAAAGACCCTCTATACCTGTGCCCTTTTGAGCCACATGTATAGAAAGTTGACCGGAGTATCGCCATGAGTCACGGTATAGTGCGTAACGCGCGCGACAGTGTGCACGGTAACACGAAAATTGATTTTATTGAAAAAAGGCAACTTTCTAGCAGCTAATTTTTTGAGATTTCATTAACAGATAGTTCAACTAACATGTCCCTGGCGATGTCAAGACTAAAATGTATCAAAATTTTTTTGTATCTCTGTAAATGTACTGGCAAAAAAACGAAAACAAATGAAAATTACGACTACCGTTAGCATACGTTTCATGAATAACAACAAACGCTATCGAATATTGTAGTACATAAAATGTTTCTACATACCTTTAGGAACATTTTCCATTTTTAAACTTTAAAATCGGACCAGTCGTTGCGAAATTATTGAATATTTACCAGGCCACTGTAGAACTCCGCGCGACGCGTCGCACGCCTGCTCCGAACAAAGGCAACTTTCGACTGTCGCAGGGGAGCAGGTATACAATATTTCGACCCTACCCTATGCGATCCGAATGCCCCAACCACTTCTCTACTAGAATCCATTACAAAAACATCGATCTTTTAACCTTCATTTTTGAGGTTTTGGCCGGCTAAAAGGCCGTTTGGAACCACTTTGCGGCCGCACGGGCCCTGGGTGTCTGGTTACTGACCCGGGCCAGATACCCAGGGTTGAGGTGGATATGAGGGAAGGATGGAAAGGGAGGTAAGGGAAGGAGCGCCGTCTTGAAAACCCCGAAAGGGAAGAAGGCGCGAGGACATAAATTAGTAAAAAAAAAATATTTCCCATACTTGGGTAATTTTTCTCATACTTGGGAAAATACATTTTTTCCACGCATGGGAAAAAAATCCAAGTATGTGGAAAAAAATTGGGCTGAGATTTAAAAGTATTTCTGAGCATCTGACCAGCAGAAAGTATGCTACGAATTGAAAAGGTCGTTTCAAAAAATGATTCGGGGACGATTTCCAAATTTGGAGTAAAATTTAATTTTCCCATACTTGGAAAAAATATTTCTCATAGTTGGGCAATTTTTCCATACGTGGAAAAAATTATTATGTAATTAAATATTTAATTAATCTTCTGAACCGGAATGATAACCCGCCTGTACAATGAGTTTTTTTTCTAATAATTTGAGACTATCCTGGACAGATTTGCCGTTTAGAATTTCGCGAAAAAATGTTTCCCGCGACTGCCTAGAGAAGATGCAATTTTTTTCAGTTCTCCGCCTTATTATTATTTTTGGTCCTATAATGAAAGGATTTTGTCGAAATTTTTTTTTTTAAATACCAACATTTTAAAAAGCCACCATCATAAATAATTAGCAAATTTTTTTATCAATTTTTACTCATCATTGCGAAAAAATTATTTTTCAGCTTATCATCGTCATTCGTTTTTATTCTCATAAGCTGGGCCATCGCGACAAGCATGAACATTGCCGCACGCCTAGCGTTTATATGTTTCGCTCTCGTGCGTCCGTGTGGTGTTCAACGGTGTGGGTGTGCGAGCGTTTTGTTTCACGAACCCCGCTTCTACCGACGCCGTCCCCTCCACTATCTCAACTTTTTTAAATTTCTCTTCGATCGAGCGCTCATTGGTCGACGTTGGTCTACCTTGATCGATTTTAAATCGCTAATAACTCCACCAAATTTGATTTCACAAAATTTTCGAAAAGGACTTTTCTGCTCCGTTTTCGACGCTCGACGCGGTCCTTATAATGTGATCAGTAGGTTAGTATACACCCTTATGTATATGATATGTATACGTCTATGATAGACGTATATTATACGTATATTATACATATATTGAGTGTATATTGTGGTGCTATTCAACTGATGTAGTGAAAGAATTTTATATACGTATATTTTACGTATATTATACAATAAGCATTTGACATCAAATTATATACAAATATTATATGTATTAGAGTGGTCCTTATTTTGGTCATTTTCGAATTTTGATTTTATCCTCTCGTAGAAGGGTTCCAAATAATTAAAAACAAATATCCCCAAAATTTAAAATTTTTATCTCAATATTAACACGTGCCCCAGAGCTCCGGAAGTTCCCCTATTTGATTAACATTACGTTTCCACTGAACTTCATTAAAAGATCTGCCACACCGACAATAAGTACGAGAAAAATCTAATTCCGGTTGGAATCTCTTCAGGAATCCCGATATTATTTTATCGAATTTTGAGAAATTCAAAATTCAAAATGGCGGACCCAAAATGGCGGCTGTAAAAAATCACTTTGATTGACACCCATAGTTTAACACCAGATATTTTCTATGATCAAGAAAAAATTAATTACTTATTGTTAATTATAAATAAACTTTTCTTCGATAGACCGGATGGCATTTGTAGAAATAGATATATTTAATGCATGTACAAAAATATACATAAACGAATCACTTAAATAATAGACATATGAAGCTGAGGGTGACTAATTCCTGACTATTTTTGCTCGTTCGACGCCACAAGAGCACGGCTCGCAATCCGTCATTTTAATTCATTCAAAATATACTATGACAAACAACAATAAATAATTTGAAATCAGGAGGTTATGGTGATGTTATACTGTTAACATTAATGACGTAGAATAAACTGCATATGACAGGTTTTAATTTATCGCCGGAAAGTAAAGCCAATGTTCAGCCGAAAATCTATCTACTGTACCGATTCACCAATGAATACGCAGCAAAAAAAAACAAATGTAACACAGAGGAAAAAAATTATCGTCGGTACAGTAGATTTATTTTCAGCAAAATAGTTCCATTATTGGCCACTTCACTGTGCGGCATCTTTCAACTGCTTCTGCGTGTTCCATAACATTGACGTTACGTTCTTGAAATCACCTTAACCTAGTTGAAATTTAAAAAAACATTAAATTGAAAGAAATAGGAACTAAGGAGCGCGTTTTATTGTGTCGAAGAGAAGTGTAAGAAGTTTCTCTTGAGGAACATAATTGTTCAAGTTTTGGTTGCTAGATAACCTAAAGAATTGTGTATGTTGCAAAAACAGCATTATTCATTATGGCTGCTCTGCCATATTTGCGTGACAATATTTACATTATTGGCAGTGTAGATGTGCAAATTGTTGGGAACAAATTGCCATCTAAGTCACAAGTTTTGAAATTGCTTTTTTTTTATCTCCGACATATGAAGTTGACCCTCAATGACAGTAAACAAAAAGTGCTCGACGAAGTAATTCTCTTTTGGGAGAAAGCTGGAATACCAACCCAAACAAAACGACTGTGCTTGGAGAGGATCCAAAAATTGTATCAACAACTACGCACTTTACAAAAACATCAAAACAGAATCGGAAATGTTAAAAAAGAAGAGGAGTTTGCCCAGAGTCTGGAAAACTTGTTCGATATTGCACATGGCAATGCAATGGAGATGATTGATAATTCTCGGAAAGACTTTCTCACGAATCAACGAAAACCAGGACAAATCGGATTTATTGCTGATATTCGAACACCATCAGAGGATATTCGTCGAGAAGAACAAGAACAAATACTAATTGCACGAAAGAGAAAAGCGGACATTGAACAACAAGGGATAGGTAAGGTTTTTATTTGAATATTCCACTTTATTCTTGTACTTGAAGAGTTGGATTGTTACCGTGCATTGAGAGTGTCAACATTTAAATAGTTTATGCAAAAAGAAAAATTGCAACAAAAATACCTGCACAATATCTCGACTATGATTCATTCAGGGAAAAGAAAAATTCGAGATTAAATGTCTATCGAGAGAATACTAAAAACTATAAAAACTATGCTAGAATTGATTTTAAATGTAATTGCTTCCCTCAATATCTGTTTCCAGATGAAATGGCGGAGCTGGAAAGAAGTAGCTCAGGCCTAACATTGAGCCAACAGAGTAAAGTTTCCTATGTTCCAAGTCCGTTGGCAGGACCATCAAATCCAAAAAAGGCTAGAGGATCAACACAAGTGATCAGTGAGAAGTTGACAGCAGATTTAGATAGGTGCAAGATTACAGACCGGAATGCTGTCCATCTTATCATTGCGGTAGCTGAATCTCTGAATTGCCCGGTTGATTCACTCGTGGTCAATAGAACGTCAATTCGAAATAGCAGACTCAAATATCGGAAAGAAGTGGCCGAAAAAATTAAGACAGTATTCAATCATTCGGAATCCAAAGCAGTAATGATTCATTTTGACGGCAACTCCTACCAAATTTGTTGAAACGTGAAACACTCGAGAGATTGCCAATAGCCATGAGTTCTGGAGAAATCGAACAGCTTTTAGCTATACCAGAATTAGAACATGGTTCTGGTTCTACTCAGGCAATAGCTGTGTATGAAGTACTTGTGGACTGGGGACTCTGTGAAAAAGTAAAGGCTTTGTGTTGTGACACGACGAATGTTAATTTGGGTGCTTTCAACGGTGCGGCCGTTTTGTTGGAGCAATTATTGGAGAAAGAACTGATTTACTTTCCTTGCCGACACCATATTTATGAATTGGTCTTAAGGAGTACTTTTGAAGAAAAAATCCCTGGAGTTTCCGGCCCAAAAGTTCTCTTATTCAAAAGATTCCAAGACAGCTGGATAACATTGGACAAAACAAAATATAAAATAGGAATGGAAGATGAAATTTTGAAACTAACACTTATGCAATATGTGAACGAAATCACTATCTTTGTACGGAGAATGTTGGATGAAGACCATGTAAGAGGCGACTATAAAGAACTGCTTGAACTAGTACAGTTGTTTCTTGGAGATATCCCACTTGGAGGAGTTAAATTCCGATATCCGGGAGCATTTCACCATGCTCGCTGGATGTCAAAGGCTCTTTATTCCTTGAAGTTGTATATGTTCCAAGATCAGTTCAAATTGGGTTCTCGTGAAAAAAATGGACTGTCTTCAGTATGTCTCTTCATTGTTACAATCTATACTAAGGCCTGGTTTACAGCGCCTTCGGCTATCGATGCTCCTCGTCACGATTTGAATTTTTTGAATAAGCTTCTTGCGTATGATGTGATAGACAGAACAATATCGCAAGTGACTCTGAAACAAATGATAAATCATCTGTGGTATTTAAACCCACGTACTGCTGCATTAGCATTCTTCGATGATGAGTTATCGACTAATGTAAAAAAACAGATGGTAAAAAAGTTGGAAGTCCGCGAAGGCTCACAGATGGAAAATTGCAAAAAAATTCGAACCAGTATGGTCAATATTCGGACATTCCTCGATAAAGAGATAGAAGATTTCATAAATTCAGGAACACTTGAATTCTTTGAAATTTTTAAAATTAACACGGAATTTCTAAAACTCGATCCGTCAACATGGAGTCAAAATAGTTCATATCAAGAGGCGTTGAAAATCGTCAAGTCTCTTAAAGTCGTAAATGATTGTGCTGAAAGAGCTGTTAATTTAGTTCAGAGTTATAATAATCTCTTTACACATGACGAAGAACAAAAACAATATATATTGCAATTGGTGGCGTCGTACAGAAAATATTTCCCAGATGCGAGGAAAAATACGAGTATGGGGTCTTGGGACTTATCTAAATAAATGTAATATTTGTTTTCAAGCGATGAATAAAGGATTACATAATCTATAGTCTTGATCATGCTTAAATCATTATTGTTAACAAAAGTTTTTATATATATATTTTTTATAATGTTCCGTCGCTTTGGGGTCCTTCCCCTTTAAGCCTCCAACCTGTTTTCCCATTATTCCTCTCCCCGCCCTCTTCGCGATCGTCCGGCTGCAGCCGCATCGCTTCCTTCTCACCCAAACAACAAAACCCAAACCCGTATTTTTATGAAACTCGAACATCGTAACAATTACAGCCACCATTTTGGGTCCGCCATTTTGAATTTCATATTTTCGACACAAAATTTGAGATCAGCGACCCCCAAAACCTTTTCAAGCTGACCCTTGAGTGGATTTGAGCATTTTCGAAATTTTAAAACCGCCATTTTGGGTCCGCCATTTTGAAGTTTGAATTTCTCAAAATTCGATAAAATAATATCGGGATTCCTGAAGAGATTCCAACCGGCATTAGATTTTTCTCGTACTTATTGTCGGTGTGGCAGATTTTTTAATGAAGTTCAGTGGAAACGTAATGTTAATCAAATAGGGGAACTTCCGGAGCTCTGGGGCACGTGTTAATATTGAGGTAAAAATTTTAAATTTTGGGGATATTTGTTTTTAATTATTTGGAACCCTTCTACGAGAGGATAAAATCAAAATTCGAAAATGACCAAAATAAGGACCACTCTAATATGTATAAGGAACATCTACTTGACGATAGAAACGAAGCCAACTGCATTCCTGTCAAACCACGTATTATAACGTATATTGGACGTGTGTTTTTCAACAATATATCTCCGTGGAATTTTGTACATCTCATATACGTATAATATTCGTTCATTATCTTTCGGTTGTAATTCCCGGATCTGAAGCATATACATATATATATTTAATGTACATACGTACATTGAATATTTATATATATTTATATACAATTATAGCTTCAGATCCGGGAATTACACCCGAAACATAGTGAACGAATATTATACGTATATGAAATGTACAAAATTCCACGGAGATATTGTTGAAAAACACACGTCCAATATACGTATATAATACGTGATTTTGACAGCAATGCAGTTGGCTTCGTTTCTATCGTCAAGTAGATGTTCCTTATGCATATAATATATGTATATAATTTGATGTCAAATGCTTATTGTATAATATACGTAAAATATACGTATATCACGTATACATATCACATACATGTATATTTGTAATATATGTATATTTGTAATATATGTATATTAGACGTCAGTGATCTATATGAGATACATATATAAGTGGATGGATAAATTCTTACACTTAAAATATATTTTATAACACTTTATTTACATCATATGATGTATACTATATAAGTACATTGTAAATTTTTCTCAGATTTTTACCAACCCCCCTGACGCCCCCGACCCCTTAAGTGATGATATTTTCGAAAACGGTCAATTGGACATTTTTGAAAATTATGCAAAAAATTTCATAAATTCTGTAGCCAAAAAGAAAAATATCTCAACCAAAATCAAAGGGGGCAGGCAAAACGGTAATTTTTTATCCATTTTTAAACCCATTAATTTTTTTTTCAGTTATTTTCATTTTTTTTTTTTAATTTTCAGAGTTCTATACACCATTCCTAATGCAACAATCATCTATAAAGTAATTAAGATTCTGTTAAGAGCTGTAGCATTATTTATGAGGGAGGCGCTAGTGTCGCTGTTGCGAGCTCCAGTGGCCACGTTGGCAAGCGCCCATTGGTGTAGCGAGTGTGGTGCCACGCTTGCACGCTGTGATTGGGTAAGTGATAACGATCCTGTGGATCGTGAGCTGATAACGGCGTTCTAAGGGATTGTCACCGTTGGCGCGAGCGCGCACGCGCGAGAACTTGCCACCTGCGCTCTAATGGACAATATTGGTACTATTAACGCGTGTTTCGCCTTAGTTCAAACCTGAACTTCGTGGTATCTCAAATCATAAAATTCTCAGATCATAAAATGGAATAGACAAGTTATGGAATTTTTAGAATTTTGGATCCACCATATTGGATTCACCACGTTCAATTTTGTAATTTCTTGAAAAACTGACATGGTTATACTAAAAACGGGTTGAAGACGCGACCACCACCATCCCTTGAGTAGCTCCTAACATACAACTGATCAAGTGTTCTCTGGCGTGTCAAATACATGATATGAATTACCAAAGTTCATAAACAGTCGATAGCGTAGTGGGTAGCGTGTTAGAAAGATAGGTAGGATAAGTAGGTAGCAGGTTCGAGTCCCCGTCGAAGCAGAATAAAATTCTATCGAGAAATCCGTGCAGAATTAATTTTTTTTTTTCAGTGTAACTATTCTATATGACCTATACCAACGACAAAATGCGTATGGAACCGCCAGTAATGATTTTCGTTTTTGTTTATGTTTTTTAAAAATATTATTGTACTCTGCGTAGATTTTATGTATTTTCGACGTCTTATATACGTCATTTTTTATGTATTTTCGACGTCGTATATACGTCAAATATACAGATATTAGCCGGACATTTAGCTCTTCAGTATACGTACTAAATACGTCTTACAGTCGTCGATGGCGACGTCGTATATACGTATATTAGATGTCAATGTTCTATCTGGGTAGTACTGCCAAGTGTAAACATATATGGGAGTCAGCCGACAGTTGGTTCAGTACAGGGGATACATTGGGTCAATATTGTGTTTCGTACTGGCTAAAAATTGTTTCGTGAGACACCCGATAGTTGTCTCAGTATTGGTTACGTGCTGGGCTGACTTTTGTTGTAAGACTCGAGTGCAAATTAATTCTGCATAAGCCCAACAGTTGGCTCAGTACCGGACATACAATGGGACGATATTTGTATATCGTATGTCAATCACACGATGCCAATGCACTACTGTGAGTCGTCGCATTACCGGGCGTGTGCTGGGCCGACATACAGTATATCATTGGGGTACCGACTATTTTGGTATACACCCGAGAATCGACTCAGTACTGGAGACAGACTTAGCCGAAGTTATGATTTGTACTAGCTACGAACTATTTCGTGAGTCAATCGACAGTTGTCTCAGTATTGGTTATGTGCTGGGCTGAGTTTTGTTGTAAGACTCGAGTGTTAATTAGTTCTGCATAAGCTCAACAGTTGGCTCAGTACCGGGCATACAGTTGGATATCTGTTTTTCGTATGTCGATTGGGCGTTGCCAATGCACCACCGTGGGTTGTCGGAATGCCAGGCGTGTGCTGGGCCGACCTATATTATATCATTGGGGTACCCACTATCCTGGTATATGCCCGAGAATCGACCCAGTACTGGAGACAGACTTGGCCGATGTTATGGTTTATGCTGGCTGCGAATTATTTCGTGAGACACCCAACAGTTGCCTCGGTATTGGTTATGTGTTGGGCTGACTTTTGTCGTAAAACTCAAGTGCAATTTAATTCTGCATAAACCCAACAGTTGGCTCAGTACCGGGCATACAGTGGGATGATATTTGTATTTCGTATGTCGATCACGCGATGCCAATGCACTACCGTGAGTCGTCGTAACGCCGAGCGTGTGCTTGGCCGACATACATTTTATCATTGGCGTACGGACTGTCTTGGTATACACCCAACAGTTGACCCAATATTGGGGATAAACCGCGCTAATTTTATGTTTTATAGTGGCTGAAAAATGTTTTGTAAGATACCGGACAGTCGTGTCAGTATTGCCTGTGGGCTAGACGAATAATAGTATTATCATTTGAGTACTCTGAAAAGGTAAATTTAAATTTATATTTTCTAATATGTTTATTTGGGACTAATGATTGGGTTCAAAAAATTAAATCTCATGTATCCATTGATGATATTTATTTAAAATATGTTTGTTACATTACTCAATCATTTAAGATGCAAAAGTGTTACAGCATACCTACGTCCTTCAACAGATAATAGCATACATTTGTCAACAATATTGTCAATTGAATAGAATTTTGCTGCAGAAATTTAGCGTCCTATCTTATAAATACCTAATCTGGAAGAAGCCATGGGTGCTGTAAAAGCATCCCCTTTTTTTCGAGAGCCTGCCGTTCTAAAAATAGCTTTCTTGAATTATAAGAGAATATACGTGAGAGTTGAATGATTTCACCATTCGCTAATTTTACAACATTATCAGGTGCCGCTATGCATATCGTTATAGTTTTGATATTTATTTTTGTATATTCATGTGTGTGTTACGTCCTGACCCTCGATTTTTCTCATCTCGGCCAAGAAAAGCGCGGCTTTCCCTTTAACACGTTATTCGAGATAAAATCGGCATTGGCCAGGTTATTGCCCTGTTTTGAGCCTAACCTTGCGGAAAATTGCTCAGGATAGGCGGAGAGTGCATAATTTGGTAACAATGGCAAATTGAAATAAAATCTCGCGAGCAGAACTCTTTAATTTTCGCGAGACACATCGAGTAAGACTAATAAATTGTAATTCGGAAAAATCGGACAAATAAACTCGTAATATAAAGGGACAAAAATAGTCTGATCACATTAAATAAATTCTGATAAGAATACGCAAACTCGACTTTCACTGACGCGGGAGAAAAGAAACTACAGGGCCATCCTCAAGATAAGCCTCCTGGGGTTTATCCGCCCAAACTGCAAGGACAAACGAAATTATCGCGAGTATTAAAATGACCGCTACTAAAACGATAACTATTTTTAGCTGAAAAAGGTCCATGCCCATTAGGCAGGACAACTTACACAAACAAAGATCAACATAGTACATTTCGACACGAGTACGCAAAGGCTTTTTTGACGAAAGAAGAGGATTACGGCACGAGCCGAAGGCGAGTGCTGTAACGAGTTTCGTCAAAACGCCTTTTCGTACGAGTGTCGAACATTATTTTTCCTCATGAGAGCCGAGAAAGCGCAACGAAGTTGCGATTTCGAGGTTAGAATCAGGAAAAAGAATTTACTCGACCACGACTCGATTGAATTTTAATCACTCAAAGAAATTCTAAATTTCCGAAAATGAATTTAACCACGGATAATGCATAGAATATATATCGGAAATAGAGATTGAATTATGAAAACTCAAAACACTATTGATTTATCATTTCCCGGAATAAAACGTGGATTCCTTAGATGAATTTAACTCGCACATATTTCACTGAATTTACAAACATGAGCACTTCCTAGGAGAAAATAAATTCACACCAAAAATAATCCTACAATCGATTGAAACACGAACAGGTTTTTCGGAATGATTTACTCGGAACATTGAAATAATCGAATTGCACAAACAAAAATAAAAATAATTTTGATCAGACACTTTTCGCAAAACTGAAGTTAGATTGACATAACCTTTTCGCAAAACTGAATTGAACACGAAAATCTGAACTTCCATAAAACTGAATTTAACACAAAAATTTAAATTTCCATAAAACTAAATTTAACACCAAACATCTGAATCTAAAACGAAAAAAATAACGCGACAAGGGAAAACAACGACGAAAATATTTCATAGACCTTCAACGGTGAGTAAGCCGGTTGTTTCGGTTACGGGCCTCGAGCCGTCATGGGGTGTCGACCGGGGTCGGAGACACCGCGCAACACGAACGAAAATATACTGACACATGCGAGAAAACATTTTGAGATACTTACTACTTGACGATTAAAATTGAACGAAAGTAAAATGACAGTGGTGACGGACGCAGACAATGGTACCCGTGGACTAAAAGGATGTACGGATGACAACGAGAGGCGAAGATGATGATAGACCAATGGATGTGGCTTGAAATAATCTGACGTAGATGGTGGTGATAATCTGCAACAAAGATGAACGGAAAACGCGAAAAACTGAACGAAAAATGCGCGCCGAAAATAAAAGAGTTACGACACGAGTAGTATATGGACCACTCTGGCGACCCCCACTCCTATCCCCACTCCTATCCCCTCCACTTTCCCCCGCGCTGGAGCCTCTTTCCGAGCGTGGTGGGGGTAATGGTGGGGAGAGGTGGTGGGGGAAGAGTTCTGAGGGCTCGCCATAGTGGTCCGATTATTATTATTATTATTATTATTATTATTAATATTTATTTTTATTATTTTCAATATTTTCTCTCTCTCTCTTTCTCTCTCTCTCTCTCTCTCTCTCTCTGGATTATTATTTTTTACTTTCATAATTATTATTATTTTTATTATTATTTTTAATATTTCCACTCTCTCTCCGATTTATGATTGTTTTTTACTCATGCTTCTTCCGAGGCTATTAGGCGCATCTCTCTCTCTCTCTCTCTCTCTCTCTCTCTCTCTCTCTCTCTCTCTCACTATTCTCCCTCGTTATTTCGGTAACAAAAATTTATTCCGAATCCGTGAAAAAAAATCACCGCACAGTAGAATTGCGAAGGAGTTTAAAAACACTCGTACTAGCACTCCAAAATTTTTTCCGATATTCCTACGAATAAGGTTTTGAGTGATCTGCAGCAGGAATTATTTTGAAAAACGATAGAATGCAAACCCGCACAGATATATTCGTTATACTTATCTCCGTGAGTCCCGTCTTTATGAAATATTTTTATTAGCACGAGCACACACGTTAATCCTGAGGGCACATAAATTATTTAAACGAATAATATTTTAACCGATTGACATTGCGAGAACGTTTTCCCGATGTTACACGATTAAAAGAACGACGATTACTGAGCTCTACAGATGCTTGGAAGCAAGCTCCACACGCCTTTAGGGATAATATTATGAAGACTTCTCGGCGCGCGCGAAATGCACCGTCAGCACCACGTGCATGTCTCATCGTCGCCCAAGCTTGCTCGAATTCGCTCATTTTTTTATTCGTATGGAGGATAATATATTTAATGTATAAAAATTTGATCGGACTTGAAGAAAAAAATATTGGAGAGAGATATGAGCTGGAGGGTCAGCAAAGAGGTACGGCTGAGATCACGAGCATATAGTTATCGAGCTCTCCTCTTTGTGCGGATATTCGCTAACTCTGTCTCTCTTTTCTCTCTCTTTCTCTCTCTCTTTTTCTGGTGCATATCTTTTTCCATGCCTCGAATCTTTCTATCGCAGCAATAGCGGTCTTTTTTATTATATTTTTCGATGTACACCGAATATTCGGGTATAACACTACGAGATTTCTCGTTTTCTGGAGGTGCGTGAAACGCACCATCAGCGGAGCATCAGCAGACTGCATGCCTTCTTTGCTCATTGCTGCAAATCTCTCCTTATTCTTTATTTAATGTGTTTTCGTACTTCATGCTCTTTATAGTAATGTAATTTTATTATATTTAGGCCTCAAGACCCATTAAGACTTATGAAAATTATTGAGACCACCTACTTATTTCTCGTTTGTAAAAGTATATTTTTTGAAAAATGATATTAAGTTTTAAAATGCATATCAAAGCTAAGCGATCTCCACTTCGTTGCGCTTTTCGATGAAGTCGCTGTTTAAAAAATTTGATCAAAGTCTCGCTATATCATGTTACATTGAAACAATAAGAGCATTTGGAATGCTTATATACATATGTGGCGAGATCTTGAAATCTTGATATCTTGATACCTCATCATGCATATTTTTGTGTCGCAAGAGGCATCGATTTTTGATGGCGCTGCAATTTAAGTAAATGAGTAAACTCGCTCAGAAGGCTAGCGCTAAAAAATTTGATCAGTCTCGCTATATAATGTTACATTGAAACAATAAGAGCATTTGGAATGCTTATATACATATGTGGCGAGATCTTGAAATCTTGATATCTTGATACCTCATCATGCATATTTTTGTGTCGCAAGGGGCATCGATTTTTGATGGCGTTGCAATTTAAGTAAATGAGTAAACTCGCTCAGAAGGCTAGCGCTAAAAAATTTGATCAGAGTCTCGCTATATAATGTTACATTGAAACAATAAGAGCATTTGGAATGCTTATATACATATGTGGTGAGATCTTGATATCTTGATATCTTGATATCTTGATACCTCATCATGCATGTTTTTGTGCCGCAAGGGGCATCGATTTTTGATGGCGCTGCAATTTAAGTAAATGAGTAAATTCACTCAGAAAGCTAGCGCTAAGTATTTATATGGAAAGAACAAGATGCAATGTTAATCAGTCTCAAGCCAGCAGGGTATTATCACGTATCGTTATCAATCATCGCAGATCGGGCACTTCGCGACTTTATATTAAATCTTTTGCGTTTGGCCATATTACATAGTTCTCAGCTTCGTCGTCGGTGTAACGAGCAATGGTGCAACGAATTAAATCGATTATCGGGCGATAGACTTATAAGACGCCTAAAATATATTGTATGGTGGGCGCCCTTGCGAATCATAGCGGCAGCCTACAGCAGAGGCATACTAAATGGTCAACAAGTGCTAGCGTGTGTGTTTGAAGAGCTGCAGCGTCGAGGATTGGAAAACGCGCCATGTGTCCGCGGTATTGTCGATGAAATCAGAAGTAAGTTCTGTTCTATCATAAAAAATAATCATGTATATTTGTAATACTTAATCTGTATTGAAAAATTTTTTCACGATGCCATTATTACGCCAGCACGTATTGAAATTTTTTTCACGATGCCATTATTACGCTAGTACGGGCAAGCCTTATTTATCGAGCTCTTCTCTTTGTGCCATGCTTGGCGTGGTCCCGAGCTCTCTCTCTCTCTCTCTCTCTCTACCTCTCGCTGGCTCTCTTTCATGAAAGCGATACAGAGCTTCTGTTATCGTTAGAAAATTTTACGAATTTCAACGCGAAATATTCAAAAAGTATACTTATTGATCAATTTCCTCTTTCTCTCTCTCTCTCTCTCTCTCTCTTTCGTTAAAGCGGTATGGATCTTAAAGCGTATGGAAAAAATATTTTCACGGCTGTTATTTCGATAGTATGGTCAAACCCTATTTATCGAGCTCTACTCTTTGTGCCATGCTTCGCGTGGTTCCGCATTCTTTGCAATTCTCTCACTCTCTCGCTCTTTTTTCATGAGCACGATGCAGAGCACCTGTTTGCGTAAGCAGAGATAATCGTTATTTATCGAGCTCTACTCTTTGTGCTATGCTTCGCGTGGTTCCGCGCTCTCTACCTCTCGCTGTCTCTCTCTCTCTCTTTCATTAAAGGGGGTACAGAGCGCCTGTTATCGTTAGAAAAAATATTTTACGAATTTCAATATGATATATTTTAAAAATGTATTCTTATTCACCAATCTCCTCTTTTTCTCTCTCCTTACATTATTATCGTAAGAAAAACATTTATATGAAATTTTAACACGGTTCGTTTACCGGAAAAATTATGAGTTGAAAGCACTACTTCTATTAAAAGAGGGATATTATTTTTAATGGTTGTGCACCTAATATAGTATATCGACAGTTCTTGGATGCATCGCCGAATGAAAAAGCAGCTCTTATAGAAGGGGCTTGTGCTGTGGAATTAGCATGCCAGCAGAGGAGCGCAACGAGTCAGCACCTGTCATGCACCGAGCTGAATGATGAGCGACCTACGAGTACGGTTTCAAGTATCGAGCATCCTTCGGACATATTTTCTAATTCGTCGATTTTCGAACGTAAGTTGAAATTAAGGTGCAAAAAAAAATGAAAAAATTAAAAATTGGTGTGGCGTCAATTTTAAATTATAAATTTATCCAGAGGGCATAGATAGGGAGAGGGTAACAGACGCTGCTGTACCAGGCCCATCAGGCCTATGCCATTCTGGACGACGAGCAACCCCAACCTCTGACCCTGATGATGTTTTTGACCATCGCGAAAATCAGCTGTGGGAATATCCGATCGAGAACGAGAGAGACGAGGAAATAGCATTTCAAAGAGCTGACGACTGGCTTCAAATGCTCGTGACTGATGACGACTCTGGTAAATAATTTTTCTTACACATGAAAAAATTAATTAAGTATGTAAGTAAGTGGGTCCTTTTGTAACAGGGTATTCGTCAGCATCTTTGTTTGAGTGGTGATATCGGTCTATTTAAGCAGTACTATGATGCGCGAGAGGTACAAATATTGATAAAATTTAATGATTTCATATTAATCAGCTCTAGAATCTAATACATGTCTCTTTTTCCAGAGTTGCAAAGTGGGTCAGGCAGGCAGCGTACTACAGCAAGGAGCGAGCCGCTCCATGAAATACACCCGCCGGGAAAGCATTTTGAGATCATCGGTGATTACACGAGGTACTTCAAGCGCTTCAAAATACGGGGGCGTGAAACATCGTTGCGAATTCGTCAACCAGTCTCTAGAGTTAGCGTGGTAGACTGGCTCAACGGTGCGTTTCGTGATCTGTTAACACACATCATGAGCTCCTGCGAGGGCGGCGATTATGTAGGCGTTTCGTTTACAGCGAATAGCTTGCCGCACGGGCCCGTGTGGTTATCTTTCCGACCGGCCCGCGATTATGTATTCGAAGATATTTGGAAATTGATAAGCAGCGTGGTACAAAGTGCATCATCTTTGAACATTGATGACTCGTGCACGATAAAAATGTGCGCTGTCAAAGGGGTTGAAGGGCGCGGTCGGAAAGGTCTCACACACGAAGCTATCGCAAAACAATCTATTCTTTCGATCCGAAACACCGACAGTCTGTGTTTACCGCGTTCGGTGGTAGCAGCCCGAGCATACGCAGAACGAGGAGAAATACGGACGGGTAGTCTTCATAATAAATGGCAGCGTATGAGACAAATTAATGGGTCCGTACACGGAGAAACTTTTTCGCGCACTGCCGTCGCAGTCTCTATTTCAAGCGGTACGGCTGCACGCTCAGAAGCCCGAGCGCGCCACCATCGCAGTTTTAGAGCTGTAGCGTCTCAAGACCTACAGCGTGCAGCGATCGCAGGTTCTGCGCGCTGGGTGATCGCAGAGAGTGAGAGCGCGTGCTTCCATGATACAGTATATGAGCTCTGAGCGTGCTGTCATCGCAAGAGAGTTAGACCAAACGTCTGCATGCCGAGCGTATTAATTTTTGCATGAATATATGCACGGATAAATAATGTTTTTTTAGCTTATCTATCTTTTTAGGTTAATAAGCTTATATAGAAGTATGAAACTAATTATTTTTAACTTTATTCTATCACCTCAAAAGAAACTGGATTGCAATGAAACCATGTTAATAGTGGGCAGTATTTTAAATACAAAAATACCTATATATGGGACATTCCACGTCAACTCAGCCACCGCGTTTTTTTCATTGTCTCGAAAAAATTATTCAGTATAGGCATTTCAAAGGAAAATATATCCATGACATTTTACCAAAATTTCATCCCCCCACTATTGTTGGTTCTCGAGATAATGATTAATGAAGTCTCAATTTTGTAAAAATCATAACTTCGTAACTACTGATCGGATTTAAACGATTGAAAAAAAATATGTCATCATCGGATAAAAGCTCATTAGACATTTTTCGGAGTAAATTAACAAAAAACAATTTTTCCCTCTTCACTGATGCCTTGTTCCATTTTGAAAAAATCCTGCGGAGTTGTGTATTGCCTCTCTCTATCAGAAAAAAAAATACTGAGTAGAATTCCGATTGGCCCTTTCGTGGAAAAAAAAAATCGAAAAATTTCCCCGAAAACCGTCTAATGAACTTTTCTCCAATGACGGCATATTTTTTTTCAAAAAGGGCAAAAAAAATAAAAAAGATTCGTTTTTTAATCGTGAAAATCCGATCAGCCGTTACGAAGTTATGATTTTTACAAAATTGAGAATTTATTAGTCATTATATCGAGAACCAACAATAGTGGGGGGGGATGAAATTTTCGTAAAATGTCATGGATATATTGTACTTTGAAATGCCTATACTGAATAATTTTTTCGAGACAAAAAAAAACGGGGTGGCTGATGAGTTAACGTGGAATACGACACGTCAACGCAGCCACGTCAACTCAGCCACCCCGTTTTTTTTTGGTCTCGAAAAAATTATTCAGTATGGGCATTTCAAAGTACAATATATACATGAAATTTTACCAAAATTTCGTCCCCCCACTATTGTTGGTTCTCGAGATAATGATTAATAAATTCTCAATTTTGAGAAAATCATAACTTCGTAACGGCTGATCGGATTATAACGACTAAAAAAAGAATCGTTTAATTTTTTTGCCCTTTTTGAAAAAAAATATGCCGTCTTTGGAGAAAAGTTCATTAGACAGTTTTCGGGGAAATTTTTCGATTTTTTTTTTTCCACGAAAGGGCCAATCGGAATTATACTCAGTATTTTTTTTCTGATCGAGGGAGGCAATACACAACTCCGCAAATTTTTTTCAAAATGGAACAAGGTATCAGTGACGAGGAAAAAATTGTTTTTTGTTAATTTACCCCGAAAACTGTCTAATGAGCTTTTATCCGATGATGATATATTTTTTTCGAAAAGGGCAAAAAAAATAAAAAAGATTCTTTTTTTAATCGTTTAAATCCGATCAGTAGTTACGAAGTTATGATTTTTACAAAATTGAGACTTCATCAATCATTATCTCGAGAACCAACAATAGTGGGGGGATGAAATTTTGGTAAAATGTCGTGGATATATTGTCGTTTGAAATGCCCATACTGAATCATTTTTTCGAGACAATAAAAAAACGGGGTGGCTGAGTTGACGTGGAATGCGAGATATATATAACCTGTAAAAGAGATTTAAAAAAGGTTGAAATAAATAATGAGGCATAGTTTCCAAATTAATAATGTGATTTATTTTTCTATAATACGCAATGGTGTATTTAAACAGTTTCATAGAGCGCAATGTGGAATAATGCACAGAAAACGGTCAAATATTATGGTGTATATTTCGTGCACGCGTATTATAACTCGCATCGGTTATTGATATAGGATCGACGCTATGCTGCGCAGTGACGCTGCATGTACTGTGCACGCGCGAGCCGAGACGCCGACGCTCCCGCATAAACAGGGCCCTGCCTTACCATACCCGTGAGATGGCTCTGTTCGCACTGTGCGAAGCCCGAGCTCTCGTGCTGCGAGCTGGGTGCGCGCACAAAGCTGAGATTGTAGTCGTCCCACTTTTTCGACTACGGCGCTCGCATGTGCGACGGCAGGGCTCGAAAAAGTTTCTCCGTGTACAAAAACAGGCAGCGCTCGAACTCACAAGAGAAGCAGATGTCCACGTACCTGCAGAGGGCTGTGGTGTATACGAAATTGCGTGCTATCAGAATTATTTGGCACGAGACGGGTTAGCAATTGTCGTTTACGAATTTTTAACTTTGGGTCGCGGGGAGGAGCCTCTATTTGACGGAAGACAGGGTGTTCTGAACAGCATAGGCACAATTCAGCACACCCTGTATATATTGTATTACGAACGTTCACATCATTTCGAGCCTATTCTCAATCTCAGAGCAGCTGTCGGTAGTAGAGATTTTTGTTCCTCGTGTAATATGGCTTATCGTCGACTCAGTCATAGATGTTTAAAGAAAAAATGTCCTCGATGCTGGGGGCTACAGGCGTGCAATACGCGCTCGCGCGATATAATCAGATGTGAGGCGTGCAATCGCGATTTTTTTGGAGAGGACTGCTTTCAGAGACATAAGGTACCGATCGTGACCATGAGGCGTAGAAAGCCTAGCGTTTGTGAAGCTCTGAAACGATGCCGGAACTGCTTTCGAGCAATAAGGCCTTTGGAGAAATCAGAGAAGCATAAATGCGGAGTAGGGTACTGCAAAACGTGCAAATCCGATCAACCGAATAACCATTTGTGTTTCATGAAACCGATTCGTAGTACTTCAGACTTGAAAAAAATACTATTCATTTTTTATGATTTTGAAACACAGCAGAGCACACCTGTGAAGGGTGATGCGACTACTCTTGTACACGAACCAAATCTTTGCGTGGCACAGCGCGTTTGCACGTTTTGCTGCGTTAACGACTCTATAACCGAACCGTGCGAGCATTGCGGGGAACACGAATTTGTGTTTAGTCACAGCCCCGTAGCCCAGCTTGTCGAACTAGCCATGCAGCCGCTCGAAGGTTTTTCGCGTACTATCTGTATCGCTCATAATGCAGGGGGTTTCGACGCTCAATTCATCCTGCGTTATTTGATCGAAGAGAAAAAAACTCAGCTCCCCACACTAATCATGAACGGTACGAAAATTATTACGATGCGCATCGGAAAGCTCGTATTTCTCGATAGTCTGAATTACTTTCACATGCCTCTGAGAGGTTTACCGAAAGCCTTCGGACTTACCGGTGCTATCGTTAAAGGCACTTTTCCGCACTTGTTTAACCGACCGGAAAATCAAAATTACGTAGGCGAATTACCGCCTCTCGAGCATTATTCTCCGGACACGATGCGCGCCGATGAGCGCCGAAAATTTCTTGATTGGTATCGCGAAACAAAAGACAACAATTACGTATTCATTTTTTCGGAAGAGCTTATTAGCTATTGTAAGACAGATGTCACGATTTTACGACGTGCGTGTATGGCTTTTCGGAATATGTTCATTATCAGTGGTCGCGTCTGCCCGTTTGATGAAAGTACAACAGTAGCATCAGCGTGCTTCAGAGTTTTTCGAAAAAATTTCTTGAAAGATAACTCAATAGGCATTATACCCACGGGGGGATACAGATGGGCGCAAAAGCAATCGAAAAAAGCGGTTTCATGGCTATCGTGGATAGAGAACTCGCTGGGTGTTCGTATTATTCATGCGGGCCGAACACGCGAATTCAGAATACCTCAAAATCTCTTGGTAGACGGGTACTACGAGACTCCTAACGGGGCGCATGTATTGCAGTTTCACGGTTGCTACTGGCACGGTTGCCCACGTTGCTATCCCACAAACAGAGACAACCGACAAAGCGATGGAATATCCATGCACGAACGTTTCGAGAGAACTACTGCTGTAACTGAGAGGATTCGAACGGGAGGGTATTTGCTCACGGAAATTTGGGAGTGTGATTACGATCGCTTGTTAAATTCGACAGCCGAGATGAGGACTTTCCTGCAAGATAACCCTTTAGCTACAGCAGAGCCTCTCAATCCGCGTGATGCTTTTTTCGGCGGACGGACAGAAAACATGGTTACGCTCTATGACGTTAACGCTACGGAAAAAATACGATATGTAGACGTTTGCTCTCTGTACCCATATATATGTAAGTTCGGTAAATATCCCGTGGGCCATCCGAAAGTATACGTGGGTAACGAGTGCATGGAATTGACAGGTCCTGATAACACCGATCTCGCTCTCGTTGAGGGTCTCGTAAAATGTACCGTATTGCCGCCTCGTAATCTTTACCACCCCGTATTACCAGTGCGTATGCATAATCGATTATTATATGCTCTATGCCGCAGCTGCTGTGAGATTATGAATCAGGGTGTATGTACACACGAAGATCCTGTAGAGCGCGTGTTCAAGGGTACATGGGTTGTCGACGAGTTGCGAAAAGCCGTGTCGTGTGGGTACAGAGTGATAGACGTGACTGAAATTTGGCAATATGAAACGACGCAGTTCAATCGCAATACACAGACAGGGGGGCATTTTGTCGAATATATTTACACGTTTTTTAAAATCAAACAAGAAGCCAGTGGATGGCCCGACAATTACTCCAAAGATAAAGCCGCACAAGATCTCTATATAGCCGATTTCGAACGATCGGAAGGAATCAAGCTAAATCGCGACTCCATAGCTAAAAATCCGGGGCTGCGATCTGTTGCAAAGCTGTGCCTTAATTCATTTTGGGGGAAGTTTGGGCAGCGGGAAAATCTACCGCAGACAGAAATAGTTTCGACGCGTAAAAAACTTATGGAACTATTGACTAGCCCTGAGCACGAGATCACGGGTATTTTACCCGTAAATAACGAAATATTGTATGTAAGCTACACGAAAATCAGTGACGCTGTTATACCATCCAGCATAGCGAACGCCGTAGTAGCAGCATACACCACAGCCCAGGCCCGCCTAAAACTTTATAGTTACCTAGAGCGGCTGGGTCGTCGTGCTTTGTACTGCGATACCGATTCCGTAATTTACGTATCGCACGAAGAAAAAGACGGGTACGAGCCTCCAACGGGACAGCTCTTAGGGGATCTCACAGACGAGCTGAGCTCATATGGGGAAGGTAGTTATATTAGAAGTTTCATTTCAGGCGGACCAAAATTTTATTCTTTTATCGTATGCACTCCCAATGGAGAGGAAAAAGAAGTATGTAAAGTAAAAGGGATAACGCTTAATTTTGCGAACAAGGGATTAATTAATTATAACTCAGTGCGCTCCTTTATAACCGGTGAGAGAGACGAGCCTGTTGTGCTAAAGTATGACGCTATACGACGCACGGCATTTCATCAGGTCGTCACACGTCCTGAAACAAAATCATGCAAACCATCGAGCGTCAAACGGAGACGAGATGGCGAATATGGCACTCTTCCTTACGGTTATAAAGAATAATGTATATAGGTATAGACCTCGCACTACTTTGTAAATAATGTATATAAATAAAACTTTATGTTGTTACGTCTTTTCGAACCCTATATATGTTTCAGCTAATACGAAGATTGTGCTCATTCGCAAAAATGGATGTGCGGTGGAAACATCCTTGGACGGCGATGGTTTGCGGGCCCACGGGCTGCGGTAAAACATACTTTGTGAAAAAGTTTTTGAAATTCATTTCGCATTTGAATAGTGAACCGTTTCAACGAATTATTTTCTATTATTCCGAGTGGCAACAAGCGTATATGGAGTACGGTTCTTCGATAGAGTTTCGCGAAGGTTTACCACAAGCCTCGGATTATGCAAACGATCCGCGTGCAAAACTTATAATTATTGACGATTTGATGCGCGAGGCATCGAACAATAGCGTTGTCGACCTCTTCACCAAGGGTAGTCATCATAAGAATTTGAGCGTGTTTTTTATAACGCAAAATTTATTTCATCAGGGCCACGGGCAACGGGATATATCGCTGAACGCAAATTATATAGTAGTTTTCAAAAATCCGCGAGATCGCGCTCAAATACAGCACCTGGCGCGTCAGGTTTACCCCGAAAACCCCTGATTTCTGCAGGAAGTTTATTACGACGCGACGAGCAAACCACACGGTTATCTGCTCTTGGACTTGAAACAATCGACTCCCGATAACTGTAGATTTCGAACGTGTATTTTCCCCGATGACCCACAGCATTTCGTTTACGTGCCGCGAAAAAAGTTAAAAAGCACCGACACAGCCGGAGAAGTACCAGTCTTGCGGCTGTGATGGCGGGTAACAGGTCCTCTCTCTGCAAGAAGCACGTTGCAATATTGCACGTACTCCAGCATCTCAACAAGGAGCAGCGAGACGCCGTTTTGCGTAAAGCCGATCCACGAATAATTCGTTGTATTTGTGAGTGTGCGTTAAACATTCTACGTGGTAACGTGCCTTTGAAGCCTGAACAAAGAAAAAAGTTGCGTCGCCACGCATCTATTCTTCGACGACTAGCTGCGAAAAGCGGTAGTTGGAAGAGCAAGAAACGTTTTGTGGTTCAAAACGGTGGATTCCTACCGCTGCTGCTCGCCCCCGTACTGGGTACGCTCTTGTCACGTTTGATCGGCGGCAGTGGATAATGGAGCATGCGAGAAAAATGGTGCTCGTGCCTGAAGAGAATCTTCAGCATATAGGCGTGCAGAATAATCGACAAACGGAATCTGTTCAACTGCAACAGCAGCAAACAGTGCAAACCCTTGGTACGACACTGAGTAGATTAGACACTGAGATGAACGATATTCTGAATTCTAATTCGTACAAGGATGAGAGGGAAAAGTGGTCGGCGTATTTCGCGGTGTTGCAGCGTTATCTTCATTTTGCCGATAATGAGCGAGCGCAGCAGCATCGTGCACTCGCAAAAAATGATGATTACATCACGACACCTATAGAGGAGGAGGGGAATAGTGGAAAAGGCGCTGAAATTCCACGCATAAACGACTCTATGATCGTTGAGAGTGTCCCGACAAAATATCGCAATAAAGCAAAACTATTGCTCCGTCGTTTACGCCTTGTACCAGTAACAGAGTTTTGCTGGGATCCTACCGGCACCGTCTCCATCGCAGGCAAAGAAATCAAGGACTCCAATATTGTCGATCTTATAAACGATGCTATGCGCGCGAGGAAAATCTCAACGCCGGCGGGTCGTCATGCATTTGCAGGATTTTTAAGAGCGGCAAAAATTCCACGCGAGTTTGTTGGGAACCAGGATCTGTGGAGGTCCGAGGTGCCCACCTCGACGCCTTTTCGGAAAAAAAGAAAAATACCTGTGCACTCCCACGACTTGTCGTTGAGCGACGCGGGAGCCAATCACAGCAGCGACGAATCCACCGATCCCAGTATTTATGAGCTCTTCAGTACCTCTGAGCGGGAGCAAACAGGCGCTGGCCAGTGTAAAAAGAAGAAGAAGAATCGTGTAATTTGGGCTAACCTAAAACTCTAAACCATGAAAACATTGGAAAAGCTGTACTATAACCCCTCCCACGAAGCATCGTTCTCGGGCGCTGCAAAATTATTACGCGCAACGCGAAAAAAAATTTCTAACGAAAAGACCGTGCAGTGGTTGGAGACACAGGATGCTTACACGAAACATCGTCCTGTAAAACATCGATTTCCACGACGTCATTACAGCGTGCGAAACATTGACGATGTCTGGGAAGCTGATCTCGTAGATCTTCGCTCGATCAAAGAGTACAACGATGGTCATACCTATCTCCTCGTAGTCATAGATGTGCTTAGTAAATATGCATGGGTCGAACCTTTACGCGACAAGACTGCTGCGTCTGTAGCTAAGGCTTTTACGCGGATACTCACGCAAAAAGCCACTAATAGCCGATCACCCGTATGCCTGCAATCGGATCGAGGCAAAGAATTCATGGGTGCTGCATTTCAAGAGCTCCTAAAGAAGAAAGATATTCAGTTTCGAACTGCACGGACAGCTGTCCGACGGACAGCGATTTTGCTTAAGAATTTCTCCGGACTTTCTGAACGTACCGCGGGCTCATTACCCGGTCTTATATAGGGTCTTCTAGGATGGCTTAGTTTCGGCGGTGGGGAGGTACGCCCTTAGACGCCTTAGACGCTCCAGGCTCCTCCGCCGCCTCCACCTCGCATCCCCGATGATCCCCTGGAATCTATATAATCGAAAATTTATACTTATGATTAACATGAATTTATCCTTATAATATAATATTCACTCCTGCATTCCTTTATAATAATTATTCCATTATTACCTAATAATCAGAAAACGAATTTCTCATACATACGCCGTCTTTTCATGAAGACGCTCACTCTGTCTCTCTCATACTTACATATTTCGTATCTACTATCTCACTCACTCCATGCCTTGTTTTCGAAGTTCCACACAGCGGAGGAGCCAACCCCTCCTCTTCATTCTGGTCACTCTCTCCTTCTCATCCCTCCATACTTGCGTTTAACTTATCCTATCGGTCACGAGCTGACCGGTCATAGGCTCTCGATGACACCCACACATATACAAGTACATTCCCACGCATTTCCATTCGTCTTTTCCCATTCGTTCTCTCTTTCTTTCTATGACAATCTTTCTCTGTTTTCCTGTATCTTTCTCGCTCTGCATCTCAAATTCGATCTTTCCTCTCATTCTATTCATTCCTATTTCTTTATAATTATTCGCCATGCGGAGGTAGTAGTGTTACATGGACAGTTCTGACCCAAGATCCCTACCCCGACATTTACCGACATTTTTTAGCTCAGACATGAACCACTTAGCCGAGACACAAACCCGGCGGGGGGGGGGGGGGTATCTCGATGAGCCGGAATGCACTTAGCCCATACACGGGGGGTGGGGGGATATCTCTAACAATCGGAGTGCACCTAATATTTTGCGGGTCAAGGGGGGGGGGGCTTTTTTTGAGGGTGGCATTGGAATGCCGCAATCTCAAACAGGTAAATAGCAGACTGAAGCGTTAGATTTTTCAACCACCCAAGACGCTACCCCCTGCAGGGCGGCCCTTGTGAATTTAAGAGAGGGGATATGCTTGTCGAGACACGTTAATCTCAGTGTATCATTTTCGCCGTACCTTTTAAGATAGCATTGGAATGTTTTCATTCTATCGACAGAGTGCACTTTACGTAATATTTACAATGGCTTTGGAATGTCACTTAACTGGCGCGTCTGTCTGTCGCGTCCTCGTTTCCTGTCATAAATCACTGCTGGTCACGTGCTAGGTGTTCGACTGCAGCCTGGAAAAGGCCGAATAATGAGGTCATAAAATCTTAGAGGCGCCTATGATAAGGTATGGCTGCTCCTTGGTACCTGAAAGAAAAGCGTTCAAGTGTCCCTAACAGGTATTCTTCTGACCGCATATATAAGCGTTTCCCCATCACTGACTGGTGCGTGAATAGTGCAGGGTCTCGCGCTGGATCCTTTGTCAAACCATGATGAAATTGGGACGAGGAGCAGATTAAAAATATGGAAAAGCACGTTCGATTCGATACTCGAGCTAAAATTCATGTAATGTATGCATGGGATTATGCGTACAGAGCCGCTCGCCGAGGCCGGTGGGAAGAAGTAGCACGTGATCGTGAGCGATTCAGATTCAGAATTGAAAAATGTGGTAAACTGATCGAATCTGTATTGATGAAGAAAAAAATTTGACGGAAAATGCAATACTGATTAAATATGCGTCATCGACGTGTTTCAACGTGTTTCGAACCCTCGAGCCTTCGAGAGCGGATGATGCTACATTGCATGTCTGAACACGCTTGTAGGCTATTGATTATGTCATATAGAAAGGAACTAAGACGTTCACGGGTTTTCATTGCAGGAATCGTTCAATGGGTTATAAAAGAAGAAAAAACCGCGGAGTGCTATTAAATTAGAGGGTGGAAATTGAAGATAGGGGTGAAAAGGCACCTCTTTTGGTTTTTTCAATATATCTCGTAAACGAAGAAAAACTTCGACATATTGTATATAAAACTTTTTGTAGAAAACTAAATTTCCCATCGGATTAGTATTTTAAAAATATTTAAAAAAAAATTTCCATGCCAAAACAGTCGAAACAAACTTGAAAAAAAAAGCCGAAATTTCGATTTTTTGAGTTTTTTTGCTTTTTTTTTTGTATTTTTGCTGTATTTTTTTTTTTTTGGCTGAGATAGGTATAGGCATTGCTTAAGATAAAAAAAAGTAGATTAAATTTCCTTCAAAATGCTCGGCTGAAATATTTTTTTGATTTAAAATTGACCGAGATATGGCCATTTGAACTTGGCTTTTTTTTCGCATTTCATCCCGCTTGTACGAATATTGTTTTCGTTCGCATTTTATTGAAAAAATTATTGTTTTACTTAACTAAAAAAGGTTTTTTTTACGTTCATTATGTAGGAATACATGATAATTACAACAAATGTTTGGAACAATGATGCTACTCCATTTCGACAATAATGTTATCGAACTGGATATCGATATCATCATCTATATCTTTAATAATGTCGTCTTTTGCAGTATCAGCTTCTTTTACATTGGCACAATTAATCCCCATGCATTCTTTACAAAAAATAGAACAGGTAATTTGTAATTTTCTACAACCACAGTTACCATGGCAACCTGTAGTGCAACCACAAGCAACTGCTTTAAGCAAAATCTCTGGCGCTGGAGGTGCCATTGTGCGAATCGCAATTAATCCGTACTTCGACCTTTTCAACCCCAACTCAGAGGGTCCAAGAGGTTTCCTTTCTGCTGCTTTTGAAAGTAAGTCCTCAAGCCATGTTGTTTGATGGAATCACGTGTTGGTGGTAATTGCGCCAGAGAAAAGTTTGCAATTTTGGACAGCTTACAAAAATTTTGAAAGCGACAGTTGCTCAGACTCGTGTTCGTCTTTTCCCCATACAAACAAGCTGCAATATATTCCGATGCAGAAGTTGTGTCTTGTTCAGTTACGTTGTCACGTAAAAATGTGTCCATGTACGTTGGAAGTTGTGTAAAATTTTTAGTTATAAATCGCATACATTTTTTTCCTCATTCTAACCTCGAAATCGCAACAAAGTTGCGATTTCTCGGCTCTCATGAGGAAAAATAATGTTCGATACTCGTACGAAAAGGCTTTTTGACGAAACTCGTTACAGCACTCGCCTTCGGCTCGTGCCGTAATCCTCTCGTTTTGTCAAAAAAGCCTTTGCGTACTCGTATCAAAATGTACTATTTTGCCAATGTTGGAAAATGCAGACGTAGTGTCGCAACCACTAAAGGCGTCAATAAATCCTACATACTTTTGTAATTGAGAAAAATTAAAACTATTTCTATCGAACAATTTTGACGCTACTTTTCCCATGTCTGGTTTCCAAAAATACACGCTATTATTTTGTAACAGAGATACAATAATGAGAAGGTCCATATCTTGGCCAACAATAACAGCATTTTTAGACATTGATGCTTTTTTTTGCGCATTCTACAATAAGAAAATCTGCATCCTTATCTCCTTGCACCGCGTCAATGTCTACTTCCTGTAATTTTTCAATCAAATATGCAATAAAGTTCTTTTTATTGCTTTCATTGAATAAAAAGTTTTCGGGTTTTGCTAGTGTTTTTAAATCATCTTTAATTTGAACTCATGGACCAATTTGCTGTGTTCGACGCAGCCTCTCTGCATTTTTCGTACCGGTATCTGAGCCACTGGGATAACCATAAAAAACAACAGTACATTCGGGGTAAAAATTTTGCAAATGAGTAATGAATTTTGTACTTATATCTGCGAATGTTTCGTTACTGTTCCATACGATTTTATGTAATAAATATCCACCATCAAAACATGGTGAATACTACTGATAGAAGCATCTCAAAGTGGTGTAAAAAATTCATATAAATCTGGTTTTTTTATTTTTCCTTATATTGAGTCCGTCAAAAATTGATGTTGGATAAGGCGCTAATTCAAAGTTGAAATACTCTTCGAATTCAGCTTTCGAAGGCTTGCATAGGAGCGATCTTCTAAAGAGTGTTTTAGAGTCGATAACAACATCATCTGAATTTAATCTAATTTTTTTGGATGCACTCTTCAGAGTAGAGGGGTAGTGAGAGTTCTGCATAGAGATGTGTTAGTGTCACACATACACGGTCTGTTATACCGGCAGGGGGTACACACAGACACACACACACATACTCAATGGTAAGAGGTAGTCCTACCTTACCAGTCGAGTTCTGCCAGTTCCTACTTTACCGACCACTTCGTCACCGCGTGTAACCAATCTGTTTTACCGGCTTACCAACATCTTGATCGGTAATGTGATCTGTTTTACCAGCATATCAGGGATATCTGCAGTGTCAGCGGTCGGTACAGTGGATTAGTAACGTTTTTATCAGATTACCCACAGTCGGTACTGCAGGGTAGTCCTCCAACCAACATGGCGACTTCATACACCGAATCAGCGGTCGGTGCAGTTAATAAATTATATATGTTCAGTCGTTGAAAACCCGGCCCACAGAGTCAGCGGTCGGTAAAGTAATAACTTCCATGCATTACCTACAGTCGGTACTGCAGAGCAATCCTGCAGGCAACATAGCAACTTATGTCACTTGCCGATATGACAGAGTTAGCGGTCGGTAAAGTAATAACTTCCTTGGATTACCTACAGTCGGTACTACAGAACAGTCCTTCAGGCTCGTCAGGTTTTTAAGCCTCTCTTCATGGCACGCACTAACGGGAACTCCCAACAGGGACTCCGCCGTCGACTAACCGGAAGTATGGAAAGGCACGTTCGATTCGATACTCAGGTTACAGTGAATATTCAGTATACATGGGATTATGCGTACAGAGCCGCACGCTGTGGTCAGTGGGAAGAAGTTGCACGTGATCATGAACGGTTTCGATTGAGAATTTAAAAATTAAGTAAAATTATAGACCCTATACTGATGAAAAAACTTTCACAGTTTCAAAATTATCAGCATGAGTCATCGCTTTAACCCCTAACATTACGGGGATGCAGCTGTTCAGTTAGCTGCATGAGTCATCAGCACGTTTGAAGTACATGCTTCGGACAGAACCCACCTTCGTGCCATATGGGCGTAAGTTCGTTTCATTTTTTTTTCTAAATTTTTTTTTTTTTTTTTTTTTTTTTTTTTTAGAATCCGTTTCTGGAACGTTTACGCGCTCACTCGTCAGGATGATGTTGTGCTGAGAAGTGCCCATAGATATAATTTTTCAATTGAAAAAAAATTTATTCATTTTTATTCATTTATTTATTTATTTATTTTTATTTTTTTTTTTATTTTTTTTTTTTTTATTAAGATATCTTATTACTATACAAAAAGTGTTATATGTAGGTATAATAAAATTGGTAATAATAATGATGATCATAATAATGATAATAACAATATTTATAATCATATTCATAACAATGATGATGATTTTCACGTCTGAAACAAAAAAAATAACAACAAAAAAGCAAAATAAGTTTTTTTTCATCTATTTATTTATTTATTTTTCTACTTACCATTGTTCGAAAAATCCTTCATCTTCAGACTCTTCAACCGCCCAATCCTCGAACTCCTCATCCTCCATCACCTCCATCGCCTCCACCACCGGAACCTCATGATCATCCACCCATGCCGCGGCTCCGAATTGTTGGTCGAGTTTTTCGCTCAAACTCGCAGGCATGTTGTATGACTCAATTGGAGGGTAGGGTGCGGGATCCCCTACCCTCTTAAACCACCAATAATAATATTGGTTGTTTACAATTAAAGATGTTGGAATATCATTAATAGTAACAATACTCCCATCCACCCCACCCTCGTCGTGATCGGCTACCGGCCCCATCACTGGTTCTGTTTGGACCGAAATTAATTCGACCGTGGCATCCACCAATTCACCCCATTCTATTGGTGTTACCCAATGGTATACGGTAGCTGTAACCAGAAAATGATAATAATTAAATAAATATAATTAAATAAATTAAATTAAAAGTATATCGTTCTTACCGATATTTATTGGGTCCATTTTCTTAGAAAAAAATTTTACCGATGATGTTCCTCCTTTCACAAATTGTCACAGAATGCAGAGTGAAAAACTTGGAGACAATTTTTCACTGAAAAGAACTGCATTGTTTCTACCCCTCCAAAAAAAAAAAAAAAAAAAAAAAAAAAAACAGTTTGAGGAAAGTCCCTACCTGTAGTATCACACACACTCTTAGCGGCTGGACCCATCTGCTGGAGGTTATGTTTGACCTCTAGTTGCATCGCGGGGGAGTAAGTGAAACCTGGTGACAGAAGTGCATCTGTAAAGATCACTATCACGCCTAGAGATCTCGCGCGCAAAAGGCTAGCGCAGAAGCGGGTAACATTCATCCACAACGTTCGTCAATGTTTCTATCCCCGAAAGAAAAAGATGATACTTCGGGAAACGACATACGGTACCATATCAACAAGTCTTTACCTGCAGTTTCGAATCCTCAATGGCTTTCCCGTCTGGTGTAGTTTTTATTGTCCTGCGGGGGAGTAAGTGAAACCTGGTGACAGAAGTGCATCTGTAAAGATCACTATCACGCCTAGAGATCTCGCGCGCAAAAGGCTAGCGCAGAAGCGGGTAACATTCATCCGCAACGTTCGTCAATGTTTCTATCCCCGAAAGAAAAAGATGATACTTCGGGAAATGACATACGGTGCCAAATCAACAAGTCTTTACCTGCAGTTTCGAATCCTCAATGGCTTTCCCGTCTGGTGCAGTTTTTATTGCCCTGCGGGGGAGTAAGTGAAACCTGGTGACAGAAGTGCATCTGTAAAGATCACTATCATGCTTAGAGATCTCGCGCGCCCTAAACGGTTAACACAGAAGCATGTAACATTCTTCCACAATATTCGTTAGTGTTTCTACCGCTTTCGGAAAAACATTGATACTTCGGGAAAAGACACGTGACGCATCAAAAAGCCCCGCCCTCAATTTCACACACTTTCACACCCTTGGCGTTTGAACCTATTTACCGAGTTAAATTTTCACCTATAATTTCCCCTGCGGGGAGGAGTACATAAACGGTTCCCTTCATGGTGCATATTGTATATAAAAGTCTAGCGCAGAAGCGAATGTCATTAATCCACAATCTTCGTAAGTGTAATAACGTTAGTCATCATGGATGGTGAAAATGTTTATCGTGATCTTGTTGAAATGATGGAAAGTGGGTACGACTTGTTGCGTACGCTGGTTCCAGGACAATTACGTGATGAAAAGATTGCCCGCTGGCATATTATTGGGCTGGAAAATATCAGATTTTTAAATGATATTCTAGCACGTTCACACCTAAGTGTTAGTGAAAAACAGCAAATAACGCATACTATTGCACTTTTGCAATCATGGTTGGTGAAATTTCAGCAGCAAAATATCGTTGTTGGTGGGGCTAACGCCACGAGCAGTAAAAGTGTCCAATGGGCTGATATGGAGAGTGCATTCCAGAGTCGAATTCATACTGGTGTAATCACTAACATACACCATCTCGATTTACGCAAATTTTTCATCGACGCAAAGTGTTTGGCCATCGAGCGATTGAAAGACGCTCTTACAACAGATGGAAATATTAAAGCGAACGTGATTTTATCGTGTAAATTTGAAAATCTGAAGAACGGTGAAAAAGTTGAAGAAACAAAATGTTTTAACAACCGAAACGAGATAATATTACCGACTACCGATCTCAACCAATGGTTCGATACCAATGTCACAGGCCGTTTGACTACCAAAGTGGAGGATTTTCAAGAGCGTGACTCTGGATGGACCATGGTTGAGATAATAAATCTCGTTGTCAACATCAACCGCTATCAGCCGCTGCGAGGTGGTTCATCAACATATACACCACTCCCACGGAAAATTCAACTGAAACATGCTGTGGTGAACATAAAAAACGAGGATCAGCACTGCTTGTTATGGGTAACCATGGCAGCTCTATACACAGGACCAAAACTGGACAACCCGTGTCTGGTCAGCAGCTACCCACATTTTAGTTCAGTACTACGGTATGAAGGTATAAGTTTTCCAACGCCGTTGACAGATATTCCAAAGTTCGAAGCATTGAATAATTTGTCAATCAATGTTTATGGTATCGAATCGGGTTGTGAGATAGCGCCAATATATTTAAGTAAGAATTTATCATCGAGCCGGCCAACGATTCATTTAATCGCGATATCAAATGAAATCGATATGGATGTTGACGACGACGACGATGATAAACTTAACTACCATACTGTATTTTATTTCGCTTGGGTTCGAAATCTTTCACGTTTAGTAAGTCGTCGGATATCGCGACATAACGGCAGAAAAATGTTGTGTGATCGTTGTTTGTGCCATTTTCAACTAGAGTCGTCGTACCGAAATCATAGACAGGATTGTTTCGCTATCAATAAAACACGAATAATTTTGCCTAACGATGATGATAAAATTGTAAAATTTCAAAATCACCGTTACAAAGAATCCGTCCCGTTCGTCATCTACGCTGATCTCGAATGTATTCTCGAGCCAATGGTCGATGGAGTGCAAAAACATATCCCGCAAAGTGCCGCATATTACATCCGATGTACCTTTGATGACTCTTTGTCAAAATTTTATATGAACCGTGGTCCTAACTGCATTCAATGGTTCATGAATGAGTTAAAATCCATAGCAGTAGCTGTTCAAGGCTATCTGAGTAAAATCGTACCAATGGAGCCATTGAATGCAGATCAGGAGCGCCAATTTAGAGAGGCAACGGTTTGTTATATCTGTGAGGAGACATTTGCCCCACTTGCAGTGAGGCATCGCGATCACTGTCACTTTACAGGCAAATATCATGGTGCTGCACATGACTCTTGTAACTTAAACTACACCAACACACACAACATTCCCATTGTTTTTCTTTTTTTATCTTAAGCAATGCCTATACCTATCTCAGCTCAAAAAAGAAATACAGGCGGAAAAGCAAAAAAACTCAAAAAATCGAAATTTCCGCTTTTTTTTTAAGTTTGTTTCGACTGTTTTGGCATAGAAATTTTTTTTTTTACATTATTAAAATACTAATCCGATGGGAAATTCAATTTTCTACAAAAAGTTTTATATACAATATGTCGAAGTTTTTCTTTTTTTACGAGATATATTGAAAAAACCAAAAGGGGTGCCTTTTCACCCCTATCTTCAATTTCCACCCTCTAATTTAATAGCACTCCACGGTTTTTTCTTCTTTTATAACCCTTTGAACGATTCCTGCAATAAAAACCCGTGAACGTCTTAGTTCCTTATTGCCCTGTTTTTTAAGACATAATCAATAGCCTATTGAGCCTGCACAGTGGTGGATATACGTGCAAAGTGCTAACAATGACGCCAGATATTTTGACAAACCGCCGGAAAATGAGGCTTTGATGTTCATGGAATGTCGCTATGACGCGCTTAGTCGCGTTCTTGCTATCAACATGGACGGATATCCTGATGGTGTTCTCGGAACCAAATATCCGTGGGAATTATCAAGGGGCGATCTTAAGAATATTACGAAGCCTATGCTTTTAAAATATTTTAGTCGATCAATTCACATGCTTTATGATCGTTCACCCGAAAATCTTCGTGCCGACAGTGAAATTATGTCATATCTACCTTGTATAGAGCATTGGAATCCGCCCCACATCATGACTCATATCGATGGCCCTGCAGCCTCTGTACGGAATTGCGAAATGTGTCACTGCAAAGTGTGGGTGGAGAAAAATCCTATTGGGTCCTAGTTTTGAGGATAGGTGGGGGTTGAGAATTCAGAAGACCTATATAAGCTCAAGATGCACGCCTGAACTGCAGCAGTTTACATGCAAGACAAGCGAGGTGAGCTGAAAGAACGATTGCTCCTGTTTTTGAAAAATATTGAGGAAGTGAAAAATCTTATACGTTGGAGAGAGGATCTGGCATTCATCACAAACAGATTAAAAAATACATCAATAAGTCGAAATGGATTTCACAAGTATCAACAAGGTGGGAAAAATGGTGGAATTTTTGCCAATAAAAAAATTGGCTGAACTCTCCGTTCAGGCAGATCATCCGATCTCCGGCCTAAGAATAATCGAAACGAAATTCGGGAGGAGGCTTGTGGCGAATATCACCAACGAATTCTCCGTATTCCTGCCTGCAAGATTCGTGAAAGCATTCGACGAGAACAAAGAAATATTCAAAGAGATGATTGGCGCTGCGCATACAAATCGACTCTACATGAACTACTTCGGTGGGAAATATAACAGCGTGGAATTCAAACGCATCTGACGCCATCAAACCATCACTCCATCGCGCCTACTATGGGCTCGTGACTCTACGCGAACGATAGCGGCAATGAAAAAAGTGTTTGAATCCATAAGTGTACATTGTTGAATAAGTAAAAAAAACATTATAGACGACTTGTCGTGGGAAATGTATGAGTGGGATTGAAACCGAATATGTAAAACAATTTCCTATGGTTTATTTTATTTGAAAAAATACACATATATTTTTCTATAAAATGTTTTTATTTATTTCAAAAATCCTGCGTTTACACAATGCCTGATGTACCAACTCCTTAAAGATTTCACGTTTGCGTTGGCACAATTATATTTTGAGTCATGGAAATGATGAGAACATCCTCTGTTGTTTGATATTTTCGATAATTTCTGCAATGATGGACAATCGAGAGTTTCCATATCGACGATATGTGCCGACGAATCCGTGAATTGCGCTAACCACATCCTCTTCTCCAATCCCTTCACGTAGGTGGTTCGGGCTTGTTTCAAGATAGCTCGAATAGTTGTTCCGGCAGCTTCGTACGGTGTGTCGCCTGAATTCCATCATATTCCATGAAAATTTCATTCTAGCCATGAATTCATCGTTTCGCTGGTAGAAAGTTCCATGGCGTTGGAGGTTTGAAGAAAAACATCAGAGGCTCGGTGTTGTCAGAGATTTCCACAATTGCTATTTCTTTTAGCACAAATTCGTTTATGGGTCTCCTGGAGCCTTGAATATCGACGATAAAGTCCATGGTGCTGACTGAAGAGAGTCGGTTCATCGTTGAAGGTTTTATACTAATTTTTTTACCCTGCTTCTTATTGGATTGTACTCAACAATACGATCGTGTAGAATCAAGCAATACGCGGATGTATTGGCAGGAATGTTAGTTCTTGCTTCAAATTCAAGACGAATGTCAACAGGGCCTGACTTGAGAGAATCGTTCTGCATCGAACAGTCGATGACGACTAGAGGGGCATACTTTAGAAACTCGGATTTTTTTAACTACGGCTCCACTTCCCTGTTGTAACGAGTATTCTGAAAGCTTGCATACATCTCGTATAGTAGGGCGTACTGGTTTTGCTCTATGTTTAGATTCAAATTTCCATATGGATAGCATTGCGAATTTAAATATAGTTTAACATCGGCGAGATTACAATGATCAAAGTTACTCGCGTTCTTCTTTTTCTTATTTTTCCGATCAGTCTGGAAAGCGAGAATGACATATCGCGGTTTTTCCAGCTGAGTAGAAGTCTTGACGGTCCATACATGCTTCGAGGTTGCGGGGAGCAGCGGATACTCATACAGTTCCCACGTACGATAGCTCATGGAGATTGGCGCATCTCTGCCGATAAACTTTAAAAGTTGTATTTTACGCTGATCGGAGACTGTCACGTATGGTACAAGCCATTCTACTTTTTGCAATACAAGTTTGAACTCCTCGTCAACCGTCTGCACAATAGCATTATCATCAGTCTTCGATCTCGATAGAATCAGCTCATGCTTGGCATTTACGACAATTTTTCGATAATCTTCGGCAAAACCGAGCAGCATACTTAGCGGTATACATACGTCAAAGTTGCCCGCTGCATCTATGATTTGCATCGTTTCTTCAACATCAAGCCAGCCCGTGTTCTCGAGCATAGATCTCTTACCGGGACTCAGAGATGAATATCCCATTATGAGACTTCTAAGACCTACATTTTTGTTTCGATCAATTTCAATAGCGTTGAGCTCATATCGTACTTCTTCGAACAAAAAGCAAATAGCATTATTGACGAGGCTTGTAGAGGCAAGCGCTGCACCATCGGCTTTAGTCAGTTTTCCGCATATATGTATAAAACTTTTGCTTGGTAGAAGACATAGATCCTGATGTTGGATGGAAATACGTATCTCATCGCTGTTATTAAAAGTTGACGATGCATACGGCTTATGAGCATGAATCTCGCCGTGTATTATAGATTCATCGAAGACGATAGGACTTTGTATATTTACTATTTCCTCCTCCATTTTACACAGCAGATGCAGAGGGCACAGAATAAATAATACCTTATGCGCTTTTTCCGCGCACTGTCAGACCCAAATTCTTTAGAAGTATTACGTTTTGAGGTGTTAGCACTTTGAGTGTCGATCGGCGACTGGTCACGCTCATCCATGATGACTTGATATTATGGGTTTTATTGAAGACTATACCCAAGATTTTATATGTAATCGTATGGTTATGACTTCGCCGTGAAAATTTACTAAATCTCCGTCTTGGTCTACTATCCGAAGCTGGATGTTATCTATTGTCTTGCTCGTGATTGGTAGATAAATGACGTGCGATGGAACTTCAATGATTTTATATCCAGATGGTACGAACGAAAAAAACTCGTGAATCGTATGAGCTTTTCGCTCATTAATATAGGCACCGGCGGTAATGCTACACTCTATACGCAAGGCGTCCACTTTGAGAATGGCTACTGGGAGATCAGATGTATGCCTTTTATTGGCTACAAGAATACGCGGTGTGAAACCCAAGAGAGAGCCGATAGAATCATTAGGCTTAAAATTTATATCGCTATTACACTCGATTTCACTACGTAGAGTATTGTTATTGGGTTTAATCTCAATAGAAATATTCGGCAACTCGGCCTGTACGTACTTCTCAATATCATCTATTCCATAGCTACCCGTCGGTATAGTCAATATCTTGTCTCCCACATAAATTTTATTATTACCATCAGCTATATTAGGAATAGAATTGAAGGTTAGTAATTCAATGAGCCCTAAAGTATAATTTTTGTGGGGTGAAAGTTCGATGGGGGGAAAATATTGAGCTTCAAGTGTAGATGACGTCCCGGAAATAGTTAGTGTAAAACTATCATCCATGACGGCGGCAAATAGTCAACTGATTCTATATTCATCATTATGCACGTTTATATAGAGAATATTTTTCTTTACCACTCAATTGCTGACAGAGAAACTTTAGACATAAGTGCCCACATTCGACTGTACCATACTTCTGATATCCCTTATAATTATAATTCACGCTACCAACACCAAAATATTTCATCAACTCGACTGGAGGCTGAAGGTTGCCCAAACTATCAAAGTACATGACATTCTCCCCCCTCTTTTTGTATGCAACCCAGTGTGTACCAGGTCCCATATCCTCATCTAAATTGATAATTGCTGATTCGTATTTTGCCGGCCAACTTTTCAGCAATTTAGTTCTCATAAAAACTCCGCGAAAGTGTTGAATTTCCATGATTTTCGCATATTTGAGCAGATCAGCATCAGTTAAGGCTTGGGGAGGCAGCGTGACTTTCCGTTTTTTTGAACCAAGACCAAGACCCGTCCCCCTCTTGTACGGTTTTAGATGCAGACCTTTACCCAAAGCAGCAGCTTCCATCATCTTATTATGTCTCTTACTCTCATCCAATTCCCGCTTAGCAGCTTCAGCCGCATTTACAGCCTTAGCGATAGAAGCAGCGCCACCTGACAGTGCTCCAGCAGCACTTAGACCGGCAAATATCGGCAGGAGAAGTGGCAAAAACCGCCCAATTTTACGAGGCGCTGGTAGAATGCGCAATTTACTTTTAGCCTTCTTGCTACCTTTCCGAGCACCCTTTCGACCGCGGCTTTTCTCATCAACGATTTTATTCTGTCCCATGCCTAATTTTTTTTTTTCACGCAATGCCCCATGCCTAGTTTAGTTTTGGCCTTCATGATGTTTGTCATGTCCCAAGCACTTTCTCTCTCGGCAATACCCGCGTCTTTGGCGTATACTCGTTTCCAAGCCTGCTCAGCCAGTACTTTATCGGCCAAAGTTCTCGCTTCGAGGCTAGTTTCTTTTGAATATGCAATATCGTGCTGCTTGCAGGCTGCATCCAATGGATTAATACCTCGATCGCCTCGTGCAAGACGTTTAGATAATTTTGTACCAGGTCCGCAAAACTGGTACCCAGGTAGATGGAGCTCAACAGGGAGCTTGTCAATCAGACTATTGACCAAAGCACAACCGATCATATCGGGGACGACTGCTCGACTGGTGAATAATCCCCATAAAACCCTATTTATATTTTTTTTCCCCTATTAGTCGTGCTCAGCATGGAGACGGATGAACTGCCTGTAATGAATTTCGTTGAATTTAAGCGGGGTGGTGAACCGCGCGAAAAACGTCATGGCGATTTGTTGCCTAATAGCATTCGGGCACTATTCTGTGGCCCCTCGAACTGCGGTAAAACGAACGCCTTACTCTCCCTCATAACGCATCCTAATGGTCTGAGATTCGAGAACGTTTACCTTTATTCTAAATCCCGCAATCAGCCAAAATATACATTGCTCGCCCGATTACTCGAGCCCATGAGCGGTGTTGAATATTTCCCATTCAATGAGCACGAACAAGTGGTGACACCCAGCGATGCACACCCCAACTCAATATTTATCTTCGATAATGTGGCATGTGAAAAACAGGATAACATTAGAGCCTTTTTCGCCATGGGACGACACAAAAATGTCGATTGTACGAATATGTCGAAACACAAATATGTCGAAAATACGAAACCTCGCTAACAATACATTAATGATTGGAGATTCTCCAATATTTTTTGATTCTCAGCATATTCGTGTACGAGATAAAAATTATCCAAAAACTGTTGGATTAGCGGAACTGTTGTTCAAAAAAGTGCCCCGCGTTGAGGATCTGACATCCAACGATTTGAAAAATTATGAGAACATTGTAATTGCCACGAATGCTCATAAGAAATATTATAAAGCAGATGAAGCAATACGGACGGATAAAAACTTGAAATTCAAGACTTATATCGCGAAAATAGTTGATACGCACACGGGTAAAGGTATGCCAAAGTATAAAGTGGCTAGAAAAGACGCGAGATTCGATTATATTTATTGGGACGATCCCAATGAACTAGTGGACCGCCTACGTTTACTCCTCGCATCTCAAGCAGCCGGAAACTCATCTCACTCGAATGAAATCATATCGATTATCGAAGAATTGCGTGAGGCTCAAATCATTTATTAATACATTCATCATCGCAATTTCGCGCATTCACAAAATGAGTGTCGACGTGTTTGAACGGCAGCTGAATCATAAAAGTGCGCTCAATCGTGGTCCTCCGGGCATTGGATTCAAGATTACAAAAGACGGACATTACGATTTGGAAAACAAGCGACTCTGCAACGTTGGAATCTCCGAAGCGGACCACGACGCTATCAGCTTAGAGGTGCTGAATGCTAAAGCCCGACACGTAACTAAGAACATACGTGAGGAAATAAATGAAAGTAGAACGCTATTGGTTGAAGGTTTTGAAACTACTATAAAAGATAATTTCGACACGTTAAATACCGACTTACGGAATAAAATAGAGAGAATTAGTGCGCAAATAACTGAAGATCTTACAACCGAGATAAAAGAAATTCTCAAAACTCCGAATGCTGGTGCGAAAAACCTACGAGTGTCCATGCTTAGCATGTTTTCCCAGCTTGACGCTCGATTAAACATCCTTGAGAAAAAATAAGCGAGAAGAAGCGAGCGCTGGTGCAGGAACTACATAAGCCCGCACGCAGAAACTATCCTCGTCGGCATGTGGATATACGCGGCTTGGATGAGACTTGGCAAGCGGACCTTGTGGACATGTCGGCTTACGCGCCGCAAAACGGCAATCATAAATTTCTCCTAACCGTCATCGATGTCTTCTCCAAGTTTGCCTGGGCCGTGCCAATGAGGAGCAAGAACGCTAAAGATACAACGAGCGCCATGAGATCTATACTTGCAAAGGGACACATACCAGAGAACCTACATGTTGATCAAGGCAAAGAGTTTTTTAACGCCGATTTTCAAACTCTCATGAAAAAGTATAATATTCATATGTACTCGACATACAGTAATTTGAAAGCATCAATTTGCGAGCGTTTTGATCGTACCTTGAAAAATAAAATGTGGATGCAATTTAGTCTTCGTGGAAACTACAAGTCGACCGATATTCTGAAAAATTTGATTTCCGAATATAACAATAGTGTACATCGCACAATTAAAATGAAGCCGAAAGACGTGAACTCGGAGAATGAGAAGCAGCATTTACAACGCGTTTTCACGACCCGAGAACCGTTGAAAAAAAGGTCGACGAAATTTCGATGCGGTGACAAAGTGAGGATAAGCAAATTCAAAAATATATTTGCCAAGGGTTATACTCAAAACTGGACAACGGAAATATTTACAGTATATCAAATGAAAAATACGAACCCTGTGACGTTCAGTCTCAAGGACTATTAAGATGAACCCATCGCCGGTGGTTTTGCAGGTGGTTTCGCAGGCCCACGAATTCTTCCATGATCTGTCCATTATTCTCATCCTTCATTAACCCTAACACCGTTTATTCGCTAAAGGCATCCCATAAGGATTGTCAAGAGGATAATCGGAGGTATTAAATTTGTTTATGTCGAGCTTCATGACATCATATATATTAGGCACTATAATATTATATATAAGACTATCAGTATCGGTGTACATTAATTGAGCTTTTTGCCCAAACTGTTTTTTCATATACTCATAATGGAAATCATAAATATAAATTTTTGATAGGTCAAGGATTGAAAACCCCGCATACAATGGCTTATTGAATTGCACCTTTGCTCTGTTGAGCTCGATGATGACCATATCATCGTCGAATACGGTGCAGCTGTGGAACGTAGCCCTAGCGATCAAAGCTCGAGGTCCATACCGACCACCGCACTGAGTAACAAGCTTTACTTCCCGATGTTTTCTCACATTCTCCATTGTTTTCCCGAAAACCGCATTATTGAGCAGTTTATATAAGTTTTTATGGAACGCATTAGTAGCTTTTTGTCTCAATCCAGTATTCAAATCAATGTATGGCTTCATCCACGATTTCTGTTGAAATTTTAAAACTCGATGAATTTTCTTTAAATTCAAGCCCAAGTTGAGAAACCGCTGCAAGTTTCGATAATGAATGATATATTTTTCTTTTGTCAACAGCGTTGTCATTAGTTTTATATTTTTGGAGGTGGGTGGTCTGTAATGCTGAGGACAAAGTGGCAAGTCTTTATGAAATTCGTGCAGCTCCTTGGGATATTCTAAATCAACCTCGAATATGTACCCTGTATGAGAATCGACAGGGATATTGTCAATTTTCGATTTATCAAAGTTTTCCACCCACTCGAATCCAGCGTAAGGCAATGCCTGAACCATAGCTGCACCATAAAGATTGTTTACGTCGGAATACATTAAGTATGATTCAACTTTTGATGGGTCGAAATCCTCCCCCATGTATCGATTATTTGCTTTTGCATAGCGATTTGAGCATTGAGCAAGTCCTCCTCTGATACCTTTCTCGATGAACAACAGCATATCAACGTTGGTGATGAGTTCGAGTTCAATGCCTGTTAACTAAAGCATTGCATCGAAAGCGAGTCCAGGAGCTGTATAATAGTGCAACGGATCTAAATTATATGTTGATAGACAGCTGCGTCGGAAATTTTCGAAAATGTCAGCTAAAAGGAGAACATCTATTTTGAAATATAAATCTGAATATTCTCCTAACGTTGATATTTTAAAAGTTTGCAAAACATTCATGGCGTGAGCGTATGAATCTTCAGAAATTTCCTCGTTATTTAACCTAGAATAAAACTGCTCTTTGGATGGTAGCTCGGTCTCGTCAAGTTTAATCCAACAATCGGTATAATCATATGGGAAAACCCCCTTTTTAGTCATAAGACTGAATTCCGTTGCACTATTACAATGCTTGCGAGTGATTTGTTTTTCATCGCTTTCCAAGTAAGATGCTAATTTTTCAATGCTACACGCCATAAATCTGTATGAATCTAAAAACCTGAACTCTACAAAAGTGCCTCGGACTTTTTTTGTGAATGAAATATATTTCTCCTTATTAATTGGCAGAAGATAAACCGCACCTTCGAATGCTACGGCTAATGCTCTAATCAAAAAATGAGCGTCATATCCCGATAAATTATGAAAAATGACCGGCACCGCGTGAGAGTTTTTATAATTTAAATTACATCCAGTATGTGCGGGCCCGCGATACTTCCCTGTGAAATGACAATGACCTCGAACTCTCAACTCGTTGTTTTCGAAAGGCTTCTCACAAATATGACAAATGGTTACAGAGTTAAATGCACTTTGCTGATCATCGCTGAGATGCTTCATTGATGTGATGTTCGTCAACCGAGTATTCACCAAGCTCGCGATATTCTTCAATTCCTCCATGAACCACCCAATACAATCCAAAGCTCGATGAGATTTAAATTCCGAAATGGTATCATCGTACGAGCAGTGGAAGTAGTAGGCGATGGAGTGAGGCACATGCTTTTGGTAGCCCGTAGTATTTATCTCCTCCGCAGGCGCAATCGGCTCCAGGAGACATTCGAGATCAGCATATATCACGAATGGAACATTCTCTTTATGCTTATAGTTTCTAAACCTCATGAATTTCGCATCACCCTCGGGAAAATACACTCTGCACTGGTTCGTGCAGTCGAGGATATGCTTCTGCAGCAGGATTTCGCTTTAAAAGTGACAGAGACACCTGTCATACAACCATTTTTTGCCATCATGTCTAGAAATCTGCGAGCTCACTAAGCGTGAAATGTTTTTTATCCATGTAAAGTGATGAATAGGACTCGCAAGATCATCTTCATCACAATCATTTCTGTCACTCTCGAGCATAAGAAGGTGAATTGTCGATTTAGGAGATGTTTGTTTACTGATATATATCGGCACTATTACGCTGTTCTTCCTCCGATTATCAACACCATAAATGTTAATTTTGAGGTTATTCATTTTTTCAAAGGTTGGCACGTTTTTTACAGTCATTGGAAAATCCAAACCTTTTTAATGTAAAACTTCACTGAAATGTCTGCAAGAGCTTGCTCGATTGCATTTTAGAACTGGCGGAGAAAGTGCAGCAGTGACTGCCCATAAAAAGCAAAATTCGTCATTGCTCTCTATGTTGACTACAGCACGCTTTCGTTGAATATCTTTCGGAACACTAACGTATGTGCCTCCCCGGAGTGGCACGTATTTATTAAAATTCACAGTTAGGTTGGATACTTCGTGCAGTGACCAACCCGACTCTTTCCCATGAAATTCCTCAATTTTTTTCAACAACTGATCTTTTACATGCTCCTGGAACCACATGTCGATGTTCGTAGAGGGAAGAATTGCCTCATTCCGCGTGTTAAAAAATTTATCCTCCAACGCAGTTTCACCTATTTTTTTAAGTTGAAACTTGCACGCTGATATTACGTTAACCTTTAAATTGCCATAACGCTGGGATGCAGCTTCCAATTTGGCGAGGATCAAGGGTTTAGAATCATCGAGAAAAGCATCGAGATCTTTATGTTGAAGGTTGATGACTATGCCCGTTTGGATTCTTTTTTTAAACGCCGTCTCCATATCCTTCCATCGCACTTTATCAGCTGCTTCAGAACCAGCTCCTCTTTTCTTCAATTTTTCTATCACCGATAATAACGACGCAATTGTCGCTTAAATGCGCATTTTCTCATGCACTGAGGGACATTCGCGCCGAGAAATTTTCGTCAATAGTTTCACGTTTTTTTCCCCCTCCCTAATCCACCTTAGTGCTATAGCCGGTGATGATCTTTTTTGTGAAATTAAATAAGCGTTTTCCATAATGGAAATGAGCTTCTTACACTTATGAGTATCCATATTAGGAGAAAAAATAACCCAAGAAGAAGGAAAGACTGCCCAAATGTTAATGGAGGGCTAAATGATTGGAGCCAGCAATATATACTCACACTCCCCCCCACTATTCTATGGACCATCAGCATCAGCAAGTATATCAGTTGCACGAGTACATCTTCGTTCGGGTCGTCATAGATTAAACATAGGGTTCCAGTGGTAGCGTTGCGTGGCCACAGGATTTGATAATGATAAATATAGAATCAGTTGACTATGTGCCGTCGTCATGGATGATAGTTTTACGCTAACTATTTCCGGGACGTCATCTACACTTGAAGCTCGATATTTTCCCCCCATCGAACTTTCACCCCACAAAAATTACACTTTAGGGCTCATTGAATTACTAACCTTCAATTCTATTCCTAATATAGCCGATGGTAATAATAAAATTTATGTGGGAGACAAGATATTGACTATACCGACGGGTAGCTATGAAATAGATGACATTGAGAAGTACGTGCAGGCAGAGTTGCCGAATATTTCTATTAAGATTAAACCCAATAACAATACTCTACGTAGTGAAATCGAGTGTAATAGCGATATATATTTTAAGCCTAATGATTCTATCGGCTCTCTCTTGGGTTTCACACCGCGTATTCTTGTAGCCAATAAAAGGCATACATCTGATCTCCCAGTAGCCATTCTCAAAGTGAACGCATTGCGTATAAAGTGTAGCATTACCGCCGGTGCCTATATTAATGAGCGAAAAGCTCATACGATTCACGAGTTTTTTTCGTTCGTACCATCTGGATATAAAATCATTGAAGTTCCATCGCACGTCATTTATCTACCAATCACGAGCAAGACAATAGATAACATCCAGCTTCGGATAGTAGACCAAGACGGAGATTTAGTAAATTTTCACGGCGAAGTCATAACCATACGATTACATATAAAATCTTGGGTATGGTCTTCAATAAAACCCATAATATCAAGTCATCATGGATGAGCGTGACCAGTCGCCGATCGACACTCAAAGTGCTAACACCTCAGAACGTAATACTTCTAAAGAATTTGGGTCTGACAGTGCGCGGAAAAAGCGCATAAGGTATTATTTATTCTGTGCCCCCTGCATCTGCTGTGTAAAATGGAGGAGGAAATAGTAAATATACAAAGTCCCATCATCTTCGATGAATCTATAATACACTGCGAGATTCATGCTCATAAGCCGTATGCATCGTCAAGTTTCAATAACAGCGATAAGATACGTATTTCCATCCAACATCAGGATCTATGTCTTCTACCAAGCAAAAGTTTTATACATATATGCGGAAAACTGACTAAAGCCGATGGTGCAGCGCTTGCCTCCACAAGCCTCGTCAATAATGCTATTTGCTTTTTGTTCGAAGAAGTACGATATGAGCTCAACGCTATTGAAATTGATCGAAACAAAAATGTAGGTCTTAGAAGTCTCATAATGGGATATTCATCTCTGAGTCCCGGTAAGAGATCTATGCTCGAGAACACGGGCTGGCTTGATGTTGAAGAAACGATACAAATCATAGATGCAGCGGGCAACTTTGACGTATGCATACCGCTAAGTATGCTGCTCGGTTTTGCCGAAGATTATCGAAAAATTGTCGTAAATGCCAAGCATGAGCTGATTCTATCGAGATTGAAGACTGATGATAATGCTATTGTGCAGACGGTTGACGAGGAGTTCAAACTTCTATTGCAAAATGTAGAATGGCTTGTACCATACGTGACAGTCTCCGATCAGCGTAAAATACAACTTTTAAAGTCTATCGGCAGAGATGCGCCAATCTCTATGAGCTATCGTACGTGAGAACTGCATGAATATCCGCTGCTTCCCGCAACCTCGAAGCATGTTCGGACCGTCAAGACTTCTACTCAGCTGGAAAAACCGCGATATGTCATTCTCGCTTTCCAGACTGATCGGAAAAATAAGAAAAAGAAGAACGCGAGTAACTTCGATCATTGTAATCTCGCCGATGTTAAACTATATTTGAATTCGCAATGCTATCCATATGGAAATTTGAACCTAAACATAGAGCAAAGCCAGTACGCCCTACTATACGAGATGTATGCAAACTTTCAGAATACTTATTACAACAAGGAAGCGGAGCCGTGGCTAAAAAAATCCGAGTTTCTAAAGTATGCCCCTCTAGTCGTCATCGACTGTTCGAAGCAGAACGATTCTCTCAAGTCAGGCCCCGTTGACATTCGTCTTGAATTTGAAGCAAGAAATAATATTCCTGCCAATACATCCGCGTATTGCTTGATTCTACACGATCGTATTGTTGAGTACAATCCAATAAGTGGCGGGGTAAAAAAATTAGTATAAAACCTTCAACGATGAACCGACTCTCTTCAATCAGCACCATGGACTTTATCGTCGATATTCAAGGCTTCAGGAGACCCATAAACAAATTTGTGCTAAAAGAAATAGCAATTGTGAAAATCTCTGACAACACCGAGCCCCTGACGTTTTTCTTCAAACCTCCAACGCCATGGAACTCTCTACCAGCGAAGTACAAAACGATGAATTCATGGCTGGAACGAAATTTTCATGGAATACGATGGAATTCAGGCGACACGCCCTACGAAGCTGCTGGAACAACAATTCGAGCTATCTTGAAACAAGCCCGAACCATCTACGTGAAGGGATTAGAGAAGAGGACGTGGTTAGCGCAATTCACGGATTCGTCGGCACATATTGTCGATATGGAAACTCTCGATTGTCCATCATTGCAGAAATTATCGAAAATATCAAACAACAGAGGATGTTCTCATCATCCCCATGACTCAAAATATAATTGTGCCAACGCAAACGTGAAATCTTTAAGGAGTTGGTACATCAGGCATTGTGTAAACGCAGGATTTTTGAAATAAATAAAAACATTTTATCGAAAAATATATGTGTGTTTTTTATTGAAATAAACCATAGGAAATTGTTTTACATATTTGGTTTCACTCCAACTTATACATTTCGCACCACGCGTCATCTATAATGTTTTTTTTTTACTTTTTCAACCATGCGCACTTATGGATTCAAACACTTTTTTCAGTGCCACCATCGTTCGCGTAGAGTCACGACCCCATAGTAGGCGCGATGGATTGATGGTTCGATGGCGTCAGATGCGTTTGAATTCTACTCTGTTATATTTCCCACCGAAGTAGTTCATATAGAGTTGATTTGTATGCGCAGCGTCAATCATCTCTTTGAATATTTCTTTGTTCTCGTCGAACGCTTTCACGAATCTTGCAGGTAGGAATACGGAGGAATCGTTGGTGATATCCGCCACGATCCTCCTCCCGAATTTCGTTTCGACTATTCTCAGGTCGGAGATCGGATGATCTGCCTGAACGGAGAGTTCAGCCAATTTTTTTATTGGCAAAAATTCCACCATTTTTCCGACCTTGTTGATACTTGTGAAATCCATTTCGACTTATTGATGTATTCTTCAATGTATTTATAATGAAGCTCAGATCAGACCTCGTACGTATAAGATTTTTTACTTCTTCGATTTTTCTTAAAAGCAAGAGCAATCGTTCTTTTAGCTCACGTCGCCTGTCTTGCATGTCAACTGGTGCAGTTCAGACGTGCATCTTGATATTATATAGGCCCTCCAAATTCCCGACCCCCACCAACTCTCAATTCTAGGACCCAATAGAATTTTTCACATTTTCCTCCACCCCCACTTTAGAGCGACACATTTCACAATTCCGTACAGAGGGTGCAGGGCCATCGATATGAGTCATGATGTGGGGCGTATTCCAATGTTCCATACAGGGCAGATATGACATAATTTCAGCGTCTGCACGAAGGTTTTCGGGTAAACGATCATAAAACATATGAATTGATCGACTAAAATATTTTAAAAGCATAGGCTTCGTTATATTCTTAAGATCACCCCTTGATAATTCCCACGGATATTTGGTTTCAAGAACGCCATCAGGACATCCGTCCATGTTGATAGCAAGAACCCGACTAAGCGTGTCATAGCGGCATTCTATGAAAATAAAAGCCTCATTTTCCGGCGGTTTGTCAAAATATGTAAACATTGTGCAGGCTCAAGCGTGTTCAGACATGCAAGATGGCATCATCCGCTCTCGAAGGTAATGGGAGGGCTCGAAACAGGTCGAAACACGTCGATGGCACATATCAGCGCAATTTCATTGCAGTTTGAAAAAAGATCTGCCGCAGGACCCTGCGCTACATTTACTCACGCACCAGTCAGTGCGATAGCAAAACGCTTATATAAATGCGGTCAGAAGAATACCTGTTAGGGATATTTTCCTTCGGGTGCCGAGGACCAGCCGGATCATAGGCACCTCTAAGATTTTATGACCTCATGTTTGGCCTTTTCCAGACTGCGGTCTAACCCTTGGCACACGACCAGATATAATTTATGACCAGCGATAAGGTTGCGATAAACAGACGCACTGGCCCGGGAGGGTAGCGTCGTGTGTGGTTGAAAGGTCTAACGCTCTAGTCCGCTATTTACTTGTTGGAGATAATAACATTCCAATGCCAAGACAAGCTGCACTGCAGCTGCCGGATATACAGAATAGCTGCATTCTAATATCACCCTCAAAACTAGCCCCCCACCCCGCCCTACAGAGACGCCAGTCTAACTGATAATCATCAATCAAATGTCTCCATAAAAAATAAGGCGCCCCGCCGCTGCCAGAGATAGTGGCATTCCAATACCATCCTCAAAGCTAGCCCCCCCCCCCCCCCCCCAATGTCTTGACCCATAAGAGATTAGGTGCCCTCCAGTTGTTAGAGATCCCCCCCCCCCCGGATCGGCTCCGTGCATTCCCGCTCATCGAGATAGCCCCCCCCCCGCCCCGGGTTTTTGTCTCGGCTAAGTGGTTCATGTCTGAGCTAAAAAATGTCGGTAAATGTCGGGGTAGGGATCTTGGGTTAGAACTGTCCTTGTAACACTACTGTCATCGTAAGATTACGCAAAGTGCGTTCTGCCGATAGAATTGACAACATTCCAATGCTATCTTGAAAGGTAAGGCGAAAATGGTGCACTGAGATTAACGTGTCTCGACAAGCATATATCCCTCTTTTACGCTTCCAAGGGTAGCACTGCAGGGGGTAGCGTCGCGGTGGGCTTTTATGACCTCATGATTCGACCTTTTCCAGGCTGCGGTCGGACACCTAGCACGTGACCAGCAGTGATTTATGACAGGAAACGAGGACGCGACAGACAGACGCGCCAGTTAAGTGACATTCCAATGCCATTGTAAAGATCACGTAAAGTGCACTCTGTCGATAGAATGACAACATTCCGATGCTATCTTAAAAGGTACGGCGAAAATGATACACTGAGCTTAACGTGTCTCGACAAGCATATCCCCTCTCTTAAATTCACAAGGGCAGCCCTGCAGGGGGTAGCGTCGTGGGTGGCTGAAAAATCTAACGCTCCAGTCTGCTATTTACCTGTTTGAGATTGCGACATTCCAATGCCACCCTCAAAAGAAGCCCCCCGCCCCCCTCTTGGCCCGCAAAATATTAGGTGCACTCCGGTTGTTAGAGATATTCCCCCCCCCCCTTGTATAGGCTAAGTGCATTCCGGCTCATCGAGATACCCCCCCTCCCCCCGCGCCGGGTTTGTGTCTCGGCTAAGTGGTTCATGTCTGAGCTAAAAAATGTCGGTAAATGTCGGGGTAGGGATCTTGGGTTAGAACTGTCCATGTAACACTACTGTCACCGAATGAGAGTACGAATGGGAAAAGACGAATGGAAATGCGTGGGGAATGTACTTGTATGTGTGTGTGTGTTTGACATCGAGAGCCTATGACCGGTCAGCTCGTGGCCGATAGGATAAGTCAAACCCAAGTATGTAGAGATGAGAAGGAGTGAGTGACCAGAATGAAGAGGAGGGGTTGTCTCCTCCGCTGTGTGGAACCTCCAAAACGAGGGATAGAGTGAGTGAGAAAGTAAATACGAAATATGTAAGTATGAGAGAGACAGAGTGAGCGTCTTCATGAAAAGACGGCGTATGTACGAGAAATTCGTTTTCTGATTATTAGGTAATAATGGAATCATTATTATAACGGAATGCAGGAGTGAATTTTATATCATAAGGATGAATTCGTATTAATCATAAGTATAAACTTTCGATTATATAGATTCTAGGAGATCACTGGGGATGCGAGGTGGAGGCGGCGGAGGAGCCTGGAGCGTCTAAGGCGTCTAAGGGCGTACCTCCCCACCGCCGAAACTAAGCCATACTAGAAGACCCTATATAAGACCGGGTAATGAGCCCGCGATACGTCAGAGTCGGAAGAAAATTTTAAGTAACGAATCGATGTTCAGACCACCGGAAAAATTTTAAGTAGACGAATCGCTGGCAGTCGGAGGCCAGAGTAGATCTTAGTTTTGAGTCGCGGTATGTCAGAGTTGTCAGAGAATCGGGAGAAATTCTAAGAGATCGAATCGCTGTCCGTCGTGTCAATTATTTTTCTTTATATACCTTTCATCATTTTTGTCACAGTATCTCAAGTTTATTTTACTTTATTTTATTCGACCGATTTCAGTACCGGACAATTTTATTTTTGCGAACATTTTTATTTCTGCGAATATTTTCATTTCTATTTTTATTGTAAACAAACATTTCATTTTCCTTTCGCTGGACATTGTTTTTTAAAGAGCAATATATTTTTTGTGTGAACATTTTGTTTTGTTGGACACTGTTTTCGCCCTGCCACAAATTTACCATTACGTTCAACCTCGTGGTAAATCGCTTCCATCGTCGTCATCGTCCAATTTTTGCCGGCCTTGCATCTCGCTTTGTTCCCATAATCATCGAAGTAGTAAGTATCTCAAAATGTTTTCTCGCATGTGTCATTATATCTTCGTTCGTGTTGCGTGGTGTCTCCGACCCCGGTCGACACCCCATGACGGCTCGAGGCCCGTAACCGAAACTACCGGGCTACTCACCGTTGAAGCTCTATGAAATATTTCGTCGTTGTTTTCCCTTTTCGCGTTATCCTTTTTTTGTATTAGATTCAGATTTTGGTGTTAAATTCAGTTTTATGGAAATTTAAATTTTTGGTGTTAAATTCAGTTTTATGGAGATTCAGATTTTTGTGTTAAATTCAGTTTTATGGAAGTTCAGATTTTTGTGTTAAATTCAGTTTTGCGAAAAGGGTATGTCAATTTAACTTCAGTTTTGTGAAAAGTGTCTGACCCAAAATTATTTTGCCAATTTTATTTTCCTCAGGCTTAAATTCAATTCTTTGTCCGATTTATTTAGCGTCCTTTAAAATTATTTTTATTTTTGTTTTGTGCAATCAGATTATTTCAATGTTCCGAGTTAATCATTCCGAAAAACCTGTTCGTGTTTCAATCGATTGTAGGATTATTTTTTCGTGTGAATTTATTTTCTCCTAGGAAGTGTTCATGTTTGTAACTTCAGTGAAATGTGCGAGTTAAATTCATTCGAGTCATTTACGTTTTGTTCCGGAAAATAATGAATCAATAGTGTTTTTGTGTTTGTCATTTGATATTCATTTCCAATATAAATTTATGCATTATCCGTGGTTAAATTCATTTTCAAGTAATTTCGAATTTCTTTGAGTGATTAAATTCAATCGAGTCGTGGTTGAGTAAATTCTGTGTTGTTTCTTTGCGTGAGTTGTCCTGTCCAATGACCATGGACCTTTTTCAGCTAAAATTAGCTATCGTTGTAGTAGCGGTTATTTTAATACTCGGGATAATTTCGTTTGTCCTTGTAGTTTGCGCGGATAAACCCCAGGAGGCTTATCTTGAGGATGGCCCTGTAGTTTATTTTCTCCCGCGTCAGTGAAAGTCGAGTTTGCGTATTCTTATCAGAATTTATTTAATGTGATCACACTATTTTTCTCTCTCTATATTATGAGTTCTATTTGTCCGATTTTGCCGAATTACAATTTAGTAGTATTTTTCGATGTATCTCGCGTAAATTAAAGAGTTTTGTTCGCGAGATTTTATTTCAATTTGCCATTGTTACCAAATTATGCACTCTCCGCCCATCCTGAGCAATTTTCCGCAAGGTTAGGCTCAAAACAGGGCAATAACCTGGCCAATGCCGATTTTATCTCAAATAACGTGTTAAAGGGAAAGCCGCGCTTTTCTTGGCCGAGATGAGAAAAATCGAGGGTCAGGACGTAACACCCGCATACCAATCGTAGAAGGAGATAATGACGAATTTCATCGGAACGTCCACTGGAGTGAAGGAAGCCGTGCGAAAAAATCTTGGAGGCCTGATAATGAAGGCTGTTCAAGAACTGTACTCTGGCACTGGCAGGAAAGGTCCAAACGGGGTAACGAAGAGAAATTTCAGCGAGACTCATGTATATGCATGTATGAAAGGTCAATTTCCCTTCTGTTTTATTCGTATATATTTCTGTGATCGCTACTTAATATCATAATAACTGTGTAGGGTAAACCAGCTAATAAATAACCAGCTAATAATAAAAATTTTGGATATTTGCCGATGGGATACAAATCTCAAAAAATCAACCATACCCGAGTCGAAATTTCGAGCCTCTTTTGAATGCCCCCGAACCTCTTTCCTTTGTAATGCACAAGCCACCGACCCTCTTTCGACCCTACCAGGCCTCATTTTTAAAATTCGGTGCTGTTCGCGAACCTCCGCTAACCCTCCCAAACCTCACATCGCCCTCCGCTAGCCCTCCTAAGCCTCCCATCGCCACTCCGCTAACCCTCCCAAGCCTCACATCGCCACTCCGCTAACCCTTCCAAACCTCTTGCAAGCCTACGTAGCCTTTTTTGGGTCCGACGCAGGCGAAGGACGATCTCGATTGAAGACGTTGGAACCGAAGGAGGTTGTATAGGGTCAAAGCAGAATACTGGGGGGGGGGGGGGGGGTTTCTACCAAATACTACTTCTTACTTTTATTAGAATTGGATTAATGTCTTATTATTTCCACAACTCTATATTTTATAATATAATTATGAATCTAAAAGTTTTTTTGTAAAAAACGGTCTCCAAAAACTACAACAAAATTCAGGAAAATTCAGCGGATTCTATTATACTGAACACATAGTATCGCCAATTTTTATATAAGAATACGAATTAAAATTTTTTATAAAAAAAACGCAACTTTCATTCATAAATTACTACCGACTCAGCTGTGGGGGTAAAGTATAGAGGAATAGCATTGTAAATTGAAAATGATTTCAAACCCACTGTTTATTGGTACGTCCTCATTATAAAATTATTTACTGCTATTTATATGTAAGTACACACATAATGAAATTCATACTTTATACATCGATCATTTCTTCAAGGTTCTAAAGAGTATGCACGATTTAGTCTGAGAAACTTCGAAGAAAAAATCGTCTTTAGACATGAGAAGGTCAGCAGAAGAGATCGTTACGTCTAGAAAAAAATTCTTGAATCAAGAATAATTTTGTAAATTGGAACTTAAATTGAGAATTAAAATATTTTTGATTAATGAATGATTTTTTTGTGTGTAATTGATGAAATTGCTGTATGCTTCCAAAATTCGATTTAAAAACATTTATGAGAATCGCAGAGAATTTGTGGTGTTCTGTTATTATTTAAAAAAATAATAATATTGATAATACGTAGTTCCTTTAACTCCGTACTGATTGATTTCGCAATTAGTGATAACTACCAAAAAATGGAAATTTATGTTTCAAGTTTATTAATAGATATAAAACAAATTTATATATAATATATACCAGGATGATAAAATTTTTTTTTTTATTTTTCATGCTCTTATCCCTCAAAACTTGAGCTTTGATAGAAAAAAACATCCTCGCGAAGAGGGAGCTCTGTAGCTCAAGTGAAAGCCGCCGCTCATTGGACGTTTTCAATTAACGCCAATTAACGTCTATGACGAACTTTTTGGAAGAAAAAATTTGAGACCATGATGATTGTATTTCGAATTCCGAAAAAATAAATTTCACTAAATAAATTTTTTTTTCTGAATTCTAATTGCTTACAAAAAAATCAAAAAAATTTTGGGTTGACAATTATTTTTCTGACACCATCGTGCTCTACATAAAAATTTAGATCGAATTTATTCATAATAATAATGTTGCGATTAAAAATTGTTTATAAATTGTCATAAACAATTCGTATCTGGTGATTTTTTTTCGTGGTAATTTTTTTTCTTGGCTCAAATACGTACTCCATGGTTCCTTATCGTGCTGAAATAGGAAATCATTAGTCTCAGGGAAGATAGTATGTAAGCAAATTTATTCACCTTTAACAATTTTTCCGCTATGAGATTATGCAAAAAAAAAACGTAAACTAAATAAATAAATGCCATTTTGCGTTTTTTTTTACATAGTCATAGCAGAAAAATTTTTAAAGGTGAATAAATTTGCTTATATACTATTATCTTCCCTGAGACTAATGATTTCTTATTTTAGCAAGAGAATAGAGGACCACGGCAGTACGTAATTGAGTCGAGGAAAAAATTATCATGAAAAAAAATCTCACCAGATACGAATTGCTTATGGCAATTTATCGATAATTATTAATTGCAAAATTATTATTATGAATAAAATTGATTAAAATTTTTATGTAGAACACGATGGTATCAAGAAAAAGTTTTCAACCCAAAATTGTTTCGATTTTTTTATAAACAATTATATATTTAGGCATAAAAAAAATTTATTTAGTAAAATTTTTTTTTCCTTGATTCGAAATACAATCCTCATAGTCTCAAAATTTTCCTTCAAAAAGCACGTCATAGACGTTAATTGGCTGTTACAATTAGAAACGTCCAATGAGCGGCAGCTACCACTTAAGCTACAGAGCTCCCTCTTTGCGAGGACGTTTTTTTCTATCAAAACTCAAGTTTTGAGGGTAGGAGGATGAAAAATCCAATTTTTTTTTGAACACCCTAATATTGTACATATAATAGTATCTTTAAGATTTTTTGCAAGGTCAAGAGATGATGGAAAACGGGGAAAACGAATAATGGTCGATCGAATAAATTCCTTCATACTTTAAGATCATCTAATCTTGAAAGAATGGTTCCGTTATGGAAATAATATTTAACATTCATTATAAAACTAGCAAAGTTGTGTGAAAATAAATTCTATTACTAATCAAAATAGTCAAATGGTAATGATGCATTCAATTTTGTAAGTGTGAGCCAGCATGCAGCGTATATGGGAGAATCGATGAAACGAATTTCAATAGTAGTCGATAGCGCAATAGGTAGCGTCCCGGGTTAGTAAGCAGACATTAGGTAGGAAACTTGTAGGTGGGCGGTTCGAATCCCAGCTCAGACAGAAATTCTGTAATGAGTGAATATCAACGTAGAACTTTTTTTTTTCTTGTTATATTATTTCTGTTATATTGTTATCACGATAAATACATTATGATTTTTTTAAAATTAATTTTAAAGCTCGAAATTAACGATTTATGCACAACGTATGTGCATCTGAGCTTCCTACAACGGCCTAAAGGACGGTCTGGAGGCATCTGCAAACGGCCAAAAAGAGGTTTTGGAGGGTCCGCGTGGCATCTGCAAAAGGTCAAAAAGAGGTTTCGGAGGGTCTGCGAGGCATCGGCAAAAAGGCAAAAAGAGGTTTTGGAGGGTCTGCGAGGCATTTGAAAGGCCAAAAAGAGGTTTCGGAGGGTCTGCGAGGCATCTGCAAGAGGCCAAAAAGAGGCTTTGGAGGGTCTCGCGCCGACCTACGAAACCTCTTTAGAGTCCAAATGTTCACTTTCTGCCACTTTTGCAGGTTTCGGAGGGTCTAATATCAAAGCACCCGCGAATGCCTCTTAACCCTCTTTTCAGCCTTCATACTCCGCAATTAGAAGCCCGAGAGGTCTTAAAGAGGCTTGAAAATTTCGACTCGGGTACGGGAGATGCTGAGAACATTGATTTTGCATAACAATAATTCCAAAATATTATAGTAACAAATTATGAGAAAATAATTTTTTTATAAAATAATCAGGGAGATGGAATTTTCAGATGGAAATTTTTTGCATCTGAAATGATTTTGTTGATTTTTCTCAATACGTTTAAATTTGTTCAGAATTAGCTTACAATTTTGAAATTCTGATTTTCAAATTCTTAAGGCTATAGCTATGTAACTGTTTGTTTAATCCGAAAACTTCTTGAGAGTAATGTGGAATATTGATTCAAATAGCCGTCTAAAATTTATGAATGTTGATCAAACTTGAGAAAAAAAAATAAAATCCAAATGTAAGATAATTCTGAAATAATTCATAACGATTAACAAAATCAAGAAAATTATCTTAAGTGAAAATAAAAGTTTTCTAATAATACATTACATTTTTTTGTTGCCAAGTTTCAATAACTTTTTGGTATTATTATTATTATGCAACATGCATCGCCCATATGCTCGTTGATTTTTTTTTTCAGATTTCGATTGAATCGCAAAGTATTATTCGAATTCTGCTTCGATTAAACTTTGGTTGAGAATATATGTGTCTTAAGCTGTATGAACCCTTACTGTTTGAATCATAATTTCATCATTTGAAAAAATATATTATATGGTGTAGTTTTCTCGAGTATGGCTAGAATTAATATAAAATACCACTAGTCGTGATTGGTGAATGACCGTTAAGATTTGTGCATCTGCACTTTTAAACGTTTGGCCAGCCAGAACTACGAAAATACAACTCGGGGACTAAAATGTCTAACAAGGTTTTTCTGTATGTATTTGAAAATTTTTTGATTGTATTAATACTTTGGCTCGCTGCACGTCCTAAGCCATGACTCAGGTAAAAATGTTTTAAGAGAGACTTCTGTTTATTTTCGAATTCTCTAAACGCGAATTTTTTCAAAAAATTTCTTTTTCAAATTTGAAATTTTTTTTTGTATAAATACTTTGGCTCGCCGTAAGCCCTCAACTATGATTCGGGTAAAAATGTATTAAGAGAGACTTCTGTTTTTTTTCCAATTCTCTAAACGCGGATATTTTCGGAAATTTTTTTTTCAAATTTAAAATTTTATTTTTTTTGTATCAATACTTTGGCTAGCCGTAAGTCCTTAAGTATGACTCGGGTAAAAATGTTTTGAGAGAGACTTCTGTTTCTTTTCCAATTCTCTAAACGCGGATTTTTTCAAAAATTTTTTTTTCAAATTTGGAATTTTTTTTTTTTTTTGTATCAATACTTTGTACAAAATTATATTCTACAAAATTATATTCTACTGCAAATTTTAAAATCGTCCCTGAATTATTTTTTGAAACGACTTTTTGAACTCGTAGCCTACTTTTTGCCACTCAGATGCTCGAAAATACTTTTAAATCTCGGGCCAATTTTTTTCCCACACTTGGAAAAAATATTTTGTCCCGAGTATGGTAAAAATTTCCCAAGTATGGCAAAATTATATTTTACTCCAAAATTTCCTACTTAGTGTTACGTCCCGCGACTTTCGGGACTTTTGCATCGATTTGAGATTACTTATATCTTGTAATTCTCAATAAAATTCAATACGAGGAAAGGGACCCGGTCATACGAGAGAAACGTTTTTTTCTTTGGAGAACTCGGATAGTTCGGGCTGTCTTCAAATCAAGCCGTCGACACGAATATGGTATCAAGTGAGCATAAATTATCAAGAGGTGACGCCATGGCGGCGTCGATATCGCAGCTCTTTATAACAAAACGTCCATCGTCGGGCGTGAAGAAAAACATCCGTCGATGCTGAAGAAATCTTTGGTCATGGCATCAGATTACTCAGAAGTGGTGGGCCTTTGTGCACAACGAAAAGCAATGTGCATGGGACACTAATACAGGCCGAGCGCAAAGTCTCTGCCTTCGTGAGAACCACAGGCGGTCTCTTTGGGTGTGTGTGAGAAGGAAAGCAGGAGAGACAGAGCGTGTATGGCTCATCTAAAGCTAAGTGACCGGTGATCCTCTTTTTCCTTATCCCCGAATGAAGACTTTATGAACTGAATTCCCGAAAGTACGTGAGTGAACGGATGAAAAAAATGTAAAATCAAAAATGAGCATGGGTACGTGGGTCAGGTCATCGGTGATGGTAAAGGTGGCGTTAGAATAATCTAAAATAAAATTGAAAATTTAAACTAGGTCGGGATTTCCATGAATCGAAATTGGTCGAAGACAAGAGAATTCTTCTTTGAATCTTTGTTGCTTTTCTTTTTTTTCCTTGCTCCGAAATTATGGGAGGTTTTAGCCTTGCTACGACTTTTTGGGAACGGCGTCTGGAAAAAGTCATCGGATAATTCTCATAGGTGGTCTACATAAGCTCTGCACGTGATCGATAAATTAACGCAGTGGTCGAGTCGAGGAGACTCGATGGAAGAAAGATTTCGACGAAGCACCCAATCATCGACGACCAAAATTAAACAAACTTTTGAGATTATCTGTTTATGCTTGGACTGTCATTGGACTCCAATTTAATGAGCACTGAATGTTTATGCTGCACGAAGAGGACGCCGAGTCTATAGCCAAAGAAAGAGAGCAAGCAGCGCTTTGTCCCAAGTCCTGGGATTCAGAAGGCGTATGTCCCATCGGCATACGAATCCAAGCTCTCGCCTACGAAGGAGGGGCGACACCAAAATTCGGCATCGAATCCAACAAAGACCCCAAAAGCGTAACAAGCGCATTATTAAATTAACGTTTTCCTTTTTAATTAACAACGACCAAATTCAAAGATTTCAAGAGATTTCGTAATGCATGGGTAAAGGTTTATGTGGAAATGAAAATTGTGAAAACTAAACTTACGAAACTTTTCCTATAATAATTACGAGTTTGATAAATAAATGTATGTGTGATTGTTGCGTGAGCATGAAGATAGATCTTTCCTGTAATTACAAGTAAGAGAAATGATAAGCCGGAATTATAAAATTGCATAGGATCCGAAGCATATAGATAGAATTTTCAACTGTTGTAACAAATGCAGAATCTGAATAACTGGTTAATAATTATGAGAATTTTGAATAGTTTGGATACGCTAAAATAATTTTCTTTCGTATAATTATTGGAAATAATTAATTCCAATCCAAAAGAAATAGCATGACATACACCATTGCATCCGAACCTCCGCAAGGTAAATGATTAAAAAGAAATAGGAATGAATAGAATCAGAGGAAAGATCGAACGAAATCCAGAGCGAGAAAGATACAGAGAAACAGAGGAGAAGTTGTCACCGAACGAGAGTACGAATGGGAAAAGACGAATGGATGTGTATGTATGTGTGTGTGACATCGAGAGCCTATGACGGGTCAACGCGTGGCCCGTAGGAGAAGTCAAATGCAAGCATGGAGGGATGAGAAGGAGAGAGTGACCAGAATGAAGAAGAGGGGTTTACTCCTCCGCTGTGTGGTACCTCCAAAACGAGGGATAGAGTGAGTGAGGAAGTAAATACGAAATATGTAAGTATGAGAGAGACAGAGTGAGCGTCTTCATGAAAAGACGGCGTATGTATGAGAAAATTCGTTTTCTGATTATTAGGTAATACTGAAATAATTATTATAAAGGAATGCAGGAGTGAATATTATATCATAAGGATGAATTCGTGTTAATCATAAGTATAAATTTTCGATTATATAGATTCTAGGAGATCATTGGGGATGCGAGGTGGAGGCGGCGGAGGAGCCTGGAGCGTCTAAGGCGTCTAAGGGCGTACCTCCCCACCGCCGAAACTAAGCCATCCTAGAGGACCCTATATAAGACCGGGTAATGAGCCCGCGGTATGTTCGTCAGAGTCGGAAGAAAATTTTAAGTAACGAATTGCTGGCAGTCGGAGGCCAGAGTAGATCTTAGTTTGAAGTCGCGGTAAGTCAAAACGTTCAGAAAGTCCGGAGAAATTTTTAAGCAGAATCGCTGTCCGTCGCGTGAATTCATTTTTCTTTTACATACTTTTCATCGTTTGACCACAATATCTCCAATTTCTTCGTTTTATTTTATTTTATTCAAACTGTCTCCGTGGATTCGATAACGAACATTTTATTTTTCTGAACGAACCTTTTATTTTTTTTGAACGAACTTTTTATTTTTTTTTTGTGAACGAACCTTTTATTTTTGAGGAAAGAGAAAAAACATTTCTTGTGTGAACCAATATTTTTCTTACGCGGAATAAAACGATTTCACCGGTATATATCAATCTCGGCTGAGCATTTACTTTCACCGCGCCATCATTTCGTCCTGCATCGTTTCATCGTCGACATCTTTCAATTTTATCGATCTTACACCTCGCTCTGTTTCCATAATCATCGAAGTAGTAAGTATCTCAAAATGTTTTCTCGCATGTGTCAGTATATCTTCGTTCGTGTTGCGCGGTGTCTCCGACCCCGGTCGACACCCCAAGACGGCTCGAGTCCCGTAACCGAAACTACCGGGTTACTCACCGTTGAAGGTCTATGAAATATTTTCGTCGTCGTTTTCCCTTTTCGCGTTATTTTTGTCGTTTTAGATTCAGATTTTTGGTGTTAAATTCAGTTTTATGGAAATTTAAATTTTTGTGTTAAATTCAGTTTTATTGAGATTCAGTTTTTTGGTGTTAAATTCAGTTTTATGGAGATTCAGATTTTTGTGTTAAATTCAGTTTTATGGAGATTCAGATTTTTGTGTTTTATGGAAATTCAGATTGTTGTGTTAAATTCAGTTTTGTGAAAAGGTTATGTCGATTTAACTTTAGTTTTGTGAAAAGTCTGATCAAAATTATTTTGCCTATTTTATCTTCCTCATGTTTAAGTTCAATTCTTTGTCCAATTTATTTCGCGTCCTTTAAAATTATTTTTATTTTTTTGTTTGTGCAATTCGATTATTTCAATGTTCCGAGTAAATCATTTCGAAAAACCTGTTCGTGTTTCAATCAATGGTAGGATTGTTTTTCGTGTGAATTTATTTTCTCCTAGGAAGTGCTCATGTTTGTAAAAATTCAATCGAGTCGTGGTTGAGTAAATTCGGTGTTGTTTCTTTGCGTGAGTTGTTCTGTCCAATGACCATGGACTTTTTTCAGCTAAAAATAGCTATCGTTGTAGTAGCGGTCATTTTAATACTCGCGATAATTTCGTTTGTCCTTGTAGTTTGCGCGGATAAACCCCAGGAGGCTTATCTTGAGGATGGCCCTGTAGTTTATTTTCTCCCGCGTCAGTGACAGTTTAGTTACCGTTTTTACAATTTATTAGTCTTTTCCAATGTGTCTCGCGAAAATTAAAGAGTTTTGTTCGCGAGATTTTATTTCAATTTGCCATTGTTACCAAATTATGCACTCTCCGCCCATCTTGAGCAATTTTCCGCAAGGTTAGGCTCAAAACAGGGCAATAACCTGGCCAATTCCGATTTTATCTCGAATAACGTGTTAAAGGGAAAGCCGCGCTTTTTTTGGCCGAGATGAGAAAAATCGAGGGTCAGGACGTAACTTTGGAAAAACGTTTTTACCTACTTATGGGAAAATTATATTTTGCTCCAAATTTGGAAATCATCCACGAATTATTTGTTTTAACGACCTTATTAACTTGTAGCAAACTTTTTGCTAGCGAGATGCTCGAAAATACTTTCAAATCTCAGGCCAATTTTTTCCCATACTTGGGAAACATATTTTTCCCCAAGTATTGGAAAAATTTCCCACTCGGGCAAAATGTTTTTTCCCATGTATGTGAAAAATTTTCCAAGTATGGGAAAATTATATTTTACTCCAAGCTTGGGATGAATGGAAAATCGTTTCAAAAATTGAAAATCTCCTTGCAAGAGATGGGATTCGTGTTGCTTGTTGGATAGTATGGTTTTGTTTAATGGCAAAATATTATCGATCCTGCTATTGCAACTGATTTAATCTCCAGCGATATTTTCGAGCGCTCATGTACTTGTAACGCTACAAGTGACGGGAATGACGATCGAATTCCCTGCATTGCGCACTGTGGGAGATGAAATCAACATTTCCAATTGCCAGATCCCATTCTACTGTATATTTGTAGATTTACGATGCCCTCGTCATGTTTGATTTCATCTGCCTGCGGGTTTCGAGAGCGCTCATTGTTCACCGAAAGGAAAATAGACGAAAGAAGATTCTACTCCTTTCAATGCCCCGAGATGAAATCCGTCTTCTCGATCGGACATTTCAAATTTTTTTAATATTCGACTACTCTACATTTCATATTTGAGACTAATTCCCTCTCCGGCTTTCATGGAGAATGATCGGCTAGTGGTGCAGCTTGAGAAGAAACGAAAATCGTTTCAAAAATCGAAAATCTCCCTGCAAGAGATATGATTCGTGTTGTTTGTTGGATAGTATGGTTTTGTTTAACGGTAGAATATTATCGATCCTGCTATCGCAACTGATTTAATCTCCAGCCATCATTTCGAGCGCTCATGTACTCGTATAGCCACAAGGGACGGGAATTACGATCCGATCCCCTGCATTGCGCACTGTGGCAGATGAAATCAACATTTCCAATTGCACGATCCCATTCTACTGTATATTTGTAGATTTACGATGCCCTCGTCATGTTTGATTTCATCTGCCTGCGGTTTTCGCGAGCGCTCGTTGTTCACCGAAAGGAAAATAATACCATAATTCTGAATTAATTCTGAATTGTTCTGAATTACGTGCCCAAAGCGAATAGTCAAAGCGGGGGCCATCCATTTAAGTACAATAAATTTAATAAAAATTGAGATATAAGGGAAATAGCCGCGTGGTACGGTGCCAGGCTCGAGCACACGAGGTCGACCGTTCACCGGTCACCAATGCTTCACAGCGTCAAATATTAATATTACAGGTTAAGAATTGTGATTGCTCCGAGCAGAAAATGCTTACACTGGAGCAAAGTTCCCAGACTTGACACTGGCGGCGCTGATATACGGGTCAAGCAAGATGGCTGCCCATTCAAATGTACCGTGAACATTGAGTGAAGAAGAAAATTTTTTCTAGCTTTATTATTGCTCGTAAAAAAAAACTGTCTTGGGAAATTTATTCTTTTCCACCCTACTTTCGAATAAAATAAAAATTAAAAAACATGCAAGTTCCCTATTACCGGCGCTTCACGCCGTTTATCGAAAGTCCGTGACTTTCCACGATACCACAACTCGAAGCTGTGATAGACCGGACGTCTTCACAACTTGGAGGCCAACCCGACTACGACGCGATCTCCATCGAGTCATCACCCTCGACTTGTCTTTTTAAAGACAATTAGAAAAATTTTCCGTCGAATCGTCTTTTTCAAGGCGATTCTTTTACGACGTCATTGATTCGTCTTTTTCAAGACAAATCAATCAGCAACTCGTTTTTCAATAAAGATTTCAGGTACTAGGGAGCCCGTCGAGAGTGAAGCTCTGAGCACTGCGCTCAGAAGTTGGATCTCGAGACGGGTGTTATTCTCAGCATCCTAATAACCCCTAAGTAGGGCCCCTCGAGCTGTGGAAAGTCCCGGTCACTGCGACCGGATGTTGGACCGCAGTTGGAGGTACCTTTTGGTTGAAAATCCCGTTGTCTCAGTAAAGTACGCGTGCTCTTCGAGCTTGCCTATATAATTTGCACTAGCTTCAAATCGCGTGGCGACGTGCACCGAGGTCGTTCAGACGAATCTACGAATCCGTATCAAGAAAACATCTCACAAGACCGAACGAGACGTTACGTGTACAAAACAACGTTGAAACAGTGTTTTCTTCCTCAAAGTTAACGGTGTGACCATAATTAACACCTCTAATTAACTATTCAATTTAGAGTTAATTACTCAATTAATTACCTTATCTACAAATTACCTGTAATTTCCTTTTTTCATTAAAATCAGTCGATTTGCCAAACGACAATCGTACAATTATGACATTTTTCTCCTTGAGATTTTGCGTCACTTCACGAACGTAAAATAACCATTTTATTTTCGCTTCACGATAATAAAATAACTTGGACCTACCCGAGCGGAAAATTTCATCCGGCTGAGATACGGCCCATATCAGGCTGCCTTATTACCTAAATCCGGCCGTGACCAGGCTACGCATCAGGCCCACATCCAAAATGTTACGGCGTTTTGGATCCGGGCAGGATCTGGCGCCTGATCCAGCCGGGATCAGGCGCCCGGATCTTGTTTATATTTTAGCTATAATAAATAATATGTGTGTTATTTTCTTGTAATCACTTTTTGCACATTTTACGGCGTGTTAATTAATATCGCACTTTAATTTTCCATTATTTAAAAAAAAAAGTCATTGACCGGGGTTTGAACCCGCGATCCTCCGCAGTCAACGAATTCAGCACTTTCGATCCTTAAATAATCATTTTTAAAAAAAATTAAAGATTTGGAGACTATTTTTTTTCACGAGTGTTTCCGGCTTCGTAGTCCGAACGTTTTTCAATCGAAATTAATTTTGAGCCTACCTGAGATTTTAGCTTATTGTGAAAAAGAGAAAAAATCGTAGTAGTTGCTACTATACAGCAATAACAGTGACAATGATTGATAATGATGACATACATGGGCCCGAATTTTCGTTCGCCGGGATCCAACGATGCCTTACTGTCCCCTGATCCATCCCAGATCAGGACAAATAATGCTGGTCTCATCAGACCAATCATTTTTCCAGTCAGGCATGCCTTAGTAGCACCTGATCCGTCCCTGATATGGATAATATAAGGCTAGCCTGATTACCCGCAACATACCAAAATGGAATCTGGTCCAGATCAGGGCGTGATCTGGTTAGCCTGATCCGGCATGCCTTATCAATACCTGATGAGGGCCGGATCCTTTATCAAGCTAGCCGGACTAAATTTCTGCTCGGGTAGTAATAATAATGTCGAGTTTTACTTGCACACCCCCCCTGGGGGTTTTTACAAGGGTGATGATTGAAAAGAAAATTTCAATCGTAAATTTTTTAATCCTTCATTTTTCTAATTTCAATTTCATTTTTTTAATCGTTAATTTTTCTAATTTCAATACTATTTTTTTATAATTTCATTTTTTCTAATTTCATTTTTTTTAACTTATAAAGGTGGTGGCCATCATGATCATCATCATCATGATCGTCGTCATAATCATCATGGTCATCAATGATCACATCATCAGCGGTTTCTATACCTTCTTCACCATCACTATGCTGATATTCATATTAAAAACAAAATAAAAAATTCCACGAAATACGCGGGCGCACACACACACACATACACACACACACACACACACACACACACACACACGCGCACGCACACGCACACGCACACGCACACGCACGCGCACGCGCACGCGCACGCGCACGCGCACGCGCACGCACACACACACACACACACACACACACACACACACACACACACACACACACACACACACTCACACACACACACACACACACGCGCACACGCACACGCACACGCACACGCACACGCACACGCACACGCACACACACGCACGCACGCACACACACACACACACACACACACACACACACACACACACACACACACACACACACACACACACACACACACACACACACACACAATTTAAATTGTATTTGTACTAATGTTCATGAATAAAAAACGAAAAAAGAAAAAAATTGTTTAATGGCATTTTGTTACACACGGGTTATTTATCCCGTGGTAACTTATTATTATTATTATTTTATTCGCTGAAGTCAAAGGCCCCGGCGAATGGATTCTCTGTCCTATTTAAGCTGGGTAGCACCTCACCTTGTATATGCTTGTAGTTCGTGATGATCGGATGGGCTGTGATGCAATGAAGGAGTACAGCTGGTTTCGCACGAATGTATTTATTCGAGAACACACATCGATCAGTCACTTTTACAATAATAGTTTAAGTTGTTACAAATGTTATACTCTATGATACACTGACGCGCAATGCCGCTAAGGTAATTGGCACGAACAATTATATCACAGAGGTAGTGAAGCGCCGCTAAGGTGTTCCTTCACTTAATGAGTTCTTATACACTTGTCTACAACAAGGGTTTGAGAAGATCACGTCAATCACGCCCGCGAGAACCTAAGTACGCGAACGGACTTGCCGCTAAGGAACGGGATCTCTCGACCGATTGCTAAGAGCGTCGTATTAAGACTAATTTTATAATATGTCGAGAGAACCCTCGTTAGCTTTGGGCGTCCGGCTACAAGGGTCTCGTGGGGGTGGATTGAGAAATCATCAATCGATGTAGGTCTCGATGATTTCGAAACCCATGAGTTGAAAAATCAACGATGGATGGAAATCTCGATGATTTACGAAATCTGGTGATGCAAGGGGTTTACGAAATCTGATGCAAGGGATCCAATAATCCAGGTTATAAGTGATGCAAGGGGTCGAATAATCTAGGTCATTTGGTAAGGTAGCAAGAGTCCGAGGACGAAAAGAGGAATCTGCTGACACGCGGTTTGCTCGAGTTTCCAGAGAGTGACTGTCGCAAGAGTCGGCGTACTCTCTGGAATCTGATGACTCTGTTGTGTTGCAATGACCGCAGGTAGCGATACCTCGGTTCGTCACAGCCCTCCCTTCTCAGATTGAACATGGTCCGGTGGTCCATGCTTCATCCAGACGTAGCTACCTTATGTGTTGATGATGTTATCTCCAGGTGTCATCGAATCCGATCGTCCTTGGTGTATTGATTATTTCTTAGTGGGTTCTTAAAGTTAGCGTTCGCTGTTTGTAATAGTGTTCTTGCTACTCCGTGTGTCTTCCTTTTATACATATCCTTCTTTTACGATGCACAGGAAAAGAAAATAATTCACAAAATTCGTATGAATAACATATATAAAAAAAAACTAATTACTACTAATTATAATTCGCACGCTTCGAAGAACTCAAATTATGTGAATAAATTTCGTAATTTCGTTCGAATAGTTCACACAGTTCGAATAATCTGTATGTTCTGTTTTTTTTTCTTTTTGTTTTTCAATTCGAAATAGCTGATCGAAAATAACGGGCTAATACATCGCAGCTGGGTATTTGTAGCTGTTAATTTTGACTTACAAATCAAATATAAAAAAAAAAAAAAAAAATAATCGAAAACGTCACGAATAATATTCAAAGAAAAACTAGTCAATGTGATAAATCAATGTGTAATAAATTTCTGGTGGCACAGTTTATAGTTTGGGTTAAGATTCAAGAGATTTATGCGGAATCCAAACTATTCGTCCATCCAACTTATTCCAAACTAAATCGTAATTTCATTCGCTTCTCAGGGTATGATTTTACATTGTTATTGTTTTTCCTTTTCAGTCGAGCGTATCTCTTCATCATTAAGAATTTCGATTATCATGACTGATTTTCAACGATTGTGAAAGCGATGAAATTTTTCAAGGCCCAAAATTAAATTCACAAAAATAAAAACAAGGATGTATTGTACTTAATCGATATCTCGTGAGATTCATGATGTCGAAGATCTTTGATCTTGCTCCGCGTGAGGATCGTTGAACCTCTTCCTGTTGATTAAAGATTCTTCTCTGTCGGTCATCCAGACAATTTCTTGTCGATGACCTTCGTAAACGTCGGCGATTAGGTCGTCGTTGAATCCAAAACGTTGTCGAAAACGGCACGTTTTTTTCGCCGCGGTTCTAGCTGATCTAAATATTTATCTGGTGGTTTCTTGAGGCGTCGTATGCATCTTTCCTGTTGGAACTCGGATATTTGATGTAGCTCAGTCAATCTACAGCTGTTTCCGTTGACTATGGACTGTGGCCAGGTTCTGATCATTCCCGCATGTGAAATCCGTTTGCAGGGGAGTTCGGTGAGACATTCCGGTGTTGAGATGAGTGTACCGATCAACGCTTTGTCGTACATAATTCCGCGAAGGGTGAACCAGCATCGCGTTATCGTTCCTCTCGTTCCCAAGAACGCACCAAATATTCTGGGCGAGTGGTTTAATTCTGCAATTGCCATTTTTGGCTTGAGACTCTCCGTGGATTTTGCATTGTCGATTGTAATTTCGGGTTGGATGATGGCTGTGTGTTTGTGAGACCGCGTTAGTCTCGTATGTTTATGTAGGTTATTGTGTTTTTGGTCATGCTGTATTTTGCTGAGTCGTTCCGTGTACGTAGAGTGCATAGAGGTCTGATTCAGCACTGTCTGTTGCTTCTGCAATACAATGTCTTGAGTGTTACTTGACCGCTGTGAGGATAATGACTCGGCCTCGCTCTCGGTGTCCTTGTCCATTGTATAATCGTAAGATAATACTGCTCTGATGTCGGTTATAAATTGTTCATCATCCTCAGACGACCCGCATGACAAGCATGAAGCTTCGTCGTCTGCGAATGAAGATCTAGGGTTTGTCGTCTTCCGATGATGACTTTGGTGGTCCAAATTTTGATCAGGATCATATGGTTGTAATTTCCTTTTTTCTCGATCTATTTCATCCAATAGCCCACACCGTGGGCAGTATCTCCTCCCTTTGATGGTTTTCCATCTACTCAGGCATTCCCTGTTATACCAGCAGTACTCACAATAGGGACTTGCTAAATAACAACGTACTTCGCCGTCGATGCTATTATCAAAGACCTCACGATCATCGTCATCGTTTTCTTCTTCGTCGTCAGCCTCCCAGCCCTTGGCAGCCTCGTCTTCGTCTGCCAACTCATCAAGAATATCATAGATCCATGGTATTTTAAATCTTGTGAGTTTACTTCTTGCGGGGCGGTTACGCAAAATTTTTGTGGTCATTATGTTTGTCGAATTTTTTTGCTTAATTAATTTTTTTTTATTTTCCAGTGAGTTATCGGACGGAAAATCCCACTTCTGACACCAATTTGTTACACACGGGTTATTTATCCCGTGGTAACTTATTATTATTATTATTTTATTCGCTGAAGTCAAAGGCCCCGGCGAATGGATTCTCTGTCCTATTTAAGCTGGGTAGCACCTCACCTTGTATATGCTTGTAGTTCGTGATGATCGGATGGGCTGTGATGCAATGAAGGAGTACAGCTGGTTTCGCACGAATGTATTTATTCGAGAACACACATCGATCAGTCACTTTTACAATAATAGTTTAAGTTGTTACAAATGTTATACTCTATGATACACTGACGCGCAATGCCGCTAAGGTAATTGGCACGAACAATTATATCACAGAGGTAGTGAAGCGCCGCTAAGGTGTTCCTTCACTTAATGAGTTCTTATACACTTGTCTACAACAAGGGTTTGAGAAGATCACGTCAATCACGCCCGCGAGAACCTAAGTACGCGAACGGACTTGCCGCTAAGGAACGGGATCTCTCGACCGATTGCTAAGAGCGTCGTATTAAGACTAATTTTATAATATGTCGAGAGAACCCTCGTTAGCTTTGGGCGTCCGGCTACAAGGGTCTCGTGGGGGTGGATTGAGAAATCATCAATCGATGTAGGTCTCGATGATTTCGAAACCCATGAGTTGAAAAATCAACGATGGATGGAAATCTCGATGATTTACGAAATCTGGTGATGCAAGGGGTTTACGAAATCTGATGCAAGGGATCCAATAATCCAGGTTATAAGTGATGCAAGGGGTCGAATAATCTAGGTCATTTGGTAAGGTAGCAAGAGTCCGAGGACGAAAAGAGGAATCTGCTGACACGCGGTTTGCTCGAGTTTCCAGAGAGTGACTGTCGCAAGAGTCGGCGTACTCTCTGGAATCTGATGACTCTGTTGTGTTGCAATGACCGCAGGTAGCGATACCTCGGTTCGTCACAATTTTTTAATTCCCTAATTAGCATTAGTTGTACTGGTAAATTAAGAAAAAACGTTAGTTCTATCGGGAAATTTGGAAGTAAATAAAGAAATAAAGAAAAAAATAGAGGATGAAAAAAAAACGTTAGTTCTATCGGGAAATTTGGAAGTAAATAAAGAAATAAAGAAAAAAATAGAGGATAAAAAAAAACGTTAGTTCTATCGGGAAATTTGGAAGTAAATAAAGAAATAAAGAAAAAAATAGCGGATCAAAAAAAAATCGATAAATTTGGATGTAAAAGTAAATAAAGAAATAAAATAGATGATTAAAAAATACGGAAGAAAAAATTAACATTAAAAAAAAAATCATTTGAACGGGTTTTGATCCTTCGACCACGCATATGAGAGTCAACCTGCTACCCGTTGCGCTACCGAGAGCTTGTATGATACGAAGCAAACAAAATTCATCTGTAGTTACCCGAGTTTAGGTAAGGGTTTTTAAAAATAAAATTTCAAAAGCATTATATTTTTGTTTGGATTTATTTTTCAAAGGATAATTTTAATGATTACAAGATCCTTTCGATACATTTATTAAACGATGAAAAAAAAAAAAAAATCATGGTTACACATAAGAAAATTCACACTGATTGTACTGTCTTTTGATATAATGTAAATAAAAATGATTTTCTTCAGAAGCTTGCTGCATCTGTTTAAATTGCTGTTCATTTTCTTGCAATATTTTCGTGATTCTTGATGGTAAAAATACGGAATATTCGTTGTCGAGTTCCACGGTGACTTGAAGACCGTACATTGTTTTAATCATTCCCATCGCAGTCACATTGTAGGTTTTGCCAGGTTCGAGCTCCGAAAATTTTTTCGTCGGAAGGAAATTTTCCATGCGACTAACTTAGTTGATTTTCGAGAAATCCATGTTGTTGTTGTTGTTGTTGTCGTTGAAAATTTAACTGGGATAATCTTCTAGTGAGATGGTTGATATCACTTTTGAAGAGAATAAGTCTTTTTACTTCCTGGATATCTTTAATGAATAATTCGATTCGTACTTTGAGTTCTTGATGCTTGTATCGATCTCGCATTTGTGGATCGCTTCAACTCAACTGATGGAGCATTTGCAACAGCCGATCCTTTTTATACCCATCTATCCCCTCCCCTTTATTTCAAATATTAACGAAGCTTCCCGAAGCATGACGTCATCCTATTCGAAGCTTCTAGAAGGTTCGAGAAGGATGACGTCACCCAACTATTTCTATTTCTCTCTCTCTCTCTCACTATCATCCTATATATTATTATTCGAAGCTTCCAGAAGGTTCGAGAAGGATGACGTCACCCAACTATCTCTCTCTCACAATCGTCCTGTATATATTATTCCAAGCTTCCAGAAGCTTCTAGAAGGATGACGTCACCCAAATATTTCTATCTCTCTCTCTCACAATCATCCTGTATATATTATTATTGTTTGAAGTTTCTAGAAGGTTCGAGAAGAATGACGTCACCGAACTATTTCTATCTCTCTCTTACCCTGTATATTGAAACGTTTGAGATTTGTCGGCGAGAATATTCTATTGCGTAATTTACGCAATACAATATTTCGCTCTTAATGTATGATTTCTCAAACAACGGGATGAATTTGTAGCGGGATTTAGATTGTCGGTGTAAATGAAAACAGAGTTCGAGTGCTGGACTCGGTGAGGAAGCCGGAGATAAGATTTTTAATCGATATTATTTTGCTACACGGGCAGAAGGCCTAAGAATTTTATTTGCTTTTCGAGATGGCCTCAGAGTCGGAGTTGCGTAGATACACGTCGCCACGTGGTTTTAAATTTACTAGATTTGATCGGCGTGCTCGAGGAGCACGTTGACGTTATTTAAACAATCGGGTTTTCAACCAAGAGGTACCTCTAGCTGTGGTCCAACATCCGGTCGCAGTGACCGGGGCTTTCCACAGCTCGAGGGGCCCTACCTAGGGGTTATGAGGATGCTGCGAATAGCACCCGCCTCGAGATCCAACTTCTGAGCGCAGTGCTCAGGGCTTCACTCTCGACGGGCTCCCTGGTAACTGGAATCTTTATTAAAACACGAGTTGTTTATTGATTTGTCTTGAAAAAGACAAATCAATTACGTTATGAGAAAATCGTCTTGAGAAAGACGATTTGATGGTGAATTTCTCTAATTGTCTTAAAAAAGACAAGTCGAGGGTGTTGACTCGATGAATATCTTGTCCTGGTCGGGTTGTCCTCGAAGTTGATCAGACGTCTGGTCAGTCTCAGCTTCGAGCTGTAGTACGGTTGAAAGTTCTCGACTTTCAAGCGAGAGTGAAACAGCGAGAAGCGCTGGGAATAAACATGTTAAGGCAAAGCTTAACACGGTACTTGCTCACCTTACGATAATGGCAAAAATGAGAACGAGTCTTGCTCGTCTCGTTCTTAAATACTTTCTCACGAACCATCGACGCCGCGATTTAATTGGCCGATGGTTCCGTGGTAGGGCAATTTCAACGAGCTTTTAGTGCTTTTGCACCTGACATGCTCGTGACGTATCACAATTCCCCGAAGGATCGGATTCTATTTCGGTCCTTCGAGGAATTCCGATATTTGGTGAAAATAATTAGTTATTATGATTATGGTTCACGGTCTCCTTGTAACATCCCGTTACAGTATATATTGTGACACTGCGTCACAGGCGAGGCATAAGCCTCGCCGAAGTCTGTCACCACACGCCAAAAAACCCGAAAAATGTAACTTAGCATAATAACCGAAAAACCATCGAAACCCGGTCGTCCCTCGTCGCTCTTCTCTCACCATCTCAGTAGTCCCATATCAACCCGATAATGTCCTTAATAATCCCGTCGACCTACAAATTCCCGACAAAAAGCATTAAAGGAAACCCTGTGGACGGCGAATAAGAACGAGCAACAAGGACAACGCCGCATAGCATTCCTGTCTTCGCCGAGAGTCCCACTCACACCGCCGCGCCGAGGCCCTCACACGGACAGAGCACCGAAAGGAACCGAACATCTGTGAGGGCCTGGTCGGTATATCGAGCGACTGGGATTATCGGAAAAATCAACGCAAAGCGAGCAACGTCAAGTCATACGCCATCAAGAGAGCCAGTGTCCACAGGGAGCCCTCACCCCTTCCCCCTACGATCGTTGTCGCCGAGTCGACCGTCGCGTGCCATCGTCGGCAGCACCTGCCGGGCAATCCATCATCGAAGGCGCGTGCGCCTGCGACGACGACTCCGGTGACCCAATGAGCTATCGATTATTGATCCCCCGAAGACTCATATAAATATTGCGCAGGCCCTTGACCCCGATCGTACCCGAATTTTCCCGAATCCTTTTCCCACGAGCTTTCCCGGTGAAGAAGACTACGAGCTCGTCACTTCGGCGAGAGCGATCCTAGAGTATAGACGAGCGGGAAATTGTATAGAGCCATTATCAGAACGAGCATTGTACAGCGAAAGAGTGAGAGAGGCGATATCGAGACCGCCATTGAGCGTACCGAGCGTCGAGAGCGAGTTGCACGAGTGGGAATCCCACCAGCGAAAAAGTAAGCCTTTTCCATTACCCTTTTATTAACTGCGATTTTTCCGAAGATTATTTACAACAAATTACCCTTTTTTTTTGTATTAACCCGTGAGCGTGTGGTGACGCAGTGCGACCCTCCTCTTAACACTTCCGCGATTTTTCAAGCCCGTCGTCCCTATTTTATTGTTCTTTTCATTTCGAGTAATACCTGGTTAATTGCGAGTTGGATTAATTTTCATAGCCCCGGAAACCCGACGTGGGTAATTATTAAGAGGCCCGCGAGCCGGAAAACCCAAAGCCCTGAGATACCCGAATCCCCCCCCCCCCCCCCCGCCCTTTTTTTTTCTTGTTCAATTTTTTTGAGCCAGTGGTCTTAAGAATTTCGTCGATCAATATCGACTGGCACCCAAAAATCATTAGTACAGTTTTTTTCTTTTTTTGCGTTCATTTTTTTCAATTCTTGTGTACCACGCGTCCTCGCCACGCTCGAAGTTGTCGCGTGAGCGAGTCGCCTGAATCCCCCTAATAAATGTTCGTATTCTTTTTTTTTGTGTTCACTTAATTTTTTTCTTTGAATAAATCCCATTGTGAGCCACTAGCCCGGGTTCGCCCGGTAATAACGTCCGGCAAACCAAAAAGTCCCGTGACAATATACAGGGTGTATACTAACCTACTGATCGCATTATAAGGACCGTGTCGGGCGTCGAAAACGGAGCAGAAAAGTCCTTTTCGAAAATTTTGTGAAATAAAATTTGGTGGAGTTATTAGCGATTTAAAATCGACCAACGTCGACCAATGAGCGCTCGATCGAAGAGAAATTTAAAAAAGTTGAGATAGTGGAGGGGACGGCGTCGGTAGAAGCGGGGTTTGTGAAACAAAACGCTCGCACACCCACACCGTTGAACACCACACGGACGCACGAGAGAGAAACAAATGAACGCTAGGCGTGCGGCAATGTTCATGCTTGTCGCGATGGCCCAGCTTATGAGAATAAAAACAAATGACGATAATAAGCTGGAAAGAAATTTTTTCGCAATGATGAGTAAAATTGATAAAAAAATTTGCTAATTATTTATGATGGTGGCTTTTTCAAATGTTGGTATTTAAAAAAAAAAAATTTCGACAAAATCCTTTTATTATAGGACCAAAAATAATAAAAAGGCGGAGAACTGAAAAAAATTGCATCTTCTCTAGGCAGTCGCCGGAAACATTTTTTCGCGAAATTCTAAACGGCAAATCTGTCCAGCATAGTCTCGAATTATTAGAAAAAAAACTCATTCTACAGGCGGGTTATGATTCCGGTTCAGAAGATTAATTAAATATTTAATTACATAATAATTTTTCCCACGTATGGAAAAATTTCCCAACTATGGGAAATATTTTTTCCAAGTATGGGAAAATTAAATTTTACTCCAAATTTGGAAATCGTCTCCGGATCATTTTTTGAAACGACCTTTTCAATTCGTAGCATACTTTCTGCTGGTCAGATGCTCGGAAATACTTTTAAATCTCAACCCAATTTTTGTTCCACATACTTGGAATTTTTTCCCATGCGTGGAAAAAATGTATTTTCCCAAGTATGATACAAATTACCCAAGTATGGGAAATATTTTTTCCCAAGTATGGGAAAAATTTCTCAAGTATGGAAAAATGATACTTTACTCCAAATTTGAAAATAGTCCCGGAATTATTTTTTGAAACGACCTTTTAACTCGTAGCCTAATTTTTAACAGCCAGATGCACGAAAATACTTTGAAATCTCAGGCCAATTTTTTTCCCATAGTTGGGAAAAATATTTTTTCCCAAGTATGGGAAACATTTCCCATTTGGGAAAAATATTTTTTCCCATGTATGAAAAATTTTCGAAGTATGGGAAAATTATATTTTACTCCAAAATTTCCTACTTGGAAAAAATATTATTTCCCTGTATGGAAAAAATTTCCCAAGGTCGAGGAAAATTTTCCGAGTATGAAGAAATTATAGATTACAACAAATTCAGAAATCGTCCCCGGAACATTTATTGAAAAGACCTTATCAACTCGTAGCATAACTTTTGCTAGCCAGATGCTCGAAAATACTTGTAAATCTCAGGACAATTTTTTTCCACTTACTTGGGATTGTTTGCCATACGTGAAAAAAATTATTTTTCCCAAGTAAGGGAAATTTTTTTTCCCAAGTATGGAAAAAATTTCCCAAGTATGGGAAAAATATATTTTGCTCCAAATTTGAAAATCATCCACGAATTACTTTTTTTAACGACCTTATTGACTCGTAGCAAACTTTTTGCTAGCGAGATGCTCTAAAATACTTTCAAATCTCAGGCGAGTTTTTTCCCATACTTGGGAAACATATTTTTCCCCAAGTATTGGAAAAATTTCCCACGCGGAAAAAATGTTTTTTCCCATGTATGGGAAAAATTTTCCAAGCATGGCAAAATTATATTTTACTCCAAAATTTCCTACTTGAGGAAAAACGTTTTTACCTACTTATGGGAAAATTATATTTTGCTCTCAATTTGAAAATCATCCACGAATTATTTTTTTTAACGACCTTATTAACTCGTAGCAAACTTTTTGCTGGCGAGATGCTCGAAAACACTTTCAAATCTCAGGCCAATTTTTTCCCATACTTGGGAAACATATTTTTCCCAAAGTATTGGAAAAATTTCCCACCCGGGAAAAATGTTTTTTTCCCATGTACGGGAAAAATTTTCCAAGTATGGGAAAATTATATTTTACTCCAAAATTTCGTACTTGGGAAAAAAGTTTTTACCTACTTATGGGAAAATTATATTTTGCTCCCAATTTAAAAATCATCAACGAATTATTTTTTTTAACGACCTTATTAACTCGTAGCAAACTGTTTGCTAGCGAGATGCTCGAAAACACTTTCAAATCTCACGCCAATTTTTTCCCATACTTGGGAAACATATTTTTCCCCAAGTATTGGAAAAATTTCCCTCTCGGGAAAAATGTTTTTTTCCCATGTACGGGAAAAATTTTCCAAGTATGGGAAAATTATATTTTACTCCAAGCTTGGGATTAATCGAAAATCGTTTCGAAAATTGAAAATCTCCCTGCAAGAGATAAGATTCGTGTTGCTTGTTGGATAGTATGGTTTTGTTAAACGACAAAATATTATCGATCCTGCTATTGAAACTGAGTTGAAACTATTTGTAAATTTACGATGCCCTCGTCATGTTTGATTTCATCTGCTTGTGGTTTTCGCGAGCGCTCGTTGTTCACCGGAAGGAAAATAAACGAAAGAAGATTCTACTCCTTTCAATGCCCCGAGATGAAATCCGTCTTCTCGATCGGACATTTCAAATTTTTTAATATTCGACTACTCTACATTTCATATTTGATACTAATTTCCTCTCCGGCTTTCATGGAGAATGATCGGCTAGTGGTGCAGTTTGAGAAGAAGTGAAAATCGTTTCAAAAATCGAGAATCTCCCTGCAAGAAATGGGATTCGTGTTGTTCATTGGATTGTATGGTCTCGTTTTATTGTAAAATATTTTCGGTCCTGCTATCGCAACTGATTTAATCTCCAGCGATAATTTCGAGCGCTCATGTACTTGTATGGCTACAAGTGACGAGAAATACGATCGAATCCCCTGCATTGCGCACTGTGGCAGATGAAATCAATATTTCCAATTGCAAGATCCCATTCTACTGTATATTTGGAGACTTGCGATGCCCTCGTTATGTTTGATTTCATCTGCTTGTGGTTTTCGCGAGCGCTCGTTGTTCACCGGAAGAAAAATAGACGAGATAACATTCTATTCCTTTCAATGCCTCGAGATGATATCCGTCTTCTCGATCGGACATTTAAATTTTTTTTTAATTCGAGTACTCTACATTTCACATTTTGGACTCATTTCATCTCCGGCTTTCACGGAGAATGAACGGTCAGTGATGCAGCTTGAGATAAAGGGAAAATGGTTTCAAGAATCGAGAATCTCCCTGCAAGAAATGAGATTCGTGTTTTATGTTGAATAGTACGGTTTCCTTTACTGGACAAAATATTATCGGTCCTGCTACCGCAACTGATTTAATCTCCATGGATAATTTCGAGCGCTCATGTACTCGTACAGCCACAAGTGACGGGAATTACGATCCGATCCCCCGCATTGCGCACTGTGGCAGATGAAATCAACATTTCCAATTTCACGATTCCATTCTACTGTATATTTGGAGACTCACGATGCCCTCGTTATGTTTGATTTCATCTGCTTGCGGTTTTCGCGAGCGCTCGTTGTTCACCGAGAGGAAAATAGACGAAATAACTTTCTATTCCTTTTGTTACGTCCCGCGACTTTCGGGACTTTTGCATCGATTTGAGATTACTTATATCTTGTAATTCTCAATAAAATTCAATACGAGGAAAGGGACCCGGTCATACGAGAGAAACGTTTTTTTTTTTCTCTGGAGAACTCGGATAGTTCGGGCTGTCTTCAAATCAAGCCGTCGACACGAATATGGTCTCAAGTGAGCATAAATTATCGAGAGGTGACGCCATGGCGGCGCGGCGTCGATATCGCAGCTCTTTATAACAAAACTTCCATCGTCGGGCGTGAAGAAAAACATCCGTTGATGCTGAAGAAATCTTTGGCCATGGCATCAGATTACTCAGAAGTGGTGGGCCTTTGTGCACAACGAAAAGCAATGTGCATGGGACACTAATACAGGCTGAGTGCAAAGTCTTTGCCTTCGTGAGAACCACAGGCGGTCTCTTTGGGTGTGTGTGAGAAGGAAAGCAGGAGAGACAGAGCGTGTATGCCTCATCTAAAGCTAAGTGACCGGTGATCCTCTTTTTCCTTATCCCCGGATGAAGACTTTATGAACTGAATTCCCGAAAGTACGTGAGTGAACGGATGTAAAAATGTAAAATCAAGAATGACCATGGGTACCTGGGTCAGGTCATCGGTGATGGTAAAGGTGGCGTTAGATTATAGATTATTGCATTTAAATGTTCAATTTTATTTTAAACTAGGTCGGGATTTCCATGAATCGAAATTGGTCGAAGAGAAGAGAATTCTTCTTTGAATCTTTGTTGTTTTTCTTTTTTTCTTGCTCCGAAATTATGGGAGGTTTTAGCCTTGTTACGACTTTTTGGGAACAGCGTCTGGAAAAAGTCATCGGATAATTCTCATGGGTGGTCTACATGAGCTCTGCACGTGATCGATAAATTAACGCATTGGTCGAGTCGAGAAGACTCGATGGAAGAAAGATTTCGGCGAAACACCCAATCATCGACGACCAAAATTAAACAAACTTTTGAGAATATCTGTTTATGCTTGGACTGTTATTGGACTCCAATTTAATGAGCACTGAATGTTTATGCTGCACGAAGAGAACGCCGAGTCTATAGCCAAAGAAAGAGAGCAAGCAGCGCTTTGTCCCAAGTCTTGGGATTCAGAAGGCGTATGTCCCATCAGCATACGAATCCAAGCTCTCGCCTATGAAGGAGGGGCGACACCAGAATTCGGCATCGAATCCAACAAAGACCCCAAAAGCGTAGCAAGCGCATTATTTAATTAACGTTTTCCTTTTTAATTAACAACGACCAAATTCAAAGATTTCAGGAGATTTCGTAATGCATGGGTAAAGGTTTATGTGGAAATGAAAACTGTGAACGAATCCTTTTCCTATAATAAGTACGAGTTAGATGAATGAATGTATGAGTGATAGTTGCGTGAGCACGGAAATAGATCTTTCCTGTAACGACAAGTAAAAGAAATAATAAAGCCAGAATCATAAAATTACGCAAGATCCGAAGTATATAGATAGAATTTTCAATTGTTGTAACAAATGTAGAATCTGAATAACTGGTTAATAATTATGAGAATTTTGAGTAGTTTGAATACGCTAAAATAATTTTCTTTCGTATAATTATTGGAAATAATTAATTCCAATCCAAAAGAAATAGCATGACATACACCATTGCATCCGAACCTCCGCATGGTAAATAATTATAAAGAAATAGGAATGAATAGAATGAGAGGAAAGATCGAACGAAATCCAGAGCGAGAAAGATACAGAGAAACAGAAGAGAAGTTGTCACCGAACGAGAGTACGAATGGGAAAAGACGAATGGATGTGTATGTATGTGTATGTACGTGTGCGTGTGTTTGACATCAAGAGCCTATGACCGGTCAGCTCGTGGCCGATAGGATAAGTCCAACCCAAGTATGGAGGGATGAGAAGGAGAGAGTGACCAGAATGAAGAGGAGGGGTTGTCTCCTCCGCTGTGTGGAACCTCCAAAACGAGGGATAGAGTGAGTGAGAAAGTAAATACGAACTACGTAAGTATGAGAGAGACAGAATGAGCGTCTTCATGAAAAGACGGCGTATGTATGAGAAAATTCGTTTTCTGATTATTAGGTAATAATGAAATAATCATTATAAAGGAATGCAGGAATGAATATTATATTATAAGGATGAATTCGTGTTAATCATAAGTATAAATTTTCGATTATATAGATTCCAGGGAATCATCGGGGATGCGAGGTGGAGGCGGCGGAGGAGCCTGGAGCGTCTAAGGCGTCTAAGGGCGTACCTCCCCACCGCCGAAACTAAGCCATCCTAGAGGACCCTATATAAGACCGGGTAATGAGCCCGCGGGTTGTTCGTTAGAATCGGGAGAAATCTTAAGTAGGCGGTATGTTCGTCAGAGTCGGAAGAAAATTTTAAGTAACGAATCGCTGGCAGTCGGTGGCCAGAGTAGATCTTAGTTTGAAGTCGCGGTATGTCAGAATGTTAGAGTCCGGAGGAATTTTTCTTAAAGCTAAACCGCTGTTCGTTGGGTCCATCTTTATAGATTTTCTTTTTATATTTTCTGTCACAGCATTTCCAGTTTTATATTTGTATTTTCATTCAACCGTTTAAGTAGCCGTGGCGACCCGAGCATCTGTATTTTTTTTTTATGTTTATCTTTATTTTTGTTGCGAACGAACATTTATTTTCTTTACGTGTGAACATTATCTTTTGAAGACCAATATACTCTATTTCCATGTGAACATTGTCTTTTGAAGAACAATACATTTTTTTTCCTCCTTTCGTGTGAACATTCTCCTTTTGTGGTGGGCACGGTTTTCGTTCTGTGTCGTGTTCTTCCCCAGCGGCCGATTTGTAATTACGCTCATCGTTTCATCATCGCCTCAGTTGTTATTCGCCTTTTGGTTATTCATCTCCTTCGCGGATTACTTTCACTCAGGTTCGATCACCAAAGTAGTAAGTATCTCAAAAATGTTTTCTCGCATGTGTCAGTATATTTTCGTTCGTGTTGCGCGGTGTCTCCGACCCCGGTCGACACCCCATGACGGCTCGAGTCCCGTAACCGAAACTACCGGGTTACTCACCGTTGAAGGTCTTTGAAATGTTTTCTGTCGTTGTTTTCCCTTTTCGCGTTATTTTTGTCGTTTTAGATTCAGATTTTTGGTGTTAAATTCAGTTTTATGGAAGTTCAGATTTTCGTGTCAAATTCAGTTTTATGGAGATTCAGATTTTTTGTGTTTTATGGAAATTCAGATTTTTGTGTTAAATTCAGTTTGTGAAGAGTTATGTCAATTTAACTTCAGTTTTGCGAAAAGTGTCTGACCAAAATTATTTTCTCAATTTTATCTTCCTCATGCTTACGTTCAACTCTTTGTCCAATTTATTTCGCGTCGTTTAAAATTATTTTTATTTTTGTTTGTGCAATTCGATTATTTCAATGTTCCGAGTAAATCATTCCGAAAAACCTGTTCGTGTTTCGATCAATTGTAGGATTATTTTTCGTGTGAATTTATTTTCTCCTAGGAAGTGCTCATGTTCGTAAATTCAGTGAAATATGCGCGAGTTAAATTCATTTGAGTCACTCATGTTTTGTTCCGGGAAATAGTGGATCAGTAGTGTTTTTTTGTGTTTATCACTTGATATTCATTTCCAATATAAATTTATGCATTATTCGTGGTTAAATTCATTTTTGGAGATTTTTGAATTTCTTTGAGTAATTAAAATTTAATCGGGTCGTGGTTGAGTAAATTCTGTGTTGATTTTTGTTTTTGTAAGGGTTGTCAATCGACCATGGACCTTTTCCAATTAAAGATAGCTGTCGTTGTAATAGGGGTCATTTTAGTGCTCGCGATAATTTCGTTTGTCCTTGCAGTTTGCGCGGATAAACCCCAGGAGGCTTATCTTGAAGATGGCCCTGTAGTTTATTTTCTTCCGCGTTAGTAACAGTTTAGTTCCCGTTTTATTCAGAATTTATTTAATGTGATCATACAATTTTTGTCCCTTTATATTACGAGTTTATTTGTCCGATTTTGCCGAATTACAATTTATTAGTCTTTTCTGATGTATCTCGCGAAAATTAAAGAGTTTTGTTCGTGAGATTTTATTAATTTGCCATTGTTACCAAATTATGCACTCTCCGCCCATCCTGAGCAATTTTCCGCAAGGTTAGGCTCAAAACAGGGCAATAACCTGGCCAATTCCGATTTTATCTCGAATAACGTGTTAAAGGGAAAGCCGCGCTTTTCTTGGCCGAGATGAGAAAAATCGAGGGTCAGGACGTAACACTTTCAATGCCTCGAGATAAAATCCGTCTTCTCGATCGGACATTGAAATTTTTTTTAATATTCGTGTACTCTACATTTAATTATAAGACTAATTTCCTCACCGGCTTTAATGGAGAATGATCGGCTAGTGGTGCGGCTTGAGATGAAACGAAAATCGTTTTAAAAATCGAAAATCCCCCTGCAAGAAATGGGATTCGTGTTGTTTGTTGGATTGTATGGTCTTGTTTCATGGTGAAATATTATCGGTCCTGCTATCGCAACGGATTTGATCTCCAGCGATAATTTCGAGCGCTCATGTACTCGTATAGCTACAACTGGCGGGGAATACGATCCGATCCCCCGCATTGCGCACTGTGGCAGATGAAATCAACATTTCCAATTGCATTATCCCATTCTACTTTGTATTTGGAGACTTGCGATGCCCTCGTTATGTTTGATTTCATCTGCTTGTGGTTTTCGCGAGCGCTCATTGTTCACCGAAAGGAAAATAGACGAAATAACTTTCTATTCCTTTCAATGCCTCGAGATGAAATCCGTCTTCTCGATCGGACATTTAAATTTTTTTAAATATTCGACTACTCTACATTTCATATTTTAGACTAATTTCATCTCAGGCTTTCACGGAGAATGATCGGCTAGTGGTGCGGCTTGAGATGAAGGGAAAATGGTTTCAAGAATCGAGAATCTCCCTGCAAGAGATGGGATCCGTGTTTTTTGTTGAATAGTACGGTTTCCTTTACTGGACAAAATATTATCAATCCTGCTACCGCAACTGATTTAATCTCCATAGATAATTTCGAGCGCTCATGTACTCGTACAGCCACAAGTGACGGGAAATAGGATCCGATCCCCCGCATTGCGCACTGTGGCAAATGAAATCAACATTTCCAATTGCACGATCCCATTGTACTGTATATTTGGAGACTTAAGATGCCCTCGTAATGTTTGATTTCATCTGCCTGCGGTTTTCGCGAGCGCTCGTTGTTCACCGAAAGGAAAATAGACGAGATAACATTCTATTCCTTTCATTGCCTCGAGAGGCAAAAATGTGAATCTCGAGATCAAGCTGCCTATTATGCGGATATAGGAAATGAAACAAGCGAGAACTTCGGTTCCATCTGATCCCTGACATTATTTTATTATTTTTCGTGCTATTGTGGCCATTTGTTTCACCTCTTAAAGTGTCCAAATGTGAATCTCGGAATCGAGCTGCTCATTATTCGATTATAGGAAACGAAACAAGGATGGACTTCGGATCCATCTGATTTCTGAATTTATTTTATAATTTTTCGGTCTGTTCTCGCCATTTGTTTCACCTCTTGAAGTGTTCAAATGTAAATCTCGAGATCGAGCTGCTCATTATCCGATCATTGGAAATGAAACAAGCATGGACATCGGGTCTATTTGATTCCTGACATTATTTTATAATTTTTCGAGCTATTCCGGCCATTTGTTTCACCTCTTAAAGTGTCCAAATGTGAATCTCGAGATCGAGCTGCTTATTATGCGGACATAGGAAATAAAACAAGCATGGACTCCGGGTCCATCTGATTTCTGAAATTATTTTATAATTTTTCGAGCTATACTCGCTATTTGTTTCACCTCTTAAAGTGTTCAAATGTGAATCTCGGGATCGAGCTACTCATTATCCAATCATAGGAAATGAAACAAGCATGGACTTCGGGTCCATCTGTCCCTGATATTATTTTTTTATTTTTCGTCCTATACTCATCATTTGTTTCACCTTTCAACGTGTTTAAATGAGAATCTTGGGATCGAGCTGCTCATTATCCGATCATAGGAAATGAAACAAGCATGGACTTCGGGTCCATCTAATTTCTGAAATTAGTGTATAATTTTTTGTGCTATACTCGCCATTTGTTTCACCTCTTGAAGTGTTTAAATGTGAATCTCGAGATCGAGCTACTCATTATCCAATCATAGGAAATGAAACAAGCATGGACTTCGGGCCCATCTGATTTCTGAAACTATTTTATAATTCTTCGAGCTATACTCGCTATTTGTTTCACCTCTTAAAGTGTTCAAATGTGAATCTCGGGATCGAGCTACTCATTATCGAATCGTAGGAAATGAAACGAGCACGGACTTCGGGTCCATCTGATCCCTGATATTATTTTTTAATTTTTCGTCCTATACTCATCATTTGTTTCACCTCTCAACGTGTTTAAATGGGAATCTTGGGATCGAGCTGCTCATTATCCGATCATAGGAAATAAAACAAGCATGGACTTCGGGTCCATCTGATTTCTGAAATTATTTTATATCTTTTCGAGCTATACTCACAATTTGTTTCACCTCCTAAAGTGTTCAAATGTGAATCTCGGGATCGAGCTGCTTAGTATGCGCACATAGGAAATGAAACAAGCATGGACGTCGGGTCCATCTGATCCCTGAAATTATTTTATAGTTTTTCGTGCTATACTTATCGTTTTTTTCACCCCTTAAAGTGTCCAAATGTGAATCTTGACATCGAGCTGCTTATTATCCGATCATAGGAAATGAAACAAGCATGGACTTCGGGCCCATCTGATTTCTGAAATTATTTTATAATTTTTCGAGCTATACTCGGTATTTGTTTTACCTCTTAAAGTGGTCAAATGTGAATCTCGGGATCGAGCTACTCATTATCCAATCATAGGAAATGAAACAAGCATGGACTTCGGGTCCATCTAATTTCTGAAATTATTGTATAATTTTTTGTGCTATACTCGCCATTTGTTTCACCTCTTGAAGTGTTTAAATGTGAATCTCGAGATCGAGCTACTCATTATCCGATCATAGGAAATGAAACAAGCATGGACTTCGGGTCCATCTGATCCCTGACATTATTTTATAATTTTTCGTTCCATACTCGCCATTTGTTTCACCTCGAAAGGTGTCCAAATGTGAATCTCGAGATCGAGCTGCTCATTATTCGATTATAGGAAACGAAACAAGCATGGACTTCGGATCCATCCGATTTCTAAATATATTTTATAATTTTTCGTGCTATTCTCGCCATTTGTTTCACCTCTTAAAGTGTCCAAATGTGAATCTCGGGATCGAGCTGCTCATAATCCGATCATCGGAAATGAAACAAGCATGGACTTCGGATCCATCTGATTTCTGAATTTATTTTATAATTTTTCGTTGCATACTCGCCATTTGTTTCACCTCGTGAGGTGTCCAAATGTGAATCTCGAGATCGGGCTGCTTATTATGCGGACATAGGAAACAAAACAAGAATGGACTTCAGGTCCATCTGATCCCTGATATTATTTTTTAATTTTTCGTCCTATACTCATCATTTGTTGCACCTCTCAAAGTGTTTAAATGAGAATCTTGAGATTGAGATGCTCATTATCCGATCATAGGAAATGAAACAAGCATGGACTTCGGGTCCATCTAATTTCTGAAATTATTGTATAATTTTTTGTGCTATACTCGCCATTTGTTTCACCTCTTGAAGTGTTTAAATGTGAATCTCGAGATCGAGCTACTCATTATCCAATCATAGGAAATGGAACAAGCATGGACTTCGGGTCCATCTGATCCCTGACATTATTTTATAATTTTTCGTTCCATACTCGCCATTTGTTTCACCTCGAAAGGTGTCCAAATGTAAATCTCGAGATCGAGCTGCTCATTATTCGATTATAGGAAACGAAACAAGCATGGACTTCGGATCCATCTGATTTCTGAATATATTTTATAATTTTTCGTGCTATTCTCGCCATTTGTTTCACCTCTTAAAGTGTCCAAATGTGAATCTCGAGATCGAGCTGCTCATTATCCGATCATCGGAAATGAAACAAGCATGGACTTCGGATCCATCTGATTTCTGAATTTATTTTATAATTTTTCGTTGCATACTCGCCATTTGTTTCACCTCGTGAGATGTCTAAATGTGAATCTCGATATCGAGCTGCTTATTATGCGGACATAGGTAATAAAACAAGCATGGACTTCGGGTTCATCTGATCCCTGATATTATTTTTTAATTTTTCGTCCTATACTCATCATTTGTTTCACCTCTCAACGTGTTTAAATGAGAATCTTGGGATCAAGCTGCTCATTTCCTATGATCGGATAATAAGCAGCTCGACCTCGAGATTCACATTTGAACACTTTAGGAGGTGAAACAAATGGCGAGTATAGCTCGAATAATTATAAAAAAATTTTAGAAATCAGATGGACCCGAAGTCCATGCTTGTTTCATTTCCTATGATCGGATAATGAGCAGCTCGATCTCAAGATTCACATTTGGACACTTTAAGAGGTGAAACAAATGGCGAGAATAGCACGAAAAATTATAAAATAATGTCAGGGATCAGATGGACCCGAAGTCCATGCTTGTTTCATTTCCTATGATCGGATAATGAGCATCTCCATCTCAAGATTCTCATTTAAACACTTTGAGAGGTGAAACAAATGATGAGTATAGGACGAAAAATTAAAAAATAATATCAGGGATCAGATGGACCCGAAGTCCATGCGTGTTTTATTTCATATGATCGGATAATGAGCAGCTCGATCTCGAGATTCACATTTGGACACTTTAAGTGGTGAAACAAATGTCGAGAATAGCACGAAAAATTATAAAATAATGTCAGGGATCAGATGGACCCGAAGTCCATGCTTGTTTCATTTCCCATGTCCGCATAATAAGCAGCTTGATCTCGAGATTCACATTTGGACACCTTTCGAGGTGAAACAAATTGCGAGTATGGAACGAAAAATTATAAAATAAATTCAGAAATCAGATGGGCCCGAAGTCCATGCTTGTTTCATTTCCTATGATCGGATAATAAGCATCTCGATCTCAAGATTCTCATTTAAACACTTTGAGAGGTGAAACAAATGATGAGTATAGCATGAAAAATTTAGAAATAATGTCGGGGATCAGATGGACCCGATGTCCATGCTTGTTTCATTTCCTATGATCGGATAATGAGCAGCTCGATCTCGAGATTGACATTTGGACACTTTAAGAGGTGAAACAAATGGCGAGAATAGCACGAAAAATTATAAAATAATGTCAGGGATCAGATGGAACCGATGTCCATGCTTGTTTCATTTCCCATGTCCGCATAATAAGCAGCTTGATCTCGAGATTCACATTTGGACACCTTTCGAGGTGAAACAAATAGCGAGTATAGCTCGAAAAATTATAAAATAATTTGAGAAATCAGATGGGCCCGAAGTCCATGCTTGTTTCATTTCCTATGATCGGATAATGAGCAGCTCGATCCCAAGATTCTCATTTAAACACGTTGAGAGGTGAAACAAATGATGAGTATACGACGAAAAATTTAAAAATAATATCAGGGACAGATGGACCCGAAGTCCATGCTTGTTTCATTTCCTATGATTGGATAATGAGTAGCTCGATCCCGAGATTCACATTTGAACACTTTAAGAGGTGAAACAAATAGCGAGTATAGCTCGAAAAATTATAAAATAATTTCAGAAATCAGATGGACCCGAAGTCCATGCTTGTTTTATTTCCTATGTCCGCATAATAAGCAGCTCGATCACGAGATTCACATTTGGACACTTTAAGAGGTGAAACAAATGGCGAGAATAGCACGAAAAATTATAAAATAATGTCAGGAATCATATGGACCCGATGTCCATGCTTGTTTCATTTCCTATGATCGGGTAATGAGCAGCTCGATCTCGAGATTTACATTTGGACACTTCAAGAGGTGAAACAAATGGCGAGAATAGCACGAAAAATTATAAAATAATGTCAGGGATCAGATGGACCCGAAGTCTATGCTTGTTTCGTTTTCCATGTCCGCATAATAAGCAGCTTGATCTCGAGATTCACATTTGGACAGCTTTCGAGGTGAAACAAATAGCGAGTATAGCTCGAAAAATTATAAAATAATTTGAGAAATCAGATGGGCCCGAAGTCCATGCTTGTTTCATTTCCCATGTCCGCATAATAAGCAGCTTGATCTCGAGATTCACATTTGGACACCTTTCGAGGTGAAACAAATGGCGAGTATGGAACGAAAAGTTATAAAATAATATCAGAAATCAGATGGGCCCGAAGTCCATGCTTGTTTCATTTCCTATGATCGGATAATAAGCATCTCGATCTCAAGATTCTCATTTAAACACTTTGAGAGGTGAAACAAATGATGAGTATAGCATGAAAAATTAAGAAATAATGTCGGGGATCAGATGGACCCGATGTCCATGCTTGTTTCATTTCCTATGATCGGATAATGAGCAGCTCGATCTCGAGATTGACATTTGGACACTTTAAGAGGTGAAACAAATGGCGAGAATAGCACGAAAAATTATAAAATAATGTCAGGGATCAGATGGACCCGAAGTCCATGCTTGTTTCATTTCCTATGATCGGATAATAAGCAGCTCGATCTCGAGATTGACATTTGGACACCTTTCGAGGTGAATGAAATAGCGAGTATAGCTCGAAAAATTATAAAATAATTTGAGAAATCAGATGGGCCCGAAGTCCATGCTTGTTTCATTTCCTATGATCGGATAATGAGCAGCCCGATCCCAAGATTCTTATTTAAACACGTTGAGAGGTGAAACAATGAGCGCTTGAAATTATCGCTGGAGATTAAATCAGTTGCGATAGCAGGACCGATAATATTTTACCATAAAACAAGACCATACAATCCAACGAACAACACGAATCCCATTTCTTGCAGGGAGACTTTCGATTTTTGAAACGATTTTTGTTTCATCTCAAGCTGCACCACTAGCCGATCATTCTCCATTAAAGCCGGAGAGAAAACTAGTCTTAAATATTAAATGTGGAGTAGTCGAATATTTAAAAAAAAATTGAAATGTCCGATCGAGAAGACGGATTTCATCTCGGGGCATTGAAAGGGATAGAATGTTCTTTCGTCTTTTTTCCTTTCATGAACAACGAGCGCTCGCGAAAACCGCAGGCAGATGAAATCAAACATCACGAGGGCATCGTAAGTCTACGAATATGCAGCAGAATGGGATCGTGCAATTGGAAATTGTGATTTCATCTGCCACAGTGCGCAATGCGGGGGATCGGATCGTATTCCCCGCCAGTTGTAGCTATACGAGTACATGAGCGCTCGAAATTATCGCTGGAGATCAAATCCGTTTCGATAGCAGGACCGATAATATTTCACCATGAAAAAAGACCATACAATCCAACAAACAACAAGAATCCCATTTCTTGCAGGGGGATTTTCGATTTTTAAAACGATTTTCGTTTCATCTCAATCCGCACCACTAGCCGATCATTCTCCATTAAAGCCGGAGAGGAAATTAGTCTTACATATTAAATGCAGAGTACTCGAATATTAAAAAAAATTTCAATGTCCGATCGAGAAGACGGATTTTATCTCAAGGCATTGAAAGGAATAGAATGTTATCTCGTCTATTTTCCTTTCGGTGAACAACGAGCGCTCGCGAAAACCGCAAGCAGATGAAATCAAACATAACGAGGGCATCAAAAGTTTCCAAATATACAGTAGAATGGAATCGTGCAATTGGAAATGTTGATTTCATCTGCCACAGTGCTCAATGCAGGGGATTCGATCGTATTTCTCGTCACTTGTAGCTATACAAGTACATGAGCGCTCGAAATTATCGCTGGAGATTAAATCAGTTGCGATAGCAGGACCGAAAATATTTTACAATAAAACGAGACCATACAATCCAATGAACAACACGAATCCCATTTCTTGCAGGGAGATTCTCGATTTTCGAAACGATTTTCACTTCTTCTCAAACTGCACCACTAGCCGATCATTCTCCATGAAAGCCGGAGAGGAAATTAGTATCAAATATGAAATGTAGAGTAGTCGAATATTAAAAAATTTGAAATGTCCGATCGAGAAGACGGATTTCATCTCGGGGCATTGAAAGGAGTAGAATCTTCTTTCGTTTATTTTCCTTTCGGTGAACAACGAGCGCTCGCGAAAACCACAAGCAGATGAAATCAAACATGACGAGGGCATCGTAAATTTACAAATAGTTTCAACTCAGTTTCAATAGCAGGATCGATAATATTTTGTCGTTTAACAAAACCATACTATCCAACAAGCAACACGAATCTTATCTCTTGCAGGGAGATTTTCAATTTTCGAAACGATTTTCGATTAATCCCAAGCTTGGAGTAAAATATAATTTTCCCATACTTGGAAAATTTTTCCCGTACATGGGAAAAAAAACATTTTTCCCGAGAGGGAAATTTTTCCAATACTTGGGGAAAAATATGTTTCCCAAGTATGGGAAAAAATTGGCGTGAGATTTGAAAGTGTTTTCGAGCATCTCGCTAGCAAACAGTTTGCTACGAGTTAATAAGGTCGTTAAAAAAAATAATTCGTTGATGATTTTTAAATTGGGAGCAAAATATAATTTTCCCATAAGTAGGTAAAAACGTTTTTCCCAAGTACGAAATTTTGGAGTAAAATATAATTTTCCCATACTTGGAAAATTTTTCCCGTACATGGGAAAAAAACATTTTTCCCGGGTGGGAAATTTTTCCAATACTTTGGGAAAAATATGTTTCCCAAGTATGGGAAAAAATTGGCCTGAGATTTGAAAGTGTTTTCGAGCATCTCGCCAGCAAAAAGTTTGCTACGAGTTAATAAGGTCGTTAAAAAAAATAATTCGTGGATGATTTTCAAATTGAGAGCAAAATATAATTTTCCCATAAGTAGGTAAAAACGTTTTTCCTCAAGTAGGAAATTTTGGAGTAAAATATAATTTTGCCATGCTTGGAAAATTTTTCCCATACATGGGAAAAAACATTTTTTCCGCGTGGGAAATTTTTCCAATACTTGGGGAAAAATATGTTTCCCAAGTATGGGAAAAAACTCGCCTGAGATTTGAAAGTATTTTAGAGCATCTCGCTAGCAAAAAGTTTGCTACGAGTCAATAAGGTCGTTAAAAAAAGTAATTCGTGGATGATTTTCAAATTTGGAGCAAAATATATTTTTCCCATACTTGGGAAATTTTTTCCATACTTGGGAAAAAAAATTTCCCTTACTTGGGAAAAATAATTTTTTTCACGTATGGCAAACAATCCCAAGTAAGTGGAAAAAAATTGTCCTGAGATTTACAAGTATTTTCGAGCATCTGGCTAGCAAAAGTTATGCTACGAGTTGATAAGGTCTTTTCAATAAATGTTTCGGGGACGATTTCTGAATTTGTTGTAATCTATAATTTCTCCATACTCGGAAAATTTTCCTCGACCTTGGGAAATTTTTTCCATACAGGGAAATAATATTTTTTCCAAGTAGGAAATTTTGGAGTAAAATATAATTTTCCCATACTTCGAAAATTTTTCATACATGGGAAAAAATATTTTTCCCAAATGGGAAATGTTTCCCATACTTGGGAAAAAATATTTTTCCCAACTATGGGAAAAAAATTGGCCTGAGATTTCAAAGTATTTTCGTGCATCTGGCTGTTAAAAGTTAGGCTACGAGTTAAAAGGTCGTTTCAAAAAATAATTCCTGGACTATTTTCAAATTTGGAGTAAAATATCATTTTCCCATACTTGAGAAATTTTTCCCATACTTGGGAAAAAATATTTCCCATACTTGGGTAATTTGTATCATACTTGGGAAAATATATTTTTTCCACGCATGGGAAAAAATTCCAAGTATGTGGAACAAAAATTGGGTTGAGATTTAAAAGTATTTCCGAGCATCTGACCAGCAGAAAGTATGCTACGAATTGAAAAGGTCGTTTCAAAAAATGATCCGGAGACGATTTCCAAATTTGGAGTAAAATTTAATTTTCCCATACTTGGAAAAAATATTTCCCATAGTTGGGAAATTTTTCCATACGTGGGAAAAATTATTATGTAATTAAATATTTAATTAATCTTCTGAACCGGAATCATAACCCGCCTGTAGAATGAGTTTTTTTTCTAATAATTCGAGACTATGCTGGACAGATTTGCCGTTTAGAATTTCGCGAAAAAATGTTTCCGGCGACTGCCTAGAGAAGATGCAATTTTTTTCAGTTCTCCGCCTTTTTATTATTTTTGGTCCTATAATAAAAGGATTTTGTCGAAATTTTTTTTTTTTAAATACCAACATTTGAAAAAGCCACCATCATAAATAATTAGCAAATTTTTTTATCAATTTTACTCATCATTGCGAAAAAATTTCTTTCCAGCTTATTATCGTCATTTGTTTTTATTCTCATAAGCTGGGCCATCGCGACAAGCATGAACATTGCCGCACGCCTAGCGTTCATTTGTTTCTCTCTCGTGCGTCCGTGTGGTGTTCAACGGTGTGGGTGTGCGAGCGTTTTGTTTCACAAACCCCGCTTCTACCGACGCCGTCCCCTCCACTATCTCAACTTTTTTAAATTTCTCTTCGATCGAGCGCTCATTGGTCGACGTTGGTCGATTTTAAATCGCTAATAACTCCACCAAATTTTATTTCACAAAATTTTCGAAAAGGACTTTTCTGCTCCGTTTTCGACGCCCGACACGGTCCTTATAATGCGATCAGTAGGTTAGTATACACCCTGTATATATTGTAACGACCAACGAGCCAACGGGCATCGTCTCGTCATCTATCGGGTCCCGGGTCGGTCGATTCGTCGATCAAAATCGATTTTCGCTGGCCGGCTTCGGCCGCGTGGTCTCTCCCCCCTCTCGCCGTCTAGTAAAATCAGTCGGTGATGTCAGGTGTAATCCCTCGTCCCAGTCCACCCGGAACCGTCTCGGGGAGCGCATCATCAAGTCATAACGTTTGTTCGCAAGTCGCTTGATATTGTCACGGCTATGTTAGCTGTACCGGACGTGGTTACCGGGCGAACCCGGGCTAGGTGCTCGTAGAGGGAATTTATTTAAAAGAAAAATAATTCGACAAAAACAAAGGATACGTAAATTTTATTGGGAATAACCCAGGTGACTCGCTCACGCGACAGGTCTTAAGCGTGGCGAGGACGCTCGATACAAAAGAAAATAATACAAAAAAAAAGAAATGAAAAAAAATTAAAAAGGAAGAGAACAAAAAAATAATAATCGGGCTTAACGCTAGTCTGAGATTTGTTTTTGGGCGCCAGTCGACACGAGTCCACAAAATTTCTATTTCTATTGACTTGACTCAGTGATAAAAAAAAAATACGGGGGGGATTACAATTCCTCAGGGTCGTTGATTTCCCGGCGCGCGGGCCTCTTAATAATTACCCACGTCGGGTTTTCTTGGCCGTGAAAAATAATCAAACTCGAACACAAAAAAACTACTAATAGGAAAAAAAGAAAATGGGGACGACGGGCTTGAAAAATCGCGGAAGTGTAACAGGGGAGGGTCGCGCTGCGTCACCACACGCTCACGGGTTGATACAAAAAAAAGGGTATTCTTGTCGCCAAAAATGTTCGAAGGGGCAGCAGAAAAAAAGGTAATGGAAAGGGCTTACTTTATCGCTGGAAGGATTTCCACACGCTTCAATTATCGCTCGCGATGCCACTCGTGGTCCTCGATGCCGACAATGGCGGTTACGATCACGTGTCCGGTCTTTCTCGCTCTACAATTCTCTCACGCAATGGCTCGATACAATAGTAATTCGCTGTGGCTCTGTACTTTACTCTATGCTCGCTCTCGCCGAAGTGAAGAGCTCGTTCTCTTCTTCACCGGGACAGCTCGTGGGAAAAGGATTCGGGAAAATTCGGGTAAGATCGGGGTCAAAGGGCCTGCGCAATATTAATATGGGTCATCGGGGGATCGATAATCGATGGCTTATTGGGCCACCGAAGTCGCCGTCGCTGGCGCACGCGCCTTCGATGATGGATGGCCCGGCAGGTGCTGCCGACGATGGCACGCGACGATCGACTCGGCGACAAAGATCGTAGGGGGAAGGGGCGAGGGCTCCCTGTGGACACTGGTTCTCTCGATGGCGTAAGACGTGACGTTGCGCGCTTTATGCTGATTTTTCCAATAATCCCACTCGCTCGATATACCGACCGGGCCCTCGCAGATGTTCGGCTTTTCTCGGTGTTCTATCCGTGTGAGGGCCTCGGCGCGGCGGTGTGAGTGAGATTCTCGGCGAAGACTGTGATCATATGCGGCGTTGTCCTTGTTGCTGATTCTTTTTCGCCGTCCACAGGGTTTCTTTTAATACTCTTTCTTGGGGATTTGTAGGGCGACGGGATCATTGGGGACATTATCGGGTTGAGATGGGACTACGGGGATGGTGAAAGAAGAGCGACGAGGGACGACGGAGTTTCGCTAATTGTTCGAGGCTTGTTAGTTCTTATTCTATTTTAGATTTTGCGGGTATTGGCGGCGTGTGGTGACGGACTTTGGCGAGGCGTATGCCTCGCCTGTGACGCAGTGTCACAATATATATACGCATAGGCCTCCCCGAGACCAATTAGTGTTCGCGAGCTTACGAGGTATGTAAAAAAGAAAAAGAAAAAAAACCGTCATTGTAAAACTTCGCTCAAGCATTGTCAGCCGTCTCGGCACCTCGACGCGTTCAAAGATCGAATAATTGTTAGCTGTAAAAAAAAAAAAAAAAACATTCCAGCGCCCGAGTGGGACTGGGCCGTTGTGAGTCACGAGAGCTCAATTGTCGAGACCCTGAGGGGATCCGACGTCGAAAATATCCCGCGGGATACACATTTGATTATTGCATCGTCGCTGCGGCGGACATCGAATCTTCGCTCGCATCATATATATTTCGTCGTATATCGCCATGTGGATAGCGACGCATCGATAGACGCCCGACATCGAAGGATCGCGAGAGAGAACGAGAGAGAGAGAGAGATAGATCGAGCCACGCCGCGATCGTTACGCGTAAAGACGAAGTCCGCCATCTTATCTCTCCACGCCGCGCTCTCCTCATCATCGAGCCACGATGCGAAGCTAAGTCCCCTTATATATGTCTCTCGCCACGTTGTTGCGAAGTGTTTAAGCGTCACATATCGCGGTATGTGACTGTGACGCAGTTTATTTAACACGAACATTCTTTCATTAACTTAGCTTTATTTCCTCAGTAATATAACTCACATGAGTTCCTGCCAAATTTAATCTCGTCATAGACGACCCATTATTCCGAGTTCTCTCGTTCGTTCGAGAGCTATAATTCCGTGATTTTTTGTATTCTCTTTTTTTTGTGCGTTCCCCGAATTTCTTTATTTTTCCTTTTTTTTTTTTTGTATTATCTCGAGTGTCATTCCGACGAATCGGATGAGCGATTCATCGTTTCATATAATTCGTAGGGTATTCGTAAAATACGAACGATTCCTCGCTATTTGTCACGGTATGGGTTATGTGTCTGAGTGAGACCGCGATACTCGGTTATTGTTATTTCTCGTATTGTACGCGTCACTAAGTCGAGGTCATTCGAGCCACGCGAAATTTCGGTACGTGTTTGCGCTATATATATATATATATATTATTGTGTTACTATTCTTGAACTACGCTTACTCGACGCCCGAGATCACGAAATATATCTTGCGCATCGAAGCCAGTCGAGCCTCGGAATATATTATTCCCTTGTCTTTGTTATACGAAAATTCGAGCATTGTCGAATTAACATAAATAAAATATCTGGTTAATATTTACTCGTGTCACTTTATTTTTCATTGAAAATAAAGCAAATTTGTTACAATATATTATTCAAAGATTCTAGAAGGTTCGAGAAAAATGATGTCACCCAACTATTTATATCTCTCACCTTGTATATATATTAGAGTGGTCCTTATTTTGGTCATTTTCGAATTTTGATTTTATCCTCTCGTAGGAGGGTTCCAAATAATTAAAAACAAATATCCCCAAAATTTAAAATTTTCATCTCAATATTAACACGTGCCCCAGAGCTCCGGAAGTTCCCCTATTTGATTAACATTACGTTTCCACTGAACTTCATTAAAAAATCTGCCACACCGACAATAAGTACGAGAAAAATTTAATTCCGGTTGGAATCTCTTCAGGAATCCCGATATTATTTTATCGAATTTTGAGAAATTCAAAATTCAAAATAGCGGACCCAAAATGGCGGCTTTAAAATTTCGAAAATGCTCAAATCCAGTCAAGGGTCAGCTTGAAAAGGTTTTGGGGGTCGCTGATCTCAAATTTTGTGTCGAAAATATGAAATTCAAAATGGCGGACCCAAAATGGTGGCTGTAAATGTTACGATGTTCGAGTTTCATAAAAATACGGGTTTGGGTTTTGTTGTTTGGGTGAGAAGGAAGCGATGCGGCTGCAGCCGGAAGATCGCGAAGAGGGCGGGGAGAGGAATAATGGGAAAACAGGTTGGAGGCTTAAAGGGGAAGGACCCCAAAGCGACGGAACATTATAAAAAAAATATATATAAAAACTTTTGTTAACAATAATGATTTAAGCATGATCAAGACTAGATTATGTAATCCTTTATTCATCGCTTGAAAACAAATATTACATTTATTTAGATAAGTCCCAAGACCCCATACTCGTATTTTTCCTCGCATCAAGAGGCTCGGTAGAGCCTCGAGACAAGTACATTTCCTCCTTTACCGACATGTCGAGAGGTACTAACCAGCGTTGCCGCGCTGGTACAATTGTACCATACGTGGTACATTTTAAAACACAGTGGTACGCAGGCACGACGTTGAAATTTCTGGTACTTTTTCATATTCGTGGTACGATTTCAGATTTCGAACCAGATTTGGGTACATTGCGCCAAACTTTCGATTTGGCAATTCGGCGAAATTATAACTTTTTTAGTATTATGCTTATTATTTTTTACTTAATCTGGTGCCTAATGCTGGATGTACACGTCGCGACCTCCCGAGTGATGTCGCTCGCAGAGTTGAACTTTCAACTGAGCGAAAGTAGCGATGGCCGTGTTTAGAAATAACGTCGAACGCACCCACGCAGTGTTTTATAGCGACGCTTGTCGCTTGCGTCGCTCGTTGCCGTCACTTGCTGTGTGAACATAGGGGAAAAAATTTTCACGAGTGCGTCGTTCTCGTTCATCGCTCATCGCCCATGCCCATCGCTCACCGCGCGAGTTGAAGAGGTTGAAGTAAAATCTTTGGTTAACGAATTTTAAAGCTATGATCTTCATTTTATAACTCATGTAACTCATACTACTAATACTAATATGGACCGGTAAGTAATGAAATATGTACATGAATGAATGTGTTCAACTTCTTGAATACATTCATGTATCAATCAATGAATCTATTTTACACTTGCGTAGAGCGATCTTTCTTCATAGTGTTTGATACTTTTTATCTTTATTGAGACACTCGTTTATTTGGTACTGAATCGTTTCACTTATTTGCTTCTTTGTTAAGAGGAAGCTTTGTCCTCATGGAAAGAAAAAAAAAACATTCGAGGTTTATTTAAGGAGGTTCTTAACATTAATTAGGTGTGGCAAAGGGAACGTGATGGCGCAGCGCGGGCGACGTGCACGGCAGGTTGCGTTCGGCATTTGTTTCACCAAATACGTTTTCATTTTATTAATTTGCCATTACTCACGCTTAATTCTGTTTACAAGTATATTTCACAAATAGCACGGTGAAAAACTTTCTTTATGGGCAAATTATATCTATGAAGGTTTAATCTGTCGTTTAAGCGGTTCTTCGCGGGGAAATGTTACCGTTTTTTCACTCCTAAAATAATCTCCAATCATAGATTCGAATACTTCTCCCATAAGAGCCCACGTATAAGCGGCGTATTTAATGTTTTTTTTTCTCCTCAATTACGTGGTCAAAAAATTTGAAATAATTACGGTATATTCCTAGTACCAGCACAAACCTCCCCTTAAATTTTAGAATTATTCACACCGTTTTTCTCTGGGTTAAAAACCTCCTTAATGCTAATCCAAAAATGTCCATAAAAGCTATCTAAGCTTGCGAATTTTCAGTTATCGGACTAAACTTTTTTCAATTTTATTTTTTTATTTGCCTGTTTCAACGTATACCCTTGCGGGTTTCACGTATAACCTTTCCTATTTGATCTCTCCTATCACTCCCTACCCTAATTTATAATTTTCATCCCTATTATTCTTAATTTCGATAAGCATGATTTTTGTTTAACATTGATACTATTGTAGTCCCATAGCAGCAGATGTAAGGATGTCAATGTATTATAAATGTTATTGTTTATATAGATATATCATACGTAAAAAAATCTCTGTGATCGAACCGCCGTCGAGTACGTCAGGCGTAAATCCTCGAGCCTTGCCGAACACGCATGAAGTACAGGGCCCTAGTACATCAGGGATACTAGCTCCTCGAGTCTCGCGTCAAGAACAAGCAACAACTTCATCTGCTGACTTAAATTTGTTATCGTCGGTTATTACTGCAAAGCCAAGTAATACGACAGTCCAGGAACGACGGTAAATTTAGCCCAAGAGAAATGAAATAAGGTTTTGAAGGTGTCTTAAAATAAATATTTCTCGTTTAGATCTGCCAAGCGAAAAGCATCGACGTTAGAAACCGATGATAGCGATGGAGTCGATGACGAATTTTTTAAAGACTGTGACAGCGAAGAGGATTTCTCGGATTCATGCACGTCGCTTGGCGAAACTGCATCGTTTTCGGCTACAAAAAAAAAGATTGTGAATCCAAAAAAAAGCCGAAAAACCGTAAAAACTAGACGTTCATTTCGTGAAGTTTGGTTAAAAAAATACTCTTGGATCACCAACAAAAATCATAAGCCGTTTTGCAAGGTCTGTCAGAAGTCTTTGGAAGGAGGAAATTTCCATCTTCAGCGACATGAAACGACAGATTTTCATGTCAAAAGAATTGCGGCCACCTCCCGCACCGTCGCTCTCGATGATCTAACTCATCAACATCCGAAATTCAAAGCAACTATCGAAGCCAAAAAATCGGCGTTAAAATTGGCAATGTTCGTCAGTGAGCATAATTTGCCATTTAGATTGCTAGAGCATTTACCGAAGCTGATAACGTCCGTCTGCCCAGATTCCGAAATTGCGAAACAAATAACTTGTAGCCGCACAAAAGGAAGGGGACTAATCGTAGACGTTTTGGGACCGGAAAGTGCGAAAAAAGCAGCGCTGAAACTCCGAACGGTAAAGTTCTCGCTGATCATAGACGAAACAACAGATATCAGCACTAGCAAGTGTTTGGCTGTTGTAGCTCGATATTTCGATGATGAGACTAGCGAGATGAGAGATCGATGTGTGGGGCTTTTGGAGGTGCCAGTTTGTACTGCTGCTGCATTGCATGAATGTATAGTAAAGTTCCTAGCACAGCACAAGATTCCTCTCGCAAATATGATCGGGTTTGCCGCGGATAACGCTTCCGTAATGATGGGCAATCTGAACGGGGTGCAGGCCAAATTCAAAGATTCGCTGCCACATTTATTTGTGATGGGATGCGTTTGTCATTCTTTCCATCTTTGTGCGTCTGCAGCTTGCCTCAAATTGCCGAGAACGATCGAGGATCTTGCGCGAGATATATATTCATACTTTTCGCACAGTACAAAACGTTTGGTGGAATTCGCCGGCTGCCAAGAGATTGCGAACCTTGCGCCTCATCGACTTCTACGACCAAGTCAGACTCGGTGGTTATCGTTGCAGGCAGTCGTCAATCGTATTTTGGAGCAGTGGCCTGCCCTAATTCCGTATTTCGAGAAAGCTGTGGTTGAAGACAGTTTACAGTCAGCAAATACGATTCTGTGTGCTTTGAAAAATCCTGTCTTCAAAATATATTTCTGCTTTCTTTCGTATATTCTGGGATTGATTACTCGGCTGAACGTCGAATTTCAAAGTCGAGACTCACTTCTATATTCTCTGCTCGATCGAGTAACTGAGGTATATCGGACGATACTCAAGAATTACCTGAAGCCAGAATATCTCGCTAAAACGCCCACACAGTCGATAGATCCAGGGAACGTACGAGAATATAAGGCGATTGAAATCATTTACGTTGGAGCGAGAGCAGAGGCAGTACTAAGTACCGCGAACGTGCCTCCCAACGACGTTCGAGCGTTTAAACTACGAGTTCTCGAATTTTACGTCGAACTCTGCAGAGAGATAAAAAAAAGAATAAAATTTAATGATCCAGTTTTGTCGTCCCTGTCAGTGTTGAACCCCAGCGTAGCCACTTCCGGTACGGTTGAATCGATAATCCCATTGGCTTTGCACTTCCCAAATCTCGTTTCGGAAGATTCAATGGAAGAATTGAATTCAGAATGGCGGTTGCTATCGGAGGTAACCGAGCTCAAAAGCGGGAACGACAGCTTTGTTGAATTTATTAATCGCATCGGAAACATGAAGAATCAGGCACAGAACTCAATGTTCCCGACTTTATATACATTTTTCAAAGCTCTTGCATGCTTGCCACACAGCAGCGCAGCAGCAGAACGTATTTTCTCTCAATTGAATTTGATGAAAACGAAAAGTCGTAACAAGCTGAAGGTAACTACGTGTAACGCACTGTTATTAACAAAAGAACTTCTTCATTCTCAAGCTTGCTATGAGTGGATTCCGGAGGCTAGACTACTCGCCCAAAATGCGAGAGATTTAGATTCGGAGGATGATGGATGATTTTGCTTACTGCACTCGTAGATAATATATTATATTGATATATATACAGGGTGTATACTAACGTACTGATCATATTATGAGATTCAGGTAGAGCGTCGAAAACGGAGCAGAAAAGTCCTTTTCGAAAATTTTGTAAAATCAAATTATGTGGAGTTATTAGCGATTTAAAGTCGACCAAGGTAGACCAACGTCGACCAATCAGCGCTCGATCGAAGAGAAATTTGAAAGGGTTGAGACAGCTGAGGGGACGACGTCGGTAGTAGCGAGGTTCGTGAAACAAAACACTCGTAAACCCACACCGTTGAACACTACACGGACGCGCGAGAGCGAAACAAATAAACGCTAGGCGTGCGGCAATGTTCATGCTTGTCGCGATGGCCTGGCTTATGAGAATAAAAACAAATGACGAGAATCAGCAGGAAAATAATTTTTTCGCAATGATGAGTAAAAATTGATAAAAAAATTTAGTAATTATTTATGATGGTGGCTTTTTCAAATGTTGGTTTTTAAAAATGTTTTTTTCGACAAAATCTTTTTATTTTAGGACCAAAAATAATAAAAAGGCGGAAAACTGAAAAAAAATTGCATCTTCTCTAGGCAGTCGCCGAAAACATTTTTTCGCGAAATTCTAAAGGGCAAATCTGCCCAGGATAGTCTCGAATTATTAGAAAAAAAAAACTCATTGTAGAGGCGGGTTGTGATTCCGGTTCAGAAGATTTGCATCCGGTTTAGCCAGTCGCAAGGTTACATTTTGTCTTGATATTTTCAAGGGGATATCTGGCCAGGAACGGCTGAAATTGTTTTGAAAAAAACGAATCAGCAAAGTCAATTAGCCAGATCGTCGAAGCCTTTGCTTCAGCACTGACAATAATGATCGGCATGGAGCTGAGAGTAAAAAAAAAAAATTAAAAAATTGTGGCTTGCACTTTTTGCGACTTTTTCATGTTCCATCCCTAGATTATTGTCGTTGGTGTTAAATAAACACGTTTGTCAAGGAATACAGCAAAAAGATACGGAAAAGCCGCTATTTTAAATAATATTCAAAAATTCATGATAATTTCACAAGTATTGGAAATCATTGTTAGAACGCAGATAAACATTCATTGCTCCAAAAATGTATTTAATTAAAAGAGCTCGCGACGGAAAAATGAAAACTGCAATGATAAAACAAATGAAACGAAAAATTTTTTGGAGTATGAAAACAAACGTTGAAAACTTTTTACCAAATAATGACGGGAAATTTTTTTGACAAAACTTTAATTTATTATGAATTTGTGCATAAAAAAAAGTGTGAAATAATTAACCGTACTTTGCGTATAATAATAATAAAAATTGTTATTAATTAATAAAATGGCATTTTGATATTCTCATTAATATGAAGATGCATCGCCAGGAATCTATTAAGCTAATAACCATGATACCGACAATAAAACTGTCAAATTATAAGGCTATTGGTTGATGAGAGAATCGACCACTCGAGCAATTTCCATACTGCCAGAGATGTCGATAGATTCCGAGAAAGTTTATTCGTTGTGATTCTCACCATGTACGGGAAAATCGTGTTTTTTGTTGGATAGTATGGTTTTGTTTTATAGCAAAATATTATCGATTCTGCTATTGCAACTGAATTGATCTCCAGCGATAATTTCGAGAGCTCGTGTACTCGTATCGCTACAAGTGACGCGAATTATGATCGAATCCCCTGCATTGCGCACTGTGGGAGATGAAATCAACATTTCCACTTGCAACATTCGGTTCTACCAAATATTTGTACATTTACGATGCCCTTGTCATGTTTGATTTCATCTCCCTGCGGATTTCCCGAGCGCTCGTTGTTCACCGAAAGGAAAAAAGACGAGAGAACATTCTACTTATTTCACTGCTCGAGATGAAATCCATCTTCCTGATCGGACAGTTCTATTTTTCTCAATATTCGACGACACGACATTCCATATTCGAGACTGATTTCAACTCTGCCTTTCATGGAGAATAAAAGGTCGGTGGTGCAGCTGCAGATAAACGGAAAATCGTTTCAAATATCTAAAATCTCCTTGCACGAGATGGGATTCGTGTTTTTTGTTGGACAGTATGGTTTTGTTTTATAGCAAAATATTGTCGATCCTGCTATTGCAACTGAATTAATCTCCAGCGATAATTTAGAGAGCTCGTGTACTCGTATAGCTACAAGTGACGGGAATTTGAATCGAATCCCCTGCATTGCGCACTGTGGGAGATGAAATCAACATTTCCAATTGCAACATTCGGTTCTACCAAATATTTGTAGAATTACGATGCCCTTGTCATGTTTGATTTCATCTCCCTGCGGATTTCGCGAGCGCTTGTTGTTCACCGAAAGGAAACAAGGCGAAAGAACATTCTATTTCTTTCACTGCTCGAGATGAAATCCATTTTTCTGATCGGACAGTTCAATTTTTCTCAATATTCGACGACACGACATTCCATATTCAAGACTGATTTCATCTCTGCCTTTCATGGAGAATGAAAGGTCGGTGGTGCAGCTGCAGATAAACGGAAAATCGTTTCAAAAATTTAGAATTTCCTTGCAGGAGATGGGATTCGTGTTTTTTGTTGGACAGTATGGTTTTGCTCAATAGCAAAATATTATCAATCCTGCTACTGCAACTGAATTTATCTTCAGCGTCAATTTAGAGAGCTCGTGTACTTGTATAGCTACAAGTGACGGGAATTTCAATCGAATCCCCTGCATTGCGCACTGTGGGAGATGAAATCAACATTTCCAATTGCAACATTCGGTTCTACCAAATATTTGTAGACTTACGATGCCCTTGTCATGTTTGATTTCATCTCCTTGAGATTTTCGCGAGCGCTCGTTGTTCACCGAAAGGAAAAAAGGCGAAAGAACATTCTATTTCTTTCACTGCTCGAGATGAAATCCATTTTTCTGATCGGACAGTTCAATTTTTCTCAATATTCGACGACACGACATTCCATATTCGAGACTGATTTCATCTCTGCCTTTCATGCAGAATGAACGGTAAGTGGTGCAGCTTCAGATGAACGAAAAATCGTTTAAAAAATCTAGAATCTCCTTGCACGAGATGGGATTCGTGTTTTTTGTTGGATAGTATGGTTTTGTTTTATAGCAAAATATTGTCGATCCTGCTATTGCAACTGAATTAATCTCCAGCGATAATTTCGAGAGCTCGTGTACTCGTATCGCTACAAGTGACGCGAATTATGATCGAATCCCCTGCATTGCGCACTGTGGGAGATGAAATCAACATTTCCACTTGCAACATTCGGTCCTACCAAATATTTGTACATTTACGATGCCCTTGTCATGTTTGATTTCATCTCCCTGCGGATTTCGCGAGCGCTCGTTGTTCACCGAAAGGAAAAAAGACGAGAGAACATTCTACTTATTTCACTGCTCGAGATGAAATCCATCTTCCTGATCGGACAGTTGTATTTTTCTCAATATTCGACGACACGACATTCCATATTCGAGACTGATTTCATCTCTGCCTTTCATGCAGAATGAACGGTAAGTGGTGCAGCTTTAGATGAACGAAAAACCGTTTAAAAAATCTAGAATCTCCTTGCACGAGATGGGATTCGTGTTTTTTGTTGGATAGTATGGTTTTGCTTAATAGCAAAATATTATCGATCCTGCTACTGCAACCGAATTAATCTTCAGCGATAATTTAGAGAGCTCGTGTACTCGTATAGCTACAAGTGACGGGAATTTGAATCAAATCCCCTGCATTGCGCACTGTGGGAGATGAAATCAACATTTCCACTTGCAACATTCGGTTCTACCAAATATTTGTACATTTACGATGCCCTTGTCATGTTTGATTTCATCTCCCTGCGGATTTCGCGAGCGCTCGTTGTTCACCGAAAGAAAAAAAGACGAGAGAACATTCTACTTATTTTACTGCTCGAGATGAAATCCATCTTCCTGATCGGACAGTTCTGTTTTTCTCAATATTCGACGACACGACATTCCATATTCGAGACTGATTTCATCTCTGCCTTTCATGCAGAATGAACGGTAAGTGGTGCAGCTTCAGATGAACGAAAAATCGTTTAAAAAATCTAGAATCTCCTTGCACGAGATGGGATTCGTGTTTTTTGTTGGATAGTATGGTTTTGTTTTATAGCAAAATATTGTCGATCCTGCTATTGCAACCAACCATACTACAAAACCATACTATCCAACAAAAAACACGAATCCCATCTCGTGCAAGGAGATTGTAGATTTTTGAAACGATTTTTCGTTCATCTGAAGCTCTTACCGTTCGAAGCACTTACCGTTTATTCTGCATAAAAGGCAGAGATGAAATCAGTCTCGAATATGGAATGTCGTGTCGTCGAATATTGAGAAAAATTAAACTCTCCGATCAGAAAAATGGATTTCATCTCGAGCAGTGAAAGAAATAGAATGTTCTTTCGCCTTGTGTCCTTTCGGTGGACAACGAGCGCTCGCGAAATCTGCAGGGAGATGAAATCAAACATGACAAGGGCATCGTAATTCTACAAATATTTGGTAGAACCGAATGTTGCAATTGGAAATGTTGATTTCATCTCCCACAGTGCGCAATGCAGGGGATTCGATTCAAATTCCCGTCACTTGTAGCTATACGAGTACACGAGCTCTCTAAATTATCGCTGGAGATTAATTCAGTTGCAATAGCAGGATCGACAATATTTTGCTATAAAACAAAACCATACTGTCGAACAAAAAACACGAATCCCATCTCGTGCAAGGAGATTCTAGATTTTTTAAACGATTTTCCGTTTATCTGCAGCTGCACCACCGACCTTTCATTCTCCATGAAAGGCAGAGATGAAATCAGTCTCGAATATGGAATGTCGTGTCGTCGAATATTGAGAAAAATTGAACTGTCCGATCAGAAAAATGGATTTCATCTCGAGCAGTGAAAGAAATAGAATGTTCTTTCGCCTTTTTTCCTTTCGGTGAACGACGAGCGCTCGCGAAAATCTCAAGGAGATGAAATCAAACATGACAAGGGCATCGTAATTCTACAAATATTTGGTAGAACCGAATGTTGCAATTGGAAATGTTGATTTCATCTCCCACAGTGCGCAATGCAGGGGATTCGATTCAAATTCCCGTCACTTGTAGCTATACGAGTACACGAGCTCTCTAAATTATCGCTGGAGATTAATTCAGTTGCAATAGCAGGATCGACAATATTTTGCTATAAAACAAAACCATACTGTCCAACAAAAAACACGAATCCCATCTCGTGCAAGGAGATTCTAGATTTTTTAAACGATTTTTCGTTCATCTGAAGCTGCACCACTTACCGTTCATTCTGCATGAAAGGCAGAGTTGAAATCAGTCTCGAATATGGAATGTCGTGTCGTCGAATATTGAGAAAAATAGAACTGTCCGATCAGGAAGATGGATTTCATCTGGAGCAGTGAAATAAATAGAATGTTCTCTCGTCTTTTTTCCTTTCGGTGAACAACGAGCGCTCGCGAAATCCGCAGGGAGATGAAATCAAACATGACAAGGGCATCGTAAATGTAAAAATATTTGGTAGGACCGAATGTTGCAAGTGGAAATGTTGATTTCATCTCCCACAGTGCGCAATGCAGGGGATTCGATCATAATTCGCGTCACTTGTAGCGATACGAGTACACGAGCTCTCGAAATTATCGCTGGAGATTAATTCAGTTGCAATAGCAGGATCGACAATATTTTGCTATAAAACAAAACCATACTATCCAACAAAAAACACGAATCCCATCTCGTGCAAGGAGATTCTAGATTTTTTAAACGATTTTTCGTTCATCTGAAGCTGCACCACTTACCGTTCATTCTGCATGAAAGGCAGAGATGAAATCAGTCTCGAATATGGAATGTCGTGTCGTCGAATATTGAGAAAAATTGAACTGTCCGATCAGAAAAATGGATTTCATCTCGAGCAGTGAAAGAAATAGAATGTTCTTTCGCCTTTTTTCCTTTCGGTGAACAACGAGCGCTCGCGAAAATCTCAAGGAGATGAAATCAAACATGACAAGGGCATCGTAATTCTACAAATATTTGGTAAAACCGAATGTTGCAATTGGAAATGTTGATTTCATCTCCCACAGTGCGCAATGCAGGGGATTCGATTCAAATTCCCGTCACTTGTAGCTATACGAGTACACGAGCTCTCTAAATTATCGCTGAAGATTAATTCAGTTGCAGTAGCAGGATCGATAATATTTTGCTATTAAGCAAAACCATACTATCCAACAAAAAACACGAATCCCATCTCGTGCAAGGAGATTCTAGATTTTTTAAACGATTTTTCGTTCATCTAAAGCTGCACCACTTACCGTTCATTCTGCATGAAAGGCAGAGATGAAATCAGTCTCGAATATGGAATGTCGTGTCGTCGAATATTGAGAAAAATATAACTGTCCGATCAGGAAGATTAATTTCATCTCGAGCAGTGAAATAAGTAGAATGTTCTCTCGTCTTTTTTCCTTTCGGTGAACAACGAGCGCTCGCGAAAATCTCAAGGAGATGAAATCAAACATTACAAGGGCATCGTAAATCTACAAATATTTGGTAGAACCGAATGTTGCAATTGGAAATGTTCATTTCATCTCCCACAGTGCGCAATGCAGGGGATTCGATTCAAATTCCCGTCACTTGTAGCTATACAAGTACACGAGCTCTCTAAATTGACGCTGAAGATAAATTCAGTTGCAGTAGCAGGATCGATAATATTTTGCTATTGAGCAAAACCATACTGTCCAACAAAAAACACGAATCCCATCTCCTGCAAGGAGATTCTAAATTTTTGAAACGATTTTCCGTTTATCTGCAGCTGCACCACCGACCTTTCATTCTCCATGAAAGGCAGAGATGAAATCAGTCTCGAATATGGAATGTCGTGTCGTCGAATATTGAGAAAAATTGAACTCTCCGATCAGAAAAATGGATTTCATCTCGAGCAGTGAAAGAAATAGAATGTTCTTTCGCCTTGTTTCCTTTCGGTGAACAACAAGCGCTCGCGAAATCCGCAGGGAGATGAAATCAAACATGACAAGGGCATCGTAAATGTACAAATATTTGGTAGGACCGAATGTTGCAAGTGGAAATGTTGATTTCATCTCCCACAGTGCGCAATGCAGGGGATTCGATCAGAATTCGCGTCACTTGTTGCGATACGAGTACACGAGCTCTCGAAATTATAGCTGGAGATTAATTCAGTTGCAATAGCAGGATCGACAATATTTTGCTATAAAACAAATCCATACTATCCAACAAGAAACACGAATCCCATCTCGTGCAAGGAGATTTTAGATATTTGAAACGATTTTCCGTTTATCTGCAGCTGCACCACCGACCTTTTATTCTCCATGAAAGGCAGAGTTGAAATCAGTCTCGAATATGGAATGTCGTGTCGTCGAATATTGAGAAAAATAGAACTGTCCGATCAGGAAGATGGATTTCATCTCGAGCAGTGAAATAAGTAGAATGTTCTCTCGTCTTTTTTCCTTTCGGTGAACAACGAGCGCTCGCGAAATCCGCAGGGAGATGAAATCAAACATGACAAGGGCATCGTAATTCTACAAATATTTGGTAGGACCGAATGTTGCAATTGGAAATGTTGATTTCATCTCCCACAGTGCGCAATGCAGGGGATTCGATCATAATTCGCGTCACTTGTAGCGATACGAGTACACGAGCTCTCGAAATTATCGCTGGAGATTAATTCAGTTGCAATAGCAGGATCGACAATATTTTGCTATAAAACAAAACCATACTATCCAACAAAAAACACGAATCCCATCTCGTGTAAGGAGATTCTAGATTTTTTCAACGATTTTTCGTTCATCTGAAGCTGCACCACTTACCGTTCATTCTGCATGAAAGGCAGAGATGAAATCAGTCTCGAATATGGAATGTCGTGTCGTCGAATATTGAGAAAAATTGAACTGTCCGATCAGAAAAATGGATTTCATCTCGAGCAGTGAAAGAAATAGAATGTTCTTTCGCCTTTTTTCCTTTCGGTGAACAACGAGCGCTCGCGAAAATCTCAAGGAGATGAAATCAAACATGACAAGGGCATCGTAATTCTACAAATATTTGGTAGAACCGAATGTTGCAATTGGAAATGTTGATTTCATCTCCCACAGTGCGCAATGCAGGGGATTCGATTCAAATTCCCGTCACTTGTAGCTATACGAGTACACGAGCTCTCTAAATTATCGCTGAAGATTAATTCAGTTGCAGTAGCAGGATCGATAATATTTTGCTATTAAGCAAAACCATACTATCCAACAAAAAACACGAATCCCATCTCGTGCAAGGAGATTCTAGATTTTTTAAACGATTTTTCGTTCATCTAAAGCTGCACCACTTACCGTTCATTCTGCATGAAAGGCAGAGATGAAATCAGTCTCGAATATGGAATGTCGTGTCGTCGAATATTGAGAAAAATAGAACTGTCCGATCAGGAAGATTAATTTCATCTCGAGCAGTGAAATAAGTAGAATGTTCTCTCGTCTTTTTTCCTTTCGGTGAACAACGAGCGCTCGCGAAAATCTCAAGGAGATGAAATCAAACATTACAAGGGCATCGTAAATCTACAAATATTTGGTAGAACCGAATGTTGCAATTGGAAATGTTGATTTCATCTCCCACAGTGCGCAATGCAGGGGATTCGATTCAAATTCCCGTCACTTGTAGCTATACAAGTACACGAGCTCTCTAAATTGACGCTGAAGATAAATTCAGTTGCAGTAGCAGGATCGATAATATTTTGCTATTGAGCAAAACCATACTGTCCAACAAAAAACACGAATCCCATCTCCTGCAAGGAGATTCTAAATTTTTGAAACGATTTTCCGTTTATCTGCAGCTGCACCACCGACCTTTCATTCTCCATGAAAGGCAGAGATGAAATCAGTCTCGAATATGGAATGTCGTGTCGTCGAATATTGAGAAAAATTGAACTCTCCGATCAGAAAAATGGATTTCATCTCGAGCAGTGAAAGAAATAGAATGTTCTTTCGCCTTGTTTCCTTTCGGTGAACAACAAGCGCTCGCGAAATCCGCAGGGAGATGAAATCAAACATGACAAGGGCATCGTAAATGTACAAATATTTGGTAGGACCGAATGTTGCAAGTGGAAATGTTGATTTCATCTCCCACAGTGCGCAATGCAGGGGATTCGATCAGAATTCGCGTCACTTGTTGCGATACGAGTACACGAGCTCTCGAAATTATAGCTGGAGATTAATTCAGTTGCAATAGCAGGATCGACAATATTTTGCTATAAAACAAATCCATACTATCCAACAAGAAACACGAATCCCATCTCGTGCAAGGAGATTTTAGATATTTGAAACGATTTTCCGTTTATCTGCAGCTGCACCACCGACCTTTTATTCTCCATGAAAGGCAGAGTTGAAATCAGTCTCGAATATGGAATGTCGTGTCGTCGAATATTGAGAAAAATAGAACTGTCCGATCAGGAAGATGGATTTCATCTCGAGCAGTGAAATAAGTAGAATGTTCTCTCGTCTTTTTTCCTTTCGGTGAACAACGAGCGCTCGCGAAATCCGCAGGGAGATGAAATCAAACATGACAAGGGCATCGTAATTCTACAAATATTTGGTAGGACCGAATGTTGCAATTGGAAATGTTGATTTCATCTCCCACAGTGCGCAATGCAGGGGATTCGATCATAATTCGCGTCACTTGTAGCGATACGAGTACACGAGCTCTCGAAATTATCGCTGGAGATTAATTCAGTTGCAATAGCAGGATCGACAATATTTTGCTATAAAACAAAACCATACTATCCAACAAAAAACACGAATCCCATCTCGTGTAAGGAGATTCTAGATTTTTTCAACGATTTTTCGTTCATCTGAAGCTGCACCACTTACCGTTCATTCTGCATGAAAGGCAGAGATGAAATCAGTCTCGAATATGGAATGTCGTGTCGTCGAATATTGAGAAAAATTGAACTGTCCGATCAGAAAAATGGATTTCATCTCGAGCAGTGAAAGAAATAGAATGTTCTTTCGCCTTTTTTCCTTTCGGTGAACAACGAGCGCTCGCGAAAATCTCAAGGAGATGAAATCAAACATGACAAGGGCATCGTAATTCTACAAATATTTGGTAGAACCGAATGTTGCAATTGGAAATGTTGATTTCATCTCCCACAGTGCGCAATGCAGGGGATTCGATTCAAATTCCCGTCACTTGTAGCTATACGAGTACACGAGCTCTCTAAATTATCGCTGAAGATTAATTCAGTTGCAGTAGCAGGATCGATAATATTTTGCTATTAAGCAAAACCATACTATCCAACAAAAAACACGAATCCCATCTCGTGCAAGGAGATTCTAGATTTTTTAAACGATTTTTCGTTCATCTAAAGCTGCACCACTTACCGTTCATTCTGCATGAAAGCCAGAGATGAAATCAGTCTCGAATATGGAATGTCGTGTCGTCGAATATTGAGAAAAATAGAACTGTCCGATCAGGAAGATGGATTTCATCTCGAGCAGTGAAATAAGTAGAATGTTCTCTCGTCTTTTTTCCTTTCGGTGAACAACGAGCGCTCGCGAAAATCTCAAGGAGATGAAATCAAACATTACAAGGGCATCGTAAATCTACAAATATTTGGTAGAACCGAATGTTGCAATTGGAAATGTTGATTTCATCTCCCACAGTGCGCAATGCAGGGGATTCGATTCAAATTCCCGTCACTTGTAGCTATACAAGTACACGAGCTCTCTAAATTGACGCTGAAGATAAATTCAGTTGCAGTAGCAGGATCGATAATATTTTGCTATTGAGCAAAACCATACTGTCCAACAAAAAACACGAATCCCATCTCCTGCAAGGAGATTCTAAATTTTTGAAACGATTTTCCGTTTATCTGCAGCTGCACCACCGACCTTTCATTCTCCATGAAAGGCAGAGATGAAATCAGTCTCGAATATGGAATGTCGTGTCGTCGAATATTGAGAAAAATTGAACTCTCCGATCAGAAAAATGGATTTCATCTCGAGCAGTGAAAGAAATAGAATGTTCTTTCGCCTTTTTTCCTTTCGGTGAACAACGAGCGCTCGCGAAAATCTCAAGGACATGAAATCAAACATGACAAGGGCATCGTAATTCTACAAATATTTGGTAGAACCGAATGTTGCAATTGGAAATGTTGATTTCATCTCCCACAGTGCGCAATGCAGGGGATTCGATTCAAATTCCCGTCACTTGTAGCTATACGAGTACACGAGCTCTCTAAATTATCGCTGGAGATTAATTCAGTTGCAATAGCAGGATCGATAATATTTTGCTATTAAGCAAAACCATACTATCCAACAAAAAACACGAATCCCATCTCGTGCAAGGAGATTCTAGATTTTTTAAACGATTTTTCGTTCATCTGAAGCTGCACCACTTACCGTTCATTCTGCATGAAAGGCAGAGTTGAAATCAGTCTCGAATATGGAATGTCGTGTCGTCGAATATTGAGAAAAATAGAACTGTCCGATCAGGAAGATGGATTTCATCTGGAGCAGTGAAATAAATAGAATGTTCTCTCGTCTTTTTTCCTTTCGGTGAACAACGAGCGCTCGCGAAATCCGCAGGGAGATGAAATCAAACATGACAAGGGCATCGTAAATGTACAAATATTTGGTAGGACCGAATGTTGCAAGTGGAAATGTTGATTTCATCTCCCACAGTGCGCAATGCATGGGATTCGATCATAATTCGCGTCACTTGTAGCGATACGAGTACACGAGCTCTCGAAATTATCGCTGGAGATTAATTCAGTTGCAATAGCAGGATCGACAATATTTTGCTATAAAACAAAACCATACTATCCAACAAAAAACACGAATCCCATCTCCTGCAAGGAAATTCTAAATTTTTGAAACGATTTTCCGTTTATCTGCAGCTGCACCACCGACCTTTCATTCTCCATGAAAGGCAGAGATGAAATCAGTCTTGAATATGGAATGTCGTGTCGTCGAATATTGAGAAAAATTGAACTGTCCGATCAGAAAAATGGATTTCATCTCGAGCAGTGAAAGAAATAGAATGTTCTTTCGCCTTTTTTCCTTTCGGTGAACAACGAGCGCTCGCGAAAATCTCAAGGAGATGAAATCAAACATGACAAGGGCATCGTAATTCTACAAATATTTGGTAGAACCGAATGTTGCAATTGGAAATGTTGATTTCATCTCCCACAGTGCGCAATGCAGGGGATTCGATTCAAATTCCCGTCACTTGTAGCTATACGAGTGCACGAGCTCTCTAAATTATCGCTGGAGATTAATTCAGTTGCAATAGCAGGATCGACAATATTTTGCTATAAAACAAAACCATACTGTCCAACAAAAAACACGAATCCCATCTCGTGCAAGGAGATTCTAGATTTTTTAAACGATTTTTCGTTCATCTGAAGCTGCACCACTTACCGTTCATTCTGCATGAAAGGCAGAGATGAAATCAGTCTCGAATATGGAATGTCGTGTCGTCGAATATTGAGAAAAATAGAACTGTCCGATCAGGAAGATTAATTTCATCTCGAGCAGTGAAATAAGTAGAATGTTCTCTCGTCTTTTTTCCTTTCGGTGAACAACGAGCGCTCGCGAAAATCTCAAGGAGATGAAATCAAACATTACAAGGGCATCGTAAATCTACAAATATTTGGTAGAACCGAATGTTGCAATTGGAAATGTTGATTTCATCTCCCACAGTGCGCAATGCAGGGGATTCGATTCAAATTCCCGTCACTTGTAGCTATACAAGTACACGAGCTCTCTAAATTGACGCTGAAGATAAATTCAGTTGCAGTAGCAGGATCGATAATATTTTGCTATTGAGCAAAACCATACTGTCCAACAAAAAACACGAATCCCATCTCCTGCAAGGAGATTCTAAATTTTTGAAACGATTTTCCGTTTATCTGCAGCTGCACCACCGACCTTTCATTCTCCATGAAAGGCAGAGATGAAATCAGTCTCGAATATGGAATGTCGTGTCGTCGAATATTGAGAAAAATTGAACTCTCCGATCAGAAAAATGGATTTCATCTCGAGCAGTGAAAGAAATAGAATGTTCTTTCGCCTTGTTTCCTTTCGGTGAACAACAAGCGCTCGCGAAATCCGCAGGGAGATGAAATCAAACATGACAAGGGCATCGTAAATGTACAAATATTTGGTAGGACCGAATGTTGCAAGTGGAAATGTTGATTTCATCTCCCACAGTGCGCAATGCAGGGGATTCGATCAGAATTCGCGTCACTTGTTGCGATACGAGTACACGAGCTCTCGAAATTATAGCTGGAGATTAATTCAGTTGCAATAGCAGGATCGACAATATTTTGCTATAAAACAAATCCATACTATCCAACAAGAAACACGAATCCCATCTCGTGCAAGGAGATTTTAGATATTTGAAACGATTTTCCGTTTATCTGCAGCTGCACCACCGACCTTTTATTCTCCATGAAAGGCAGAGTTGAAATCAGTCTCGAATATGGAATGTCGTGTCGTCGAATATTGAGAAAAATAGAACTGTCCGATCAGGAAGATGGATTTCATCTCGAGCAGTGAAATAAGTAGAATGTTCTCTCGTCTTTTTTCCTTTCGGTGAACAACGAGCGCTCGGGAAATCCGCAGGGAGATGAAATCAAACATGACAAGGGCATCGTAAATGTACAAATATTTGGTAGAACCGAATGTTGCAAGTGGAAATGTTGATTTCATCTCCCACAGTGCGCAATGCAGGGGATTCGATCATAATTCGCGTCACTTGTAGCGATACGAGTACACGAGCTCTCGAAATTATCGCTGGAGATCAATTCAGTTGCAATAGCAGAATCGATAATATTTTGCTATAAAACAAAACCATACTATCCAACAAAAAACACGATTTTCCCGTACATGGTGAGAATCACAAAGAATAAACTTTCTCGGAATCTATCGACATCTCTGGCAGTATGGAAATTGCTCGAGTGGTCGATTCTCTCATCAACCAATAGCCTTATAATTTGACAGTTTTATTGTCGGTATCATGGTTATTAGCTTAATAGATTCCTGGCGATGCATCTTCATATTAATGAGAATATCAAAATGCCATTTTATTAATTAATAACAATTTTTATTATTATTATACGCAAAGTACGGTTAATTATTTCACACTTTTTTTTATGCACAAATTCATAATAAATTAACGTTTTGTCAAAAAAATTTCCCGTCATTATTTGGTAAAAAGTTTTCAACGTTTGTTTTCATACTCCAAAAAATTTTTCGTTTCATTTGTTTTATCATTGCAGTTTTCATTTTTCCGTCGCGAGCTCTTTTAATTAAATACATTTTTGGAGCAATGAATGTTTATCTGCGTTCTAACAATGATTTCCAATACTTGTGAAATTATCATGAATTTTTGAATATTATTTAAAATAGCGGCTTTTCCGTATCTTTTTGCTGTATTCCTTGACAAACGTGTTTATTTAACACCAACGACAATAATCTAGGGATGGAACATGAAAAAGTCGCAAAAAGTGCAAGCGACAATTTTTTAATTTTTTTTTTTACTCTCAGCTCCATGCCGATCATTATTGTCAGTGCTGAAGCAAAGGCTTCGACGATCTGGCTAATTGACTTTGCTGATTCGTTTTTTTCAAAACAATTTCAGCCGTTCCTGGCCAGATATCCCCTTGAAAATATCAAGACAAAATGTAACCTTGCGACTGGCTAAACCGGATGCAAATCTTCTGAACCGGAATCACAACCCGCCTCTACAATGAGTTTTTTTTTTCTAATAATTCGAGACTATCCTGGGCAGATTTGCCCTTTAGAATTTCGCGAAAAAATGTTTTCGGCGACTGCCTAGAGAAGATGCAATTTTTTTTCAGTTCTCCGCCTTTTTATTATTTTTGGTCCTAAAATAAAAAGATTTTGTCGAAAAACCATTTTTAAAAACCAACATTTGAAAAAGCCACCATCATAAATAATTACTAAATTTTTTTATCAATTTTTACTCATCATTGCGAAAAAATTATTTTCCTGCTGATTCTCGTCATTTGTTTTTATTCTCATAAGCCAGGCCATCGCGACAAGCATGAACATTGCCGCACGCCTAGCGTTTATTTGTTTCGCTCTCGCGCGTCCGTGTAGTGTTCAACGGTGTGGGTTTACGAGTGTTTTGTTTCACGAACCTCGCTACTACCGACGTCGTCCCCTCAGCTGTCTCAACCCTTTCAAATTTCTCTTCGATCGAGCGCTGATTGGTCGACGTTGGTCTACCTTGGTCGACTTTAAATCGCTAATAACTCCACATAATTTGATTTTACAAAATTTTCGAAAAGGACTTTTCTGCTCCGTTTTCGACGCTCTACCTGAATCTCATAATATGATCAGTACGTTAGTATACACCCTGTATATATATTGATATATATAATATATATGATATATATAGTATTGATGATATATTGAAGCACTAAATATTTGTGAAAAAAAAACCAAAGACACACCAAAAAAATCTTTCTTATATCCATCATTTTCATATTGTCATTACGTTTAGAATTTATAGTTTGTATTTCGTGTAATGATGTGGATGTTACGAGGTTTATATTTTCTAAGTTTCGTACATTACATATATAGCACAATAAAGATACTGAAATCATTTTGCTCAATGCGTGTTATTGAATTTTTGAGTTTCACTCTTTTCTCGCTTTTTAACCTTTTACTTCTTATAACTAATTTCTAATTGAAAGTTTATAATTTTATTTATTTTTTAGATTAATGTGCTTATTATAACTACGAAATCCGATTCATTGGGTTTACTTTGGAAAACACTAAGATTGTTTGGGGTTTGGGGTTACTGTGGTTTGCTTGAGTTATACGAGTGTCGGATTCTACTTTACCCGCCGTAGTTTATTGGAGAGATAGACAGTAGTTGCATTTTTGCCAGCTTAGTGCTTACACCGTTGAGGGCCATAGGGGTTTTGGTGGAAAATTCGAAAATCCCTACAAAGACCGAGTGCCGAACGCACCCGTCTGGCCGCCAGTAAACAGTGAAAGTGGAAACTGACTGTTTTTCTTATACCAAAAATTATTTACGTACACTCTTTAATTCAAGGTAGAAAAACATTTTCAAATATCTACTTATATATAGTACTACTACAAAAAAAAAAAACGTACGGATCAATTTATTCACTTCTTCTTAATCTTGGTACTTTTTTATACAGAGCGGTACGTTTTTGCATTCATTTCTGTACGCTTCGAACTTGCCGTCCGGCAACACTGGTACTAACAGCCTCTATACGCCACACATCGCGCTTATACACGGGAGTATATCTATATAACGAAACTTATTTTCCCAATTATTAATTAACTATGCGGACTTCGGTAATGATACTGACACGAATATTTTTTATTTTTTTTTCTCTTTCGATTGTGAAAAACATCAATGCCGTGGCTATAAGCAAATCGGTGATATCCCATTTTCTTTGTTTTCACGGAGCTACAAACATTTCGTCGTTTTTTCGTCGTCATCCGCTTTCTTCGCACACTCGATCAGCTGTTTTCTTCGCACACTTGACTACGTCATTCAAACCGATAACTTCATGGAGTATATGTTAAAAGAATTGACAACTTCATATGGCTACCATATGGCTAAAATAAATTATGACGGATAACTGGCATATTAGATAATTTATGACATGAGAAAAGAGATATTAATTTTTGTTAAGTGAAAGTGCGAATATGTTTTATATTTTGGTGATAAAAATATATAGTTTTTTAATCCTCACTTATAAACAGCCGCGTATCTGATCTTGTAACTCTACTCAATGTGAATCTTGTGATCGTGACACGAATGTGTATATATACGCAGTTTATTTACATACTTTATAATAAAAATATATTGAAAAAAAAACGAACAGTGTCAGAGTATATGATTTTATCATTTTGGGACAGAAACGGTGAAAAAAACAATTATATACTTATATGTGCGCTCTCGTAGTGATATGACTCGCCAATTAAGAGGTTATGTTGGTGTATTTCGAAATACATACTGATTAAATAGCTATTGAATAAAGTTTAGAGTATATTAATGAAAAAGATTTGTGTTTTTTTTCCCTCGATTCAGCTTTTTTCGTCAAAAACGAAAAATCATCAAATGAATATTGTTTTTTTCCACGATTCAGCATTTTTTTCTCAATAAAGAAAAATCGTCAAATTAATCGCCGATCAAGAGATTATGTTATTAGTGTATTTCGAATTAAATACTGATTGGATAGTTATTAAATAATGTTTAGGGTATATGACTCGGCTTTTTTTTTTGTAATTGTATGTGAGATCAAGCAACCTGTACCTCGGAGGAGAGATGTATTACTAGGCTAATACTTGACAAGACTCATTAGGATAGGTGTAAGATGATTCGACCTTCGACAGGATCATCAGGGCTTCAAGAGGTTCCGTGAGCATTGCTTGTTATCGATAAGCCGGAGCTCTTCTAACGTTTTTTAATCCGCACATGATCTACGCCATCAACTCCGAGTATTATATTTGACATCATACAAAGTCCCAGCTACACTGCCTTCTTATCACAGATTTCATCTGAATGCAAACCAGAGAAGCTCACGCAATTCGAGACAGTAAAATAGTATGCGTCATCAACTAAACACAGAAAAATTTGTTACATCGCTAAGCCGTCACAGAAACATTTCCCCATATAGGGATTTGACCCAGTAAATTTGGCCCATAACCAACTTGATAAAAAGAAACTCGTTGCGCCATCAACTTGCTACAATAAAACACGACGCACCACCAATTTAGAATAGAAAAATTCAATGCATCACCAACTCGACGCACAAAAAATCTCCTACAGGCTATCTCGATGGAGATATACTCTCCCATGGTACAGTTTCACACAGCGAAAACTCTCATGCGGCGTAACTTGGTCCGCTTCAACTCTCAACAGACGCAACCATAGTCCGTTAAACTGTGTAGAGTTGGAGCGAGCCGAGCTGTGCCACGAAAGTTTCGCTGTGGCGAGTTACGCCAAGGGAGAATTTTTCTGTGTTGGCAAGCCCTGGCAGTTATTGCATGTCGAATTGGTGATGCGTCGAGTTTTTCCATGTTGAATTGGCAATATGTCCAGTTCAATCGGAGCAAGCCAATGGCGCATTGGGTTTTTCTGCACCAATTTAGTAATGGGCTGAGTTTGTCTGGGTCATGTCGCTTCATGGGATTTTTTTTTGTTTTACAGTGCAATGTGTCGAATTTTTCTGTGTTTAGTTGATTATGTGTGTGACTTTTGTGAGCAGAATTACGTGGGTCGGGTTGAGTCTGCATTCAGTTGGTATCTGTACAAACAAAGCTTTACCATTCCATCGCTAAGAAAAAAAACATAAAGCTCAATATTATAAACAGACTATCAAAAGCGTTGCTTATGATTTTATATCTTAGCGATGGTGCATTGTATCAAGGACAAAATACTCAAAGTTGTTCGGATAGGTCATGCGAGCATTCTCAAAAAGCGGGATATTTCATTAATAACATGTTGTATGCATGTAACATTTTGAAGTTTGCTAAGCTTATTAAGGGGGTCAGGTACCGAAAATTCCACATCCAGAACCTCTAACGGTAAAGACTCGCTGATTTTTGTCTTGATATCATTTCTCATATCAAAATACCTCACATTGATGAAATTTTGAAAAATTAATTTTTTCCCTGTTTTCAAAATAATTTTTTTCGAAACCGTTGAGATATCGAAAATCCCATCTGCTAGATTATTAATTGTGATAAGTGTTATATAATTTCGTCCAGGAAAAGTTTTATTACTTGATCATATCATAGAATTTTTTATATTCAGGCCATGGAATCCATTTTCTTCTTATTTATTTTATTCTACCAATTAATTTATCATACATATGGACAATTTTTGTGCCTTTAAATGGTATCTCCTCCTACAATTTTGAACTTTGAAGGTTATAGATTTTTCACACATTCTTTGGGTCACAATGAACAATCTAGCAGATGGAATTTTCGATACATATCTCAACGGATTCGAAAAAAATTATTTTGAACACGGGGAAAAAATTAATTTTTCGAAATTTTATCAATGTGAGGTATTTTGATACGAGAAATAATATCAAGACCAAAATTAGCGAGTCTCTACCGTTAGCGGTTCTGGATGTGATATTTTCTGTACCTGACCCCCTTAAGGATCTAATAAAAGAAATGCAAATGATATTTCATGTCTTAGTTGCTAGATTGGGGCCCCTGAATTTGTAAAATAATAAAACCATCGCGTAATTGTACAAAATGTTTTGGCAAGACGAAATTCATCCCGTCAAAAGTTGTTTAATTCTAGCCTGAGCATAGCAGTGACCATGCATTCTAAGCTTTGACATAGAAGTTACATGGTAAAAATGTATGTACATATGTATAATGCTTTGCAAAAAGAAGCCAAATCCCCCTAAAAAACACCATAAATGGTGTACAAAAAGTTGAGACAAGTACATTTCCTTGCATCGTTTTGTCTATCCTTACAAAAATATGTCAAACATAAATAGTTGTAAAATAAATCCTCACAAAAAGTTCTCAAATAAATTCAAATCATCCAACTCACAGTTGCCAAGTACATCCAGCATTTTTATTGTTTACATTGTTTATTAACCGTTTATAAGTAAGTCACAACGCCCAAAAACGTCTTGAAACGGGACAAAGGGACTTAATCTAAAAATGGATTGTTTGAAAAATTTTTATTGAAAAAAAAATTCGCATTGAAAAAAAAAATCGAACGAAGTACTTGGCGAGTTCGTAACAGGTAGTCCGTACAGTAATTTTACATAACTCGCCAAGTACTTCGTTCGATTTTTTTTTTCAATGCGAATTTTTTTTTCAATAAAAATTTTTCAAACAATCCATTTTTAGATTAAGTCCCTTTGTCCCGTTTCAAGACGTTTTTGGGCGTTGTGACTTACTTATAAACGGTTAATAAACAATGTAAACAATAAAAATGCTGGATGTACTTGGCAACTGTGAGTTGGATGATTTGAATTTATTTGAGAACTTTTTGTGAGGATTTATTTTACAACTATTTATGTTTGACATATTTTTGTAAGGATAGACAAAACAATGCAAGGAAATGTACTTGTCTCAACTTTTTGTACACCATTTATGGTGTTTTTTAGGGTCTGGGAAATCTTTTCTGTACGACGCCACCAATTGCAATATATTGTTACACACGGGTTATTTATCCCGTGGTAACTTATTATTATTATTATTTTATTCGCTGAAGTCAAAGGCCCCGGCGAATGGATTCTATGTCCTATTTAAGCTGGGTAGCACCTCACCTTGTATATGCTTGTAGTTCGTGATGATCAGATGAGCTGTGATGCAATGAAGGAGTACAGCTGGTTCCACATGAATGTATTTATTCAAGAACACACATCGATCAGTCATTTTTACAATAATAGTTTAAGTTGTTACAAATGTTATACTCTATGATACACTGACGCGCAATGCCGCTAAGGTAATTGGCACGAACAATTATATCGCAGAGGTAGTGAAGCGCCGCTAAGGTGTTCCTTCACTTAATGAGTTCTTATACACTTGTCTACAACAAGGGTTTGAGAAGATGACGTCAATCACGCCCGCGAGAACCTAAGTACGCGAACGGACTTGCCGCTAAGGAACGGGATCTCTCGACCGATTGCTAAGAGCGTCGTATTAAGACTAATTTGATAATATGTCGAGAGAACCCTCGTTAGCTTTGGGCGTCCGGCTACAAGGGTCTCGTGGGGGTGGATTGAGAAATCATCGATCGATGTAGGTCTCGATGATTTTGAAACCCATGAGTTGAGAAATCATCGATGGATGGAAATCTGATGCAAGGGATCCAATAATCCAGGTTATAAGTGATACAAGGGGTCGAATAATTTAGGTCATTTGGTAAGGTAGCAAGAGTCCGAGGACGAAAAGAGGAATCTGCTGACGCGCGGTTTGCTCGAGTTTCCAGAGAGTGACTGTCGCAAGAGTCGGCGTACTCTCTGGAATCTGATGACTCTGTTGTGTTGCAATGACCGCAGGTGATTAGGTGATTTCAAGAACGTAACGTCAATGTTATGGAACACGCAGAAGCAGTTGAAAGATGCCGCACAGTGAAGTGGCCAATAATGGAACTATTTTGCTGAAAATAAATCTACTGTACCGACGATAATTTTTTTCCTCTGTGTTACATTTGTTATTTTTTGCTGCGTATTCATTGGTGAATCGGTACAGTAGATAGATTTTCGGCTGAACATTGGCTTTACTTTCCGGCGATAAATTAAAACCTGTCATATGCAGTTTATTCTACGTCATTAATGTTAACAGTATAACATCACCATAACCTCCTGATTTCAAATTATTTATTGTTGTTTGTCATAGTATATTTTGAATGAATTAAAATGACGGATTGCGAGCCGTGCTCTTGTGGCGTCGAACGAGCAAAAATAGTCAGGAATTAGTCACCCTCAGCTTCATATGTCTATTATTTAAGTGATTCGTTTATGTATATTTTTGTACATGCATTAAATATATCTATTTCTACAAATGCCATCCGGTCTATCGAAGAAAAGTTTATTTATAATTAACAATAAGTAATTAATTTTTTCTTGATCATAGAAAATATCTGGTGTTAAACTATGGGTGTCAATCAAAGTGATTTTTTACAGCCGCCATTTTGGGTCCGCCATTTTGAATTTTGAATTTCTCAAAATTCGATAAAATAATATCGGGATTCCTGAAGAGATTCCAACCGGAATTAGATTTTTCTCGTACTTATTGTCGGTGTGGCAGATCTTTTAATGAAGTTCAGTGGAAACGTAATGTTAATCAAATAGGGGAACTTCCGGAGCTCTGGGGCACGTGTTAATATTGAGATAAAAATTTTAAATTTTGGGGATATTTGTTTTTAATTATTTGGAACCCTTCTACGAGAGGATAAAATCAAAATTCGAAAATGACCAAAATAAGGACCACTCTAATAAATATATATCTTTCTATAATATAAAGTTATATCGCCGCTGCCACCGCCGCCGCAGCCACCGCCGCTGTTTCAGGAATTTAGCTTATACCGGGTGTCCAATTTGAAAAGAATGACAAACCCAAACTCAAACCTAAACCCAACCCAACCTAAATGCGCACCCTAAGTGAGGGCGCATAGCGCGCTACGCACCCCTAGTATATATATCTCTCTATAATATAAAGATATATCGCCGCCGCCGCCGCGGCCGCCGGCGCCGCTGTTTCAGGATTTGAGCTTATACCGGGTGTCCAATTTGAAAAGGATGACCAACCCAAACCCAAACCCAAACCCAAACCCAAGAGAAACCCAATCAAACCTAAATATATAAACCAAAAAAAATATATAAACAACACAATCCCAACGATGGGTTTATAACGAATATCCAATTTGAAAAGTATGACCAACCCAAACCGAACTCAAACATATAAACAAATTTATATAAGGGTTATATAAGAGATTTCCAATTTAAAAATGATGATTTTAGACACGTTTTGGATAGTAAATCAAAAGCGTGTAAGATGTAGACGGATATTTTTTTTCAACGTTGATTCAAATTTATAAAATATTTTTAAAAAGTAATTCCATAAAACTTTAATATTGTTAAATTTGCGAATATTATTAATATCATTAAATTTGAGACACTTATTAATTTCTATTATTAATTTAATTTCTATTTCATTATTTCAATTATTTCAATTATTTTCATTATTTATTTCATTTATTAATTTATCAATCGATAGTTTGTTTCACTGAATGCAGCCAGGTATATATTTTTTTTAAATAAAAAAATTGAATGTTGTTTTTTAAGACAGATTTTGTTCCGAGAAAAATTATAAAAATTTTAATCTGCAGCTGTCACTTCAACGTTCAGTTTCTTTTGGTATGCAGCTGTCAATTTTGACATTCAGTTTCTGATATTTATTCCGTGGCAGAAGTCGACAGATTTTCGTTGTGAGAGTGAATTTCTGGACTGAGTTTGCAGAGAGAACAAGATATCAGAACAACTTATACCAAAGAGAGATTGGAATTTGAGATAGCCAGATCACGAAGCTAAGTGTTTATGTGAAGAATTCGATTGACAGACGGATATTTTTTTAAATCTATAAAATATTTAAAATAAGTAACTGTATTAAATTTTAAAATTATTAAATTTACGATATTTATTAATATCATTTGTGACGGGAAATAATTTCTGACATAATTTTCCTCGACGTCATCAATCTAATCCCATATGGAGAAACGAAATTGTCAGGTACGTAGTCGATCGCAATTACATCTGAGCGATTGACCGACGATAAATTGGCAACAGCGTATTGACAGGGGCTGAGCGGCGATTGGGCAACCGCGCGCGGTCAAGTATATATAAGTGACGAACCCTGGCCAGAGAGTGACTTCTCGTCTGCGAGTCACATATATTCATTCTCTGTAAACTCTCGGTCGAACACTCATCCTGTCTCTGTCTAGAGCAGTCGTGCGTTTTGACAAAGAGTCGTAAAATATACATTACAAAGAATTTAGTATATTAAGAGGCTTCTCGTGCGTTCTTGAGCAACGAGGACCTCTCAGCCACGGTCGAGCGTTGTCCGTCTAGTGAACACGTCAACCGAAAACCTGTACAAGCGTTTATTATATTGTCCATTGAAAAGTATCGTACTTGTGTAATTGTCGATAAAAGAAAGTGTAAACCACTCGTCAACGTCGAGGTCCGTCGAGTTTGGAAAATTATAATTAAAAGTAAGTAAAACGAAAGATTCATATATCTCTCAGGCACGTTCTTTCTTTCTTCTATATCCTGGTCCTCCAGCGTCCCACCCCGCCGTCTCAAGCTCGGGTAAAATCATATAAAGTCAATCAATGAAATTAATCAAGTTAAAATTTAAGGTTGTTAATTCGTCCTAAAATTAACTGGCGCCCAACATATGAAATTCAGATAAAATTATATAAAACTTAATCGTCAAAGAGCCCTACCAGCCGGTGGACCACGGCCGCGGTAGGTGAGGGAAAATTCCTTGTCTAAAGAATGTCCCGTTTCATCTGGCGCCCAACGTGGGGCCGCGTTGGAAAATTTTTTGTCTAAAAATTTTAAAATCGTGCCTATTTTCTTAATTGTTCAGTGTCAAAATCGTGAATAAAATTTCATTAAAATTTTTTCGAAAGTGACAAAGTATAAAATTATTAATTAAACAAAGATCTAGAATTTTCTCAAGAGAATCAAATATTACGCGTGAAAAATTTCGTGTCGAATAATCGACCAGTCAACAATTTATTGTGTGTGAAAATTTATAAAACGCGCGAATTCATAAAAAAAAAATTTTGCGTAAAATTTGATAAACGTGCGGAATTCGAATTAAATTAATTGTGCAGTCCAATTGCGAAATTCGTGTTAATTTAATTGTGCTGTCCAATTGCGATATTTGCGTTATACGACAAAAAGTGCGTACAAATTTATTTCGTGCACGAATCATCTAGAAAATTCGTTATTATTGCGCGACGAACATCGTCGAAAATTTTCGTCAAAATTTATGCGTAGAATATGCAAGGCTAAATCAGCCAAGCCTGTAAATTCCAAGAGCGTATAGTGAAATAATATTTGACGAAAAGAAAATCGATAATAAAATAAATTCTTGAATTTCAAGCAACGGGAAAGAAAGTCAAAAAATTTTGCCCGGTAACAGCGACGACTTCGCGCCAGGCGTTCGTCATCTCCTTTGTCACGCGGGTCAAATGTAAACACATGGTCAAAACAAAGCGAGACCTTCGAGCGAACGCTCACGTTCCCTAGCTATACTTTCTTACGCTACACTCTCATGCTATGCTTTCTCGTGCTAACGATATTTCCCTCAAATAATATTTCACGAAAATTATTTCGCTCGATGAAACCGTTCTACAGGTTATTCTATGAGTAATGTAACCAATCTACAACGCTTTCTATACTATGTACTATCGCTTTCTGCTATTTATTATGCGCAAGCACTAATGTTTAGTTAATAATTTATTTATTGTGTCAAATTATTTATGTCATATTTATTTCCGTCAAATTATTTATGCAAATTTACTTTGACAAAATTCATCTCGCCTGCGTAAATCATTTGTGCGATATTTATTGATTGCGTGCTAACAATTGTGCGTAAAATTATTTCGTTAGATTTAATTGTAAAATTCGACGATCATTGGTATATTTATCATCGAATAAATTGATTCCGAGAATCTTAAATCTCAATAATTTAGCGAAAACAATTCCAGAAAATTGAAGAAAATTTTTTTTTTCTCTCTCTATTGTTCGGTGTGGTCAATCTCTATATCAGGATAATCCCGAATTTTCGATCGAAAAAATATTTACCTCGACAATTCAGACAAATCGAATTTCATTGTCGTAATTGAAATAATTTGAGAGTTTTCTTTCGCGAAGGTAATCCCAATTATTTGAATTTCATCTCATAATCCTAATCATTCGAGAGTTTTTTTTATGAGGCAATTTCTCAGAATAAAATGTTAAAATGACACCGATGTTTTTCTCACCGCCCAAGAGAAACACCAGGTTGCAAGCAAAAATGAATAAGAATAATACGGAAAAACCCGGATTTTCGTCAAATGTCCAACCGTCGGATTCGACGCTTAACGAGACATCTCCCCTTCAAGTAGAGAGGGGGGGCACGTTGAGCGAAGACGCAGAAGCCGACCGCGTTCTGGCTGAAGCCCTGAGTAGCGCAGGAGCGGGGGGTTCCGACAATAATCGAGACGCGAACAGACATACATCGTCAAAAGAATCGAATCCAAATCCTCACGTAATGACACCTGGAAAATTACCCATGGGAAGGGGTAGGGGGTCGCGAGCTAATACCCCAAACCCGGGGCAGATAAATCAACCGTCGTCGACAGATCATCTCTTCGAAATCCTGATGAGAAAAATGGAAAGAATGGACGTTAATTTTCAGACAGTAATTACGCGTGTTAGGTCTATGGAAAATCAGATTGAAAGTTTCTCACACCCTAACGACGCGTCTGAGGGAGGAGAGGCGGTACGCGCGGTAACAAATACCTCTCTCGTAAATCAAATCTCGGAACAAACGTCGCGAGAAAATTTGTCAAATAATTCCGGAGCTTTCATTCCGTATCAAGGTCAAAACCCGCAGAGAAGGTTGCCAAACGCGCGGTCGACAAACAACTTTTCACGCGACGAACAATATCGATTGCCAACACTCGAACAACAAAATTTATTCGGATCGAACTCCCAGAATAACGGATTATCAAATAACGTAACTCGAAACGAGCCCCCTCGATCTTTCATCAACGAGCAATCTGACATAAATTTCGAATCTAGTAATAGAAACGCACAAGTGTCAGGGCCGCACGGTAACAGGCAACAGAGAGGGAATAACCCGATCGATGAAATAGGTAGACTCGAGGAGGAAATACGACGAGTAAGATTTTTCGAACCGATAAATACGGGAAATCAATTCTCAAATACGAATCGGGAAGAATCGATTAATTTTTCAAGACAAAATCCAGGGTCAACTGGGGAATTAGATTCGAGACTCGAAATTCTTACACAACAATTACACGAAATAAGAGAAGAATGTCAGAGAATGAGGGGAAATCCAAACGAGATAAACCCTCGCGAAAACTTTACTTCAAATTATCGTCAAAGACGCTCAGTAACACCGCGAAGAGGGACTATGTCATGCCAAAGCGAAGACTCGAGTGACGAAGAATCCACACAACAGTTTAGAGCCAGTCACGACAGATACACGACCAACAGACTTGACAGAAGGGGTTATGACTCGCTGCAAAATTTTGATCGAGAATTAGATTCGGCAATGAAAATCGGACGTATCACCAGTAACTGGAAAATCTCATTTCCAAAGACAGAGAAAGATCCCGAACAGTTCTTGTTAATTTTGAAAGATCAATTGAGCGCGAGCGGGATAGACAGAAATGCATTCATCCCCTGTTTGTCAAACGTCTTCGAGGGCCCGTACAGATCATGGTACCTCTTGCACAAGAAAAATTGGCACTCGTGGAAAGACTTCGCACGAGCATTTCGTTATCATTGGGGAGTAAAGAAACAAGACGGCGATCTGTTCGTCGAGGTGAGTAACCTCAAACTCGAAAAAGGAGAATCCCTCGCGGAATTCGCGTGTCGCGCACACCTCATTTTCGAGCGAATGCAAATACCCCCGCCTTTTCGCGATCAACTCAAACAAATACTGACAAAGTTTAACCCGCGATTAACTTTCGAAATCCTGAACTTGCCAATAAACAGTTACGATCAACTCCTGCATTATTTAAACGAAAGAAACTACCTTTATCGAAGATCTGTCGAAACACAAAAAGAACCGCGAGACCGAACGACTAAATCGGGATTGAGAACCTTGCAAGAACAAACTGACAGTGACATTGATATGCAAGCTCTTGATAGCGACGAAGACGAACAATTTCTCACAGATTTAAACGCATTCCAACCAAATTCGAAACGGGTCGAGAATAAAAAAGAAACCCAGTCAACCAAAACGAAATCTCTCGTGAGACAACGTCTCGACAATAATCTCTCGCGATTCGAAAAAGAGAATAAAGTTTCGACAAATTCGGGAGAAACTGAAACGAAAAAAACAACCGGTAAATTCACGTTAGACACAAGTAAGTTGTTCTGCTATAACTGCGGGGCAACAGGACACAGCGCTCGTTATTGCACGTCAACCCCACAAGCCGTTTGTTGCTTTTGTCGAAAGACAGGACATACAAATATCGATTGTCAAGCACGTCAGGGAAACGACCAGGCCCGGCAGTAATCGCGCCTCAGATTACAGCCGCGAAGGGCATGGACGAGGTAGCACCCTCGAAGATCAAAATTGACGAAATAAAATCTCTTGATAAAATCAAAGATATCGGGTCCTGTTGTTCTCAGAACGATGAGGTCACTCGCGAAGATTCTCCATCAGGGTTAGACGTATTAAATGCGTTCAGCGAAACGGAATTGTCCGATGAAGAATACGAGCCCGGGGAAATTGAAGCATTTAACTTAGACTCTGACGGAAAAGTTAATCTAACAACACTCTCGGTTGACAAAACACCCGACACTACGGACGAAGACTCAACCGATCACTCAGAAGAAATTAAAAATCTGAAACATTGGAAACCCGCAGGATTACCGCAATCGATAATACATCGTCTCTCACAGCGACGAATTTTTTGCGCGAATAATGCCCTTACCGAACCGAAAAGAGTCATACGAATACCGGTAGAGATACATATCTTCGGGGAAAAAATTCAAGGAATATTAGACAGCGGGAGCGAGAGGTCATACTTAGACCGACGCACGTATGATCGTGTCAAGAATTATCAGGTAAAAGAACTCTCCCCTGACGCGACCTCGAGAAACGGAGTCCGCCTCGGGGACAAATCGGTTGTCAAAACGGAGGGAGGCACTTCTTTCGTGATTGACGTAAAAGATATTTACGGTCCACAATGGTTCAGTGTACTCCCGGATTTAGCTAACGACGTAATTCTCGGGATGGATTTTTGGTTAACTTTCAAAGTCAGGGTAAATCCTTACACAAAAACGTGGACACTGGACGGGAGTAATTATTCATACCCGTTATTGGACCGGCGTCCAAACCTGACCGAATTAAAAATCTTGACAACAAACGAGACAGACAAATTGAAAAATTTTCTCGATACCGAATTTCAAAAGCTAGACAGAGAATCGACGGGCGTAACAAACCTAATAACACATGTAATCGAGTTAACAGACACAACTCCCCATCGACAAAAACCCTATCGACGCAGTGAAGTAGTTCGCGCTTTTATAAGCAGGGAGGTCGATCGTTTATTGGAAAAGGGTTATATTACATGGAGTAATAGCGATTGGGCGTGTTCTCCGGTCGTAGCCCCGAAAGCTAACGGAAGTTTGAGGTTCTGTATCGATTATCGTCCGGTAAATCGTCAAACAGCTAAACCCGCGTACCCGTTGCACCACATGAAATCAATTTTGTCTCAATTACATCAAGCTAAAATCATTTCGACCTTGGACATGAGCGAGGCTTTCCATCAAATCCCTATGGACCCTGAAAGCCGAAAATATACCGCGTTCGTTGTCGAAGGAAAGGGACTGTTAGAATGGGTCAGAATGCCGTACGGTTTGACGGGAGCCCCTTCCACTTTTCAGTGCCTTATGGACAAATTAAAACGAAGAATTAAAGACCTAATTGTCAAGAGAAATCTGCCCAGTAAATGGATAGACCAGGTATTCGCGTACCTAGATGACTGGATCATCGTCAGTCAAGACTTGGACGAACACCTAGGGTTATTGTCTCTTCTGTTCGAGGTATTACGGGAGGCCAAGTTAAAAATAAACCGCGAGAAAAGTAGCTTTGCCTGTAAGGAAGTGAAATTCCTTGGTTATATTGTCGACGAGCTCGGTATGAGACCGAATCCCGAGAAAATACAGCCTATCCTTGACTTCCCGGTGCCAAAGGACAGGACACAGCTGAGACAGTTCAATGGCCTTGTCAACTGGTATCATAGGCACTTAAAGAATATCGCGAAAATACAGGGTCCCTTAAATAAACTAACAAGTCCAAAGGTTCCATGGAAATGGACAGAAATCGAACAGAAATCTTTCGACGAAATAAAAATCGCTTTGTCGAATGCACCGCGTCTCTGCACCCCAATACCGGGACAACCATTTACCCTTTACACAGACGCCAGTGACTTCGGTCTCGGAGCGGTGTTAGTTCAACAAGGTCTTGACAAAAACGAAGAAAACTTAATCGAAGTTTTAAGTCGACCATTGAGAGGCGCGGAATTACACTATACGACGACAGAAAAAGAATGTCTAGCCGTCGTATGAGCAGTTCAAAAACTCAGATGTTATCTTGAAGGGATGCCGTTCAAGGTTATCACCGATCATCAAGCCCTCCAATGGTTGCACGGAATCAAGAACCCTGTAGGTAGATTGGCCAGGTGGGCGATTTATTTGTTACAACATAACATGACAGTCGAGTACAGACGAGGTACTCTGAATGAGGCCCCGGATGCACTCTCGCGGATGCACGATATAGATGTCGATCCGTCCGGATGGGAAGACCTTATCGAACAGACAATACAAGAGAAAACCCGGTTGACAACGATACGTGACAAAGATTGGTACGAGACCAAACGCGAATTAGTTGTCAAACACCCCGATAAATTCCCCGACTGGAAAGTCGAGAATAACGAACTTTATTATCACAGGCCAGATTTCGGGAAAATGCTAATCGATGACGAGTTCCCGTGGAAGAGAGTTGTCAGGTCAAGTGAGGTCTTACAAATCCTTCAAGAAAATCATGAATCGCCCCAAGCCGGACACCTGGGTAGAGAAAATACGTACGATCGAATACGACGAGCTCATTATTGGCCAGGCATGTCACAAGACATAAGATCCTTCGTCGAAAACTGCGAAACTTGCCTCAAGGTCAAATTCAATCAGAATCCAGTAAAAGGCGCGTTAACGACGAGACCTTTAATTAAACCGTGGGTTCAATTGTCAGTAGACACCGTCGGGCCATTCACGCGATCTAAAAAGGGTAACGTTTATATCATCGTTGTACTAGATCTATACACGAAATTCGTAGAATTATTTCCAGTCCGCCAACAAACTGGCAAGACCGTGGTAAAAGTATTAAACACCGTATTTGATAAATGGGGAACTATTCCAGAGTCGATCGTTACAGACAATGGAACCGAGTACGTGAATAAAGACGTTAAAGCCTTCCTGACAGCGCACAAGGTCAAACACTTAACGACTCCGTTAGCTCACCCACAGTCAAACCCGGTAGAACGCGTTAACAGAACGATAAAACCCATGATAGCCGCGTCGATAAAAAATCAGAATGAATGGGATGAAAATTTGTCAAAACTACAGCTCGCATACAACACAGTGCCACATTCCGGCAGTCGAGTCTCCCCGTTCTATCTAAATTTCGCACGCGAGGCTGATGTGTGTTCGCGTAAACGTGTAATCGAAAACGAAACGGTCATAACTGATGAACTGGTGGAATATTGGGTGAAGAGACTGGCTAGTTTTGACGAATTGCGACATAAAGTCGAAGAAAATGTAAAATTTCAATCAGATAAGCGTCTCGCGAAAGCAAACTCGAACACTGACCAACAAGTTGTTCTAAAACCGGGTATGGAGGTTTATTACCCAAACAAAAAATTGAGTAGTAAAGCCGAGGGTTACTCCGCGAAACTGGCCCATCGTTTTCTGGGACCAGCGATCGTAAACAAAATTCTTGGACCAATGATCGTCGAATTAGTAGACAAAAATAGCAAGAAACTTGTCGGAAAATATTATGTGACAGATCTGAAATTCCCTAGACGTAGTCTACGTAACCCGAAACATTCCTCCACAGGTTGTCAAAGCCCAGACCAACAGTCGTCACAGCAACGATCGTCGTCGCCGCAGCAACAGTCATCGCAACAATAACCACCGCCTCGACAACAGCAGCCATCACCGAAACGACGACAATCAATCGCCGTAGAGTTCACGACTGTCACAAAACAACGAGAAGAAAGATGGGAAGCCGCTCAAAACTACCGACGACCCTGTGGCTGTTGTCGCCCCGTCAGCGGCCGTAAAACCATTGCCACTAGAAAAGGCCCCTACGTTCGACGAAATTCTCGAAGAACTCGACGCCGTTGGACTCGCCAACCCGAGAGGGGAGCCTCAACCATTCTACTTCACCGAGGGGCGAATAGTCAGTTCAGAACTGTTCAAAGATATAATCAAGAAGAGGGCCGAATATCTCGTCAGCCGGAGAGAGTCGACTCAGGTTGACCGTGGCACCCAAACTTTCGTCTCTTGTGCTGAAAAAAAAACACGTGGCCGGTTGTGTGAATTGTCGATCGGCACACCATCGCTTCAAGGACTGTCAACTCCCATATCGACCTGGATTTTGTCAAATTTGTGGGGCCGACGGATTTGACACAGTCGATTGCATATATGCACACGGCATCGAACACGAGCTCGCCCTCAATCGCTGTGTCGGGTGCGGAAAAGACTCAAGTCTATATTGTCCGGAGTGTCCGGATTGCAATATAAGATACGGGGACATTGTCGATTGGCTTCGTCTAAATTACGCCACTTGGCCTGCGTCCTTAATTCCGGCCGACCATCGTTATCTTGTCCACGAGGGCACCGAGATCCTGAAGCGCAAGGTGAAGGCTGATTTTATGCATCCGAACGACCAAGCTAACAGGGTTCGACAGTTCATGATCCGGGAAAACGCTCTCGCTTCGGCCAAGGAGTTGGCTAATCCCAATGCTCCAACTGCTCTCGCCTTGTCTGAAGAGAAACGCCGTCGTGCCATCGACACCATCCGGAGTCAACGATCCAACGAGGCCCCAGCTCGACTCATGATCGAGAAACCGGAGCTCAATTCTGGGGAAGTGGTACGCATCATCGTGCCGACTCAGTACCAGAAGAAATAAAACGGAGCATCGATCAACCTTTGTCAAACCGTGTGTGCCATCTCAGTTATAATTTTCTTTGCGTCATCATATAAAACACTTACTTTCGTTATGTACCTTTTGTCAACAATTGTCAAAAGTGCGCTCATTCATAAGACAGATAAGGTCATATTTTCATATAATCTCGAGAAAAGAGAGTTTTCAATTGTCAGACTCTAATTTAACTTACTAAGAGCGAGGAAAATAAATCCTACTATCGTTTAGCTCTAAATATACGTTCTATGTTTTGTGTTTTCCTCTCGACTCACACACTCCAAAGATATTCCTAAACTTTTCCTGAATTATAGAAGAACGAATTTTGCCAAAGTTGGCAAGGAGGGTGTCTGGGTGGATGTGTGAATTTCAGGTGACCCGATGATACTGACGAATGGTCCGAGATCGCGCTGATGACGTCAAGGTTCGAGGGAGGAGATTGTGACGGGAAATAATTTCTGACATAATTTTCCTCGACGTCATCAATCTAATCCCATATGGAGAAACGAAATTGTCAGGTACGTAGTCGATCGCAATTACATCTGAGCGATTGACCGACGATAAATTGGCAACAGCGTATTGACAGGGGCTGAGCGGCGATTGGGCAACCGCGCGCGGTCAAGTATATATAAGTGACGAACCCTGGCCAGAGAGTGACTTCTCGTCTGCGAGTCACATATATTCATTCTCTGTAAACTCTCGGTCGAACACTCATCCTGTCTCTGTCTAGAGCAGTCGTGCGTTTTGACAAAGAGTCGTAAAATATACATTACAAAGAATTTAGTATATTAAGAGGCTTCTCGTGCGTTCTTGAGCAACGAGGACCTCTCAGCCACGGTCGAGCGTTGTCCGTCTAGTGAACACGTCAACCGAAAACCTGTACAAGCGTTTATTATATTGTCCATTGAAAAGTATCGTACTTGTGTAATTGTCGATAAAAGAAAGTGTAAACCACTCGTCAACGTCGAGGTCCGTCGAGTTTGGAAAATTATAATTAAAAGTAAGTAAAACGAAAGATTCATATATCTCTCAGGCACGTTCTTTCTTTCTTCTATATCCTGGTCCTCCAGCGTCCCACCCCGCCGTCTCAAGCTCGGGTAAAATCATATAAAGTCAATCAATGAAATTAATCAAGTTAAAATTTAAGGTTGTTAATTCGTCCTAAAATTAACTGGCGCCCAACATATGAAATTCAGATAAAATTATATAAAACTTAATCGTCAAAGAGCCCTACCAGCCGGTGGACCACGGCCGCGGTAGGTGAGGGAAAATTCCTTGTCTAAAGAAAATCCCGTCTCACATTAAATTTAAACGCTTATTAATTTCAAGCGTTTGATTGATTGAGTGCAAACGGGTTTTTATTTTTTTATTAAATTTATAAAATATTCAAAAAAAGTAACTACATCAAATTTAAAAATTTTTAAATTTACGATTTTTATTAATATCATTAAATTTAAGACACTTATCAAATTTAACAGATATTTTGATTGGCTGAATGCCGACGGTTATTTTTTTTTAATATTAATTTAAATTTATAAAATAGTCGAAAAAAATTAAGTATTAAATTTTTTTATTGTTAAATTTGTGATATTTATTAATATTATTAAATTTGAGATACTTATTAATTTCATCCGATAATTTGATTGACTGAATGCAGACGGGTATTTTTTTGAATTTGAAAAATATTTTTAAAATAAGTAACTGCATCAAATTTCAAAATTATTAAATTTACGATATTTATTAATATCATTAAATTTAAACGTTCATTAGTTTCAAGCGTTTGATTGATTGAGTGCAAACGGGTTTTTTTTTTTTAATTTATAAAATATTCTAAAAAAGTAACTACATAAAATTTAAAAATTTAAAAATTTGCGATTTTTATTAATATCATTAAATTTGAGACACTCATCAAATTTAACCGATATTTTGATTGACTGAATGCAGACGGTTATTTTTTTTTTTTAATATTAATTTAAATTTATAAAATAGTCAAAAAAAAAAAATTAACTGTATTAAATTTTTAAATTATTAAATTTGTGATATTTATTAATATCATTAAATTTTAGATACTTATTAATTTCTACCGATAATTTGATTGACTGAATGCAGACGGGTATTTTTTTTAATTTATAAAGTATTTTAAAAAAAGTAACTAAAAATGGAAAATATCAAAAACAATCATCCCATCAAAGAACGAATTATCGGAGATGGCAATTGTCTTTTTCGATCATTTGCGTATTTTCTTTATAATGACCAAGAGAAACATAGGCGGGTTAGATTGAGAATTGTTTCAAATATTATTGAAAATTGGTCTTTTTATGAACCGTTTATCATAGGAGACGAGTCATACCTGGAAAGTATTATAAATCAAAATTCATATAAATTACACATGTCTAAAAATGGTGCTTATGGTGGAGAAGTAGAATTGCAGGCATTTGTTAATATATATCATATTCATGTTTCGGTCTTAGACGACTTTCAGATTCCAAAAGAATATGGGCCGAATTGTCACAATAAATTAACACTTTCATTATCAGGAGTTATTGATAAGGGCCATTATGATGTGATAGATTGCTTGAACTCGACCTTCTGGAACGTTTATAAGAGTCATAACAATCGTATTTATTATAAAAAAAATAGAAGTAGTATTTATTGGGAGAGCAGTGGCTTAGTGGGTGAGGCTCTGGGTTCGCGCGCAGCGGACCCGGGTTCGAGCCCCACGGCCGACACCGATGGAATTTATTCTATGTGTTTAATCTGCAAACCCGGTGGTTCGGATCCCACCAAAACAAATGCCCAAAAACACCTTTCTGTGATGGGTGGGTGGTCGGGGTACGGCTCTGGAGGACTCCCGCAGCGGTTCTTATCGCTCGGAAGGTGGCCGCTTAGCCGTGCACTGACTTACCCACTGAATCACAGTAAAGAAGGAGCTCGCTTAGGTCTCCTCTGGAGACCGCGCTTGAGTTTACTCGCGCGGCCACCAGGGGGGAACTAGGGAGACTCTGACCTGTATCGGCGGAAGGTTTTCTGCAGTTTCCCTCCGTCCTCGGCGAATGCGATACAGGATAAAATGGTGAAGGAGCGATGCGGCTGCAGACGTATGATCGCGAGGAGGAGTAGGTGGTGATAATAATGGTCGGAGCAGGCGGTTGATGGTCGGAAAGTATACGAAATCACCACCCTTGTAAGAACCCCCCAGAGGGGGTGTGCAAGTAAAACTCGACATTATTATTTTTTTAGAAGTAGTATCAGTAAAAATAATCAAGTTGACAATCTCACAAATTTTCAAGTATTACGTAAGAGACAGGCCAATAGGGTTGAAAACGTGAATAAGGAACGTTTGGAGAAGAAAAGAAAATTTGATTTAGTGCAGAACATGAATGAGCAGCGTGTAGAAAAGAAAAGAAAAAAAGATATGGTGAAATATATGCAGAGCGAACAATTGGAAAATAAGCGGCAAAAAGACGTAGTAAACAACATGAACGACGAACGATTAGAAAAGAAGCGTAATAAGGACATTATAAAAAACATGAATGACGAACAATTAGAAAAGAAGCGCAAGAAAGGCGTGGTTAAGAATATGAATTATGAACAATTAGAAAAAAAGAGGCAAAAGGATTTGATAGAAAATATAACTGAAGAACAATTAAAAAAGAAACGTCAGAAGGACGTGGTGAAGAACATGAACGACGAACGATTAGAAAAGAAGCGTAATAAGGTGTTACGTCCCGCGACTTTCGGGACTTTTTCATCGATTTGAGATTGCTTTTATCGAGCAATTTTTCAATAAAAATTAAATATGAGGAAAGGGACCTGGTCACCCGAGAGGAAACTTTTTCTTCTCTCTGAACCACCAGGAAGCAACGAATTTAGCCGTCAGTGCAAGAAATGGTCTCGAGTGATCATAAATTATTGAGAGGCGACGCCATGGCGGAGCCGATATCGTCACTTCTCATAACAAAATGTCCATCGCCGGGCGTGACGAAAAACATCCGTCGATGTTGAAGAAGTTTTGGTTAAGAGCATCGGATTACTCGAAGTGGTGGGCCTTTGTGCACGACGAAAGGCGATGCGTACGCGACGTCGACATAAGGCGCAACACAAAAACGGTACGGTCGTAAATACCCTGTGGAGTCTTACTTGTTGTGCGCAAAGGAGAAGAAAGAGAGAGAGAGTGGGAATGGAGAGAGAAAGAATACATCTAAGGGACCTGGTAATCCTTTTCCTCCCTTTTCCTCGAGTGAAGGATTTTACAAATTAAGATCCCGAAAGTACGCAAGCAAATGACTATAATGAAGTAAAATCAAGTATGAGCATGGGTACCTGGGTCAGGTCATCAGTATTGGGCAGGTGTCGGTAGATTATAGGTGATTGCACTTTAATACTAGATTTTAATTTTTATTCCTTTCTCTTACTGAGTCGAGATCTCCATGAAAAGAAATTGGTCAGAGATAAGAATTTTCTTCTTTGTATTTTTTGTCGTCTCGTTTTTTTTCCTCCCTAAATTTATGAGGGGTTCGAGCCTTGCTACGATTTTTTTTTTGAAACAACGTCTTGAGGAAATCAATGGATGGGCTGTATGGAGTGCTGCACGTGGCCAGTAAATTACCAATGGCCGAGACAAGGGATTTCGATAGAAGAAAGACTTCGGAGGACCACCCAACCGTCAACGAAAAATTAAATAAAACTTTTAAGAACATGCCCGGTCCGCTATCGGCCGGATGTGTATATCGTCTCCAATTCAGGGAACTGAATGTTTATGCTGCACGAAGAGAACGCCGAGTCTATAGCTAAAGAAACAGAGCAAACAGCGCTTTGTCCCAAGTCCTGGGGTTCAGAAGGCGTATGTCCCATCGACAGACGAATCCAAGCTCTTGCCTACGAAGGAGGGGCGACACGAAAATTCGGCATCGAATCCAACAAAGACCTCAAAAGCGTAGCAAGCGCATTATTTAATTAACGTTTTTCTTTTAATCAAAAATGATCAAATTCAAAGATTTCAGGAGATTTCGTAATGCATGGGTAAAGGTTTATGTGGAAATGAAAACTGTAAACGAATCCTTTTCCTATAATAATTACGAGTTAGATGAATGAATGTATGAGTGATAGTTGCGTGAGCACGGAAATAGATCTTTCCTGTAACGACAAGTAAAAGAAATAATAAAGCCAGAATCATAAAATTACACAAGATCCGAAGTATATAGATAGAATTTTCAATTGTTATAACAAATGTAGAATCTGAATAACTGGTTAATAATTATGAGAATTTTGAGTAGTTTGAATACGCTAAAATAATTTCCTTCGGTATAATTATTGGAAAGAATTAATTATAATCCAAAAGAAATAGCATGACATATACCATTGCATCCGAACCTCCGCATGGTAAATAATTATAAAAAATAGGAATGAATAGAATGAGAGGAAAGATCGAACGAAATCCAGAGCGAGAAAGATACAGAGAAACAGAGGAGAAGTTGTCACCGAATGAGAGTACGAATGAGAAGAGACGAATGGAAATGTATGTGTATGTACGTGTGTGTGTTTGACATCAAGAGCCTATGACCGGTCAGCTCGTGGCCGATAGGATAAGTCCAACCCAAGTATGGAGGGATGAGAAGGAGAGAGTGATCAGAATGAGGAGGAGGGGTTGTCTCCTCCGCTGTGTGGAACTTCGAAAACAAGGCATGGAATGAGTGAGAAAGAAAATACGAAATATGTAAGTATGAGAGAGACAGAGTGAGCGTCTTTATGAAAAGATGGCGTATGTACGAGAAATTCGTTTTCTGATTATTAGGTAATAATGGAATAATTATTATACGGAAATGCAGGAGTGAAATTATATTATAAGGATAAATTCGTGTTAATACATTTTCGATTATATAGATTCCGGGGGATCATCGAGGATGCGAGGTGGAGGCGGCGGAGGAGCCTGCAGCGTCTAAGGCGTTTAAGGGCGTACCTCCCCACCGCCGAAACTGAGCCATCCTAGAGGACCCTATATAAGACCGGGTAATGAGCCCGCGGGATGACAGAAAAATCCGGAGAAATTTCTAAGCCGAATCGCTGTTCGTCGCGTCAATTATTTTTCTTTATATACTTTTCATCATTTTTGACACAGTATCTCAAGTTTATTTCATTTTATTTTATTCAACCGATTTCAATACCGAACAATTTTATTTTTGCGAACAATTTTATTTTTGTGAACCATTTTATTTTTGCGGACAATATTTTTATTCCTATTTTGTTGTGAACAGACATTTCATTTTCCTTTCGCTGGACCTTGTGTTTTAAAGAGCAAAATATATTTTTTTCTCTTGTGTGAACATTTTGTTTTGTTGGACACTGTTTGCCCTGCCACAAATTCACCATTACGTTCAACCTCGTGGTAAATCGTTTTCATCGTCGTCATCGTCCAATTTTTGCCGGCCTTACACCTCGCTTTGTTCTCATAATCATCGAAGTAGTAAGTATCTCAAAATGTTTTCTCGCATGTGTCAGTATATTTTCGTTCGTGTTGCGCGGTGTCTCCGACCCCGGTCGACACCCCATGACGGCTCGAGGCCCGTAACCGAAACTACCGGGTTACTCACCGTTGGAGCTCTATGAAATATTTTCGTTGTTGTTTTCCCTTTTCGCGTTATACGTTTTATATTAGATTCCGATTCTTGTGTTAAATTCAGTTTTATGGAGTTCAGATTCTTGTGTTAAATTCAGTTTTATGGAGATTCAGATTTTTTGTGTTTTATGGAAATTCAGATTTTTGTGTTAAATTCAGTTTTGTGAAGAGTTATGTCAATTTAACTTCAGTTTTGCGAAAAGTGTCTGACTAAAATTATTTTCTCAATTTTATCTTCCTCATGCTTAAGTTCAATTCTTTGTCCAATTTATTTCGCGTCGTTTAAAATTATTTTTATTTTTGTTTGTGCAATTCGATTATTTCAATGTTCCGAGTAAATCGCTCCGAAAAACCTGTTCGTGTTTCAATCGATTGTAGGATTATTTTTCGTGTGAATTTATTTTCTCCTAGGAAGTGCTCATATTTGTAAATTCAGTGAAATATCTGCGAGTTAAATTCATTTGAGTCATTCACGTTTTGTTCCGGAAAATAATGGATCAATAATGTTTTTTTTTTGTGTTTATCACTTGATATTCATTTCTACTATAAATTTTATGCATCATCCGTGGTTAAATTCATTTTTGGAGATTTTTGAATTTCTTTGAGTAATTAAAATTTAATCGAGTCGTGGTTGAGTAAATTCTGTGTTGATTTTTGTTTTTGTGAGGGTTGTCAATCGACCATGGACCTTTTCCAATTAAAGATATCTATCGTTGTAGTAGCGGTCATTTTAATACTCGCGATAATTTCGTTTGTCCTTGTACTTTGCGCGGATAAACCCCAGGAGGCTTATCTTGAGGATGGCCCTGTAGTTAATTTTCTCCCGCGTCAGTGAAAGTTTAGTCCCGTTTTTATCAGAATTTATTTAATGTGATCATACAATTTTTGTCCCTTTATATTACAAGTTTATTTGTCCGATTTTGCCGAATTACAATTTATTAGTCTTTTCCGATGTATCTCGCGAAAATTAAAGAGTTTTGTTCGTGAGATTTTATTTTAATTTGCCATTGTTACCAAATTATGCACTCTCCGCCCATCCTGAGCAATTTTCCGCAAGGTTAGGCTCAAAACAGGGCAATAACCTGGCCAATTCCGATTTTATCTCGAATAACGTGTTAAAGGGAAAGCCGCGCTTTTCTTGGCCGAGATGAGAAAAATCGAGGGTCAGGACGTAACAAAGGACATTATAAAAAACATGAATGACGAACAATTAGAAAAGAAGCGCAAGAAAGGCGTGGTTAAGAATATGAATTATGAACAGTTGGAAAAAAAGAGACAAAAGGATTTGATAGAAAATATAACCGGAGAACAATTAAAAAAGAAACGTCAGAAGGACGTGGTGAAGAACATGAACGACGAACGATTAGAAAAGAAGCGTAAGAAGGATATGATAAAGAACATGAATGACGAACAATTAGAAAAGAAGCGCAAGAAAGGCGTGGTTAAGAATATAAATTATGAACAGTTGGAAAAAAAGAGACAAAAGGATTTGATAAAAAATATAACCGGAGAACAATTAAAAAAGAAACGTCAGAAGGACGTGGTGAAGAACATGAACGACGAACGATTAGAAAAGAAGCGTAAGAAGGATATGATAAAGAACATGAATGACGAACAATTAGAAAAGAAGCGCAAGAAAGGCGTGGTAAAGAATATGAATTATGAACAATTAGAAAAGAAGAGGCAAAAGGATTTGATAAAAAATATAACCGAAGAACAATTAAAAAAGAAACATCAGAAGGACGTCGTAAAGAACATGAACGACGAACAATTAAAAAATAAGCGGAAGAAGGACGTAGTGAAGAACATGAACGACGAACGATTAGAAAAGAAGCGTAAGAAGGATATGATAAAGAACATGAATGACGAACAATTGGAAAAGAAGCGTGAAAAAGATTTAAAAAGAAATATGACCGAAGAACAAATAAAAAATAAAAGAGAAAGGAATATTGTAACAAACATGGATGAAAATCGATTAAAGAGAAAAAGAGAAAATGACATGGCTGAAAAAATGAAATGTGAAAGAATTGATAAAAGAAGGAAAATACAACAAGCTATAAAGTTATGTCCCAATAATGTTTCTTATTTGGATCTCGGAGATATGGATTACGTTTGTGAACATTGTTCAGCTTTGTTTTGGTCAGCAGAATTTTCTAAAAAAAGTTGTTGTCATTACGGAAAAGTGAAACTGCCTCCTCTGAGTGACTATGACGAAAAACTGAAAGATTTATTATTATTCGACAAAAAATTTAGAGAATTCATTCGTTATTATAACAATCGTTTTTCGTTTGCGAGTTTTAATGCAAATGTCATAAATGAATCTAACAAAGGAGTATACAATTTGAAAATTCAAGGACAAGTTTGCCATATGACCCCAAGTAGTATTTATTTTAAAAAAGGTGATACTCCTTATTGTGGACAAATTTATATCTACGACGATTACAGAGCGACGGAAGAAAGGTTGAAAGAAAATAAATTTTTAGTTAAAGAACATATAAAAATTATATCAACAATAATAAACAATGTTCATCCATATGCGAAAAAATATAAAAATTTATTTGAATTAACCAAAGGTAAATCAATTCCGGAATATTATTTATATTTTGTTCGTAACACTAATTTGAGTAAGCATCGCTACAATGCACCTGCGACTGCAGAATGTGCAGCTTTGATAGTTTCTAAAGAAGGTGAAATTCCAGCTTCATTCGATTTATGTGTTTATCCAAAAAATCTTCCAGAAGGTATTAGTTCTACTTCATGTTTGAATAAACTATCATTCCATACTGACCCTATGATTTTTCCATTAATGTTTCCATGTGGAGATCTAGGATGGAGTCCATTATTGAAACAAAATCAAAACAGCAATAAAAGACTTACAGCTCTACAATACTATTCGTATCGTTTAGCTTACAGAGAAAATGGTAAATTTAATCCTATTTTATTCAGTGGCCGGTTAACACAGCAGTACGTTATTCAAGCTTACATTATAATAGAAAATAATAGATTGAATTTCTTAAGGCATAATAAAAAAAAATTACGTATTGAATGTTATCAGGGATTAGTTGATCATGTAGCACGTAGCGCGATGAATGATTCGAACAATTTCGAAAATAAAGATCGCTTAGGGAACATATTCGTTTTACCGTCAACTTATTTGGGTAGTCCACGAAACATGCAACAGAATTACCAGGATGCAATGGCCATTGTGAGGACGATCGGTCGACCTGATCTGTTCATCACAATGACGTGCAATCCTAATTGGCCAGAATTTAAAAAAATATTAGAAAAATTTCCAAAAGGTACAACATGCAACGACATTCCTAACATCACGGTTCGACTATTTCACACTAAATTGAGAGCTCTTTTGGCTGATGTCATTAGTGGGAAAATATTCGGAAATATTTTGGCATATGTTTATACAATAGAATTTCAGAAACGTGGATTACCACATGCGCATTTATTATTCGTATTAGATTATAAAAATAAATTGACAACTCCAGACGCTATTGATAAATACATTAGTGCTGAAATAATTTCTGATGATCCTGAATTAGAAAATTTGGTTATAAAACACATGCTACATGGTCCTCATACGAAGTATTCTCCATGTTATGATATCGAAAAAAAAATTTGTTCAAAAAAATTTCCTAAAAATTTAATGATTTTACACAATTCGAGAAAAACCGGTTTCCAGTATACCGACGTAGGGATAATCGTAACAAAGATCATGTCTATAATAAAAAAATTAATGGATATTTCGTGAGCGTAGATAATTCAATGGTAGTTCCTTATAATCCTTGCTTGCTTAAGAAATATAAATGTCACATTAACGTAGAATATTGTGCTTCAATAATGAGTACAAAATATATATATGCATATTTACACAAAGGATTGGATAGGGCATTTGTCAAATTGAATAAAAAAAATGATGATCAGAAAACAGAGACTCACGATGAAATTTCAGAGTACATTGACAGTAGATATGTTAGTCCAATGGAAGCTGCTTGGCGAATAGAGGAATTACCTATGTCTGGTAGGTCACACACTATAGTCCGTTTGGCAGTTCATACCCCAAATCAACAGTTTATAATTTTTGAAGAAAATAACGAAGATAAAGCTTTAGAAAAAATAAATACAACACTAACAGCGTGGTTTGCTCTTAATAAAAAAGATGAAAATGCAAGAAATATGATATATGCTAATACACCGAAATATTATTTATTCGATCCATTGAAAAAAATTTGGGTAAAACGCCAAACATTTTCTAAAGCAATTGGACGTGTTGTGAACGTAAGTCCCAAAGATATAGAACGATTTCATTTAAAATTAATACTTAATCGAGTTAAAGGTCCCGGAAAAAAATGTTTATATATGAGTCAGGCATGAACCAGATATGTTCAGATATGTTCAGATATGAACATATCTGGTTCATGCCTGGACCCTTATTCTAGTAACCTTTCGCGTTTATCGTGTGACACAAGAGGATACACGATACGGAACGACACAGGTGATTAGTTGTGACAAGGGAATTTTGTGCTCGAATAGAGCAAAAACTACTAACTATCCTAATAAAATCGAGTTATGAAGGCAATGCGCTCGCGTAGGGGCGTATCACGTGGGCGCTGTCAGAAGGGGGCTGGTGACATCCATGAATAATTTTTTTTTTTTAGTTTTCGACTCCAACAATATAGAATTTGCATGCTTTTCAATGTTAGCTATAGCACACTGCTTGGGAATGCAGGCTCATAGGCGTATATGAATACTTGCTTAAATTTTAAATACCGAAGTTAAAAGTATATGCTGAAATCAATTTCCACTCATCGTGTAACAAGCAATTTTGCTACTCATATGTTACGATAATAATATTAATATATTCTAAGCTGCATCAATGATAAAATTGAAATGAAAATATATAATTGGCATGAAAAAATACAAAAAATATCTATTGTCATTTTTATTTCCTGTTTCTTCCTATTTCTTGTATGTCAAAATGATAGTTTTTGGAATCCGCAATCCATCCTCAAGCTGCGTACTTTCAAACTCACCAGCACCTCAAATTTTCAAAAGAAGCCCACATTAAACTTTTCGAAGAAATCCGATTTAAGATTTATTCAAAGTATAAGAAAGACCCTTGACCGTGGAACTGGGCGAATGCATTTTAACGTCACATTTTATTTTCAGGAAATATACATATTTAATATTGTCAATATTAATACGTTTAAGTTAAACGTCTCAATAACAGGACGTGCACTAGTAAATAAATGTTTCCTTTTAATATTTTTATTCATCTTCGGGGAATAGTTCCGACTCCAGGTATTCTACAGGCCACTGGCTTTCGGCATCAGAGTCATCCTTTTTTATTTTCTTTTTTATTTGCTGTGTAGCAGCAGTAGAGGTAACATAGCTACCAGAGTCTCCTTCCTCAATCCAATTGTGGATAATTTGCTTGACTGCTTCTTCCAATTTTCTACCGAGTGTTTCAAAGCCGTGCTGTAAAATTCTGTTTTGATCTTCAAAGCATTTGATTGCTTGTGCAACGCTGGCTGTTATAGTTTTTGTGTGATTGTCCATCGCTTCAACAACTGCTGAAGTATTCGCACTGGCACCTGCAAATGAAAAAAGTTCAATTAACAAATAATTAAACGGCCGAGTGAAGGAATATAATGAGACTTTGTCAACGTCTAACAAAAACAAACGTACGTTTGACAGGTGTTTCTTGAGTTGATCGAGATGGAGGAACTGAAACATCAGAAAATAAAATCATTTTATGATTATTAACTTTGTGCATTTATTGTTTCCCAAAATCCACTATTCACTGGCGGAATTAATACATCACTTGTCCTATCACTTAACATTTCATGAATTCACATTACCTGATGCAGCAGTCTTTTTGGTTAAATCGACAATTGGCACTTGTAGCTGTTTATTTTTTAAGGACAGCTTGATGTTGTTAAGACCAGGCTCAGATGATCTGACTGTGTGTGAGAACGGCACGGGAGGACTGCGTCGGGAACGATGAGGAGAAGGCATGGGAGAACGATGGGCAGAACCGGGATAGGAAGATATAGGTAAGTTACTGATTGAATGATGAGAGGAACTTAAAGGCGACCGATGAGCTAAGCGGTGAGGAGAAGGCATGGAAGACCGACGGACAGACCGACCAGGGGAAATCAGAGGTGAGCGATGAGGAGAATAGTGATGCGAAGAAACAGGAGACCGACGTGTGTAACGATGAGAAGAACGTCGAGGAGACTGGTGAGGTGAAATATGTGAAGAGCAGTGGGGAGCAAGTATGAGAGTAGGCGAACAGCCGCGAGATGAACCGTGAGCGGAACGGCGAGGAGATCGGTCTCTAAGCATCGGTGAATGGTTACTCGAACGTGACATGTGTGTTGGTGATCTCCTGTGTAATATCTTCTGCGAAGCCTGTGGTGATGCATTGCCCGGAACGGTTTCTGGTGATACTTTGTTGGTAATGGCCAGCACTCGAAAATCTAGGTCTGGTACCGGCATATTCCTCTGGCCGGTATGTAGCAAGGTTCTCCTTTGCTGTGCACTTTTGACAAGATCATTCCATGTCTGAAAGTAGCATATCAATATTAACAAACATATCTTCTGGGTAATACACGTAAATAATAATAGTAATAATAAATAATAATAGACGTAATACCAACGCCAAATTATGTGGAAATCGAATGAAACCAACTCCATTTTTAAGAGGAAAGGTCATTATAAAAGATGTGTATTCATTTTTTTTTAATTAATTTATTTTGCTTTATGAAAATCAGCGATAGATAGTCGCGATAAAGTCGATAAATTGAAAGATAACAGCTCGTGCAATTGAAAAGTTTTTCGAAGACGAACACGAAATTGGAGTAGTTTTTAACAATCCGTGTATTATATTCTTTATTTTTTCTTATTCAAACCTGAGGTTACATGAATATTGAATACAATCGTCAGTGCTATTTTTTTTATTATTTATTATTCTTCGTTTCAATATTTCTGATCCAATCTGCCTAGCCTGAGTGAATCGCACAAAAAGTACTCGAATCAAAATCAAAGGAGCTTAAAGAGTACGTAAGAAATCAAAAATAAGTACTAGAACTTACGAGATGTACCTGAAAACTTGAAAATTATTTGATACATAATTTTGGACGTACTTCAAGTACTCGGTACTTCAAGTACTCGGTACTTCAAGTACTCGGTAATTCAAGTACTCGGTACTTCAAGTACTCGGTACTTCAAGTACTCGGTACTTCAAGTACTCAGTACTTCAAGTACTTTTATTTGAAGTACTTGGTACTTCAATTACGCAATTCTTCAAGTACCTGGCACCTTAAGTACTTCAAGTACTTTTACTTCAAGTACTTGCGTTCCTTAAGTACTTCAAGTATTCGTTACTTCAAGTACTTGGAAACCTTGAGTACTTAAAGTACTACGTACTTGTAGTACCAAGTACTTGAAGTAATTGGTACTTCAAGTATTTACGGTACTTGGTACTTGGAATACACGAGTACTTTAAAAATTGCATATTGAAAATTGCATATTTCATAAATGTTTTAAAAATATCGAAAATGTTATATTACAATTGACATATTTCGGAAGTATCCAAAATTTTATATTGCAATTGACATATTTCGGAAACATTTCAGAAATATCGAAAATGTGTCCAAAGGCACCTCGACAGAGGTCGCTGTGTCGAAAATGTATGAGGCACGACAATAGTAAAATTTGTACCCTGATCCATCCTTTTGAATCTTTCGCCTCGCCTAAGGAATTTAACTTCTCCGCTAACGTTGCCCATAAATCAGCGACACGTTCTGGGTCATTCAATTGGCCATTTGCAAATTGTATGTTTTTGTCCATAAATTCGACCATCAGCTTCATTTGCGCCTGGTTACTTCTGTGCTTCATTTTCTTTATGTCTCTGTCAAAAAATGTTGAACCTATTAATGAATTGAATGAGAAGATAATAAAATGCCATTGTGTAGATTGCAGAAAATGTAAATAATAAAAATACTAAAAAAAATAAGAAATGACCAAGAATGGGTTGTAAAGGCAAATTCGACAAATTTGCCAAAATTTGATATTTTTATGGCAGCATCCTACATGAAAAACAACACAGATTTCGTACCTGCTGAGGTTAGAGGATCTAAGGAACAGCGGTAAGTATTCGTGATCATGAATTTACAATAGCATTGTGTAATATTTTATATGAATTGGAGCTAATTAATAATCAACAAGAGTACAAATGCCGCTGAGCCCAACACTTTCTGCCCACTTTTTGCGAATATCAGCTTTCCGGCACTGCTATAAATGTTTTATTTCGTGTATTTTTACTATCTGAATACAGCCTGTGGCACAAAACAAGTTATACGTTTCTTTCTCTTGTTAATATCGTCCATAGCGACGGCTTGTCAGCACGTCGTTGTTTATTCGAAAATGCCGCGCGACAAATGACCGCCACTGTCGTGCTTCCTAATTGGCTTGACGACGCATGTAACGTAACACAGGGTCACCTGGTCGTTTAAGTGCTGTATAATTTTTAATAATTTATTGTAAAAAATCTAAAATTTTAAATATTAAAAAATTTTAATTTAAAAATTTTTTTCGTTTGCAGTGTCGCTGTTTAAAAATCCTCTAATATTTGAAAAAAAATTCCCAATATCATCTTACAACTCCATTTGGTAATCGGACAAGTTTTATACACATGACGGGGAGGTTTTAATTTTTTTCACTTCTCTCCAATTTTATACTTCCATACAATAACGCAACAAGACTTGAAGGACCAAAAATTCACGGCAACCGTGACATTAAATTTAATTGATTTACCAAATATAAAACCGAAAACCAAAATATGGTATGCCGAAAACAAAACATTTAACATGCGAAAAAGCCGTAGACTCTCAAATATGTTTATTGCTTGAGGTCAAAAAATTGCATAATAATACTCGAAAAACACTTTTTTTTGTAGAAGAAACGTCAATTTTCGAAGTTCAGTAAAATTAAATAATTAATTTTAACTGCGATAACCACAGTATCTCGCATAAAGGACGTGTATGTATTGCTTAAGGGGCTATTGGAATATATACGCTCTCACCGCCTCTCGAAAACACGATTCGTAGTCTTTCTAAAGGGACAAAACTGATTTTGACCAAATTTCGGGAAATGACGCATTATTTTGGCAAAATGTGGCTAAATATTTAACTCAATCAGAATTTTGAAAATTTATTATATATTTACTACCTAAGCTTTTCACGTAGCCAAAAGTTTATAATTCAAATTCATCACCATTTGTCAAAATTTTGAAAACTTTTCAAAAGATGAAATACTTAGTCAATTCGTCATCCCTTGAGTTGGATGGTAATCCGATTTCTGGAAGAACGCAAAGTCCAGTTCCATATTTCCCAAATATGTATGAAACGCGTTCGTCAAATTCACTTAAAGATTGTACGGGACTTTCATTTCCCGTCTTCTGCATTTGCACAGTGTGCTGTGCTTTTTTTTTCTTGGCCGAGTTCTTGAGAAACTTCCATGTCTGAAATTGAATGCACCAAACTAATTATAAAATCACTCGTATACAGTTCTTTAATTTAACCCTTAGTGGCCACACGCTCGCCAGGCCACATAGCGGGCACATGGGGCCTGGGGTAACTAGTTACCCCGTGTGGCCGCTAAGGGTTAAGGTGAGAACCCAGCGACACCTTACTTATTTCATTTATTAATAAGTTGCAGCTATCTGTTCCATAGTGACTATATACTTTTACCTTCATCCATGCATCGGCACTTTTATGAACGGGCCCAATATTGTTTAAACAGTTAGTCAGATCTTGCCACATTATCTTATATTTATCGTGACCTAAATAACCAAGGTCAGTTATGTGACCCTTGGCAAATTTGGGGTGACTTTCCATATGACACAGCAGTGCCTCCAACTGGTCAACATTAGCTCGTTTTCGCGGCATTTCTCTTCAGAAATATGTTACAAATAATTGGATATTAACGATGAGAAGTTTGTAACGATCGAACGTATGCAAGGAAATATATGTGTAATCATCTACTATTGTATTCATGTTGGAATGAAAACGATGAGAAATAGTACGAGATTCCAGGTTAACTGCAATCTATAGCGTCTCCACTGGGTTCAATTGGATTTTCATTAATTTTCTGAGCTAGTCAAAACGCTTGAATTACAATTTTGATTAGAATTTGAAAGTGATTCCTTCAATTTTTATTCCAATCATGAATACGATTACTTTTAAAACATTTATTGATATGTAAAATATGGTACTTGCACTTATTACCCCGTTACACACAAACCCAAACCCAAAGAATATTTATTACTTCTCCTCAAGGCCTCAAGGAGATTTACGTTGTCGTTCCGTTTTAGGGCCAATTACTTCACCAACGGATTAAGTTATCTGACAGATAACTTATTATACAGATAACTCTATCAATCAGGATGCCCAAATCCGACCGCGCTTGAAATAAATTATGTGCGGCGCGTTCGCGTTTTGCGCATGCGTTCGACGAGCGCACCAAAGCCTCTTGCCGAACAATCTTCTTCATTAGTCAATTCTACGAAACAATCGAACTTCGTTTTGGCTGTCTGCCCGCCCGGATGGACGTATTTGTATTGACTCTTGAGTTTTTGGTTATACTTAGTATTCGTTTTGGAAAGTCGCAAATAATTCATAATTTCAAAGGAATGGAACATTAATAGTGTTTCATTTGTCTAGAGGTTTTCACGGATAAACTTGGATGATTGTTTGGACAGTGGATCTAGCCGGTTGGTGATTAAAACCTTTTTTTCATCGTTTACAGAGTGACAGCATGTAATATATAAAAAATTCTGACCACGAATTAGTTGTCTCTCAATTCAATTAAAATAAAAATTCAGGTCTTTATCTGTGGCTTAATTTCTCGACTCAACTTAATTAATCCCGTAGTACTTGTAATTAGTAGTACTAGTAGTACTTGCAATTAGTCTCATCAATCATGAGCGAAACAGTGCTATAGCAGTACCCTACTTATTATTTGAAACGTACATTGTGAATTAAGTAGTGTTCAATAAAATAACTTAAAATTGTATTTAGCACATTGACGTCAGTCGATACCTGGAGGATAAAAAAAAAAATCTTTACAAGTTTTCACTCGATCGACGAAGAATCTGGATAGTGTCGTAAGTATTATTATGAGTAGTTAGGCGAATCTACTTTCTCTTGTCTATTTGTCATGTGAATTGTGTTTCAATGTTCCCTAGTCATGTTTTAATGCAATACTTGTTATAAGTACTCATCCTCATTGTAACAGAATGCAATACGGATTTTATGATACATAATAATGTGATATCATTACAGGGAGCGCAACATGTTTCTTGCTGGTGTAGCGGCAATAGCCATTGAAGAAGAGGAGGTGCAAGAGAGGCACATTCAACTGCGTCAGCTGCGAATCCGCCGAAAAGAGATTCGAGATACATCGAATCCTTTTGAAATCGATCCGGAATATTTCAGAAAGTTATACAGGTCCAATGACGGTTTTTCTTTATCATTTTCTACTGCTTATTACATTACTTACGTGGCATCATCAAATGCTCGTAGCATTGGTGAGTATGGCTATCTTAGTCTAGAACCAAACACAGCATATTGTGATCGAAGTGCGTGGTTAAATTTGTCGCCACACTTGCGTCAAAAACTCTATTTTTTGCGCTTGTAATACGCGACGAAAGTGGCCAATTTCGGTGCTAACAGTCACATCAAAATTTGTGCATCTCCGCACATGCGTAGTTTCACTCGTACAAAGTGCTGTGAGTCGCTACGGACACGCAGTTCGATCCCTAGAAACTATTGGGTATCGCTACTGGTGTGTCAAAAACGAATTTTTTTTTTCTTCGCTCCTACCACTCAAAACTTTAGGTTTAAAGAGGGTGCTGTAGTTTGAGTTTTTTAGGTTTCCCATCTAATTAACACGTAAAAAATATTGATTTTCGTTCAAAATGATGTCAGGCAACCAAAAAATTGGCGATGATGGATGTATTTCTTGTCTTAATTGAAAGCATGACTCCTCCCCTAAACGTTCATAGGTTGTTTTTCGACTTTATACCTTGTTCCGATTTTTTTTACTCCACTTTTCGACCACAATGGTCACTTTTTCAAGTTTATAAAGTTTCCAAGCAGGTATCAATGAGTCCAAAATGAATTGTTAAAAGCATTGATTGTAGATTCGAATATGAATAACCAATTTCAAAAATTGGTAAAACGTACAAAATTCCTCAAAATGAACATGGTTTTTTGAATAAAATTGAAGATACGGAAATATATATAATTATAATAAATATATATATTAATATAAAATACATGTTCATTTTGAGAAATTTGATATGCTTTACCAATTTTTATGTTTGACCAATTGACAAAAACCATTTCCTGGTTTTTGTAACTAGTTACGTAAAGTACTATTTAAATTATTTCCAGAATGCCTTGTCATTTGGTACTAAATCTTGTCGATCTTTTACGCGCCCATATTGAGGCACGCAACAACTCTCGAATTCCAGTACACATACAAGTGCTGGCCGCACTCAGATTTTTTGCCGAAGGAGGATACCAGAAGGGTGTAGGACAAGACCACCATCACCCTCTCAGCCAGACAACTGTAAGTCGCTGCTTGAACAGGGTTACAAATGCCCTTGTTGCTGTTGCATCGAGATTTATACAGCTGCCTTCAACGAGAGAAGAACGGCTACGTGTACAACAACGGTAACAGACGTAGTTTATTCAATTATTCTAAACGTGAAATGTGATTACAGGGTATTATGGAGCTGTGTTATTACAAGTATCTGCATTATGAATGATACGCTTTTTAATTACATAAATTTACGCAGGTTTCAACAGCACATTATTATTCGTGGGGTCTTGGGCTTAATAGATTGTTTCCTGGTGTCTTTTATAAGGCCATCTCAGAACGAAGAGGCGTTCTACAACTATAAAGGATTCCACGCATTGAATGTGCAAGTTGTGCGTATAGCGAATACTTATATTTTTGCTTCGATGCGAAACACAAGTCATTAATTATTTGAATGCATTATCTAGATTTCAGATGCAGACTTCCGTATACGCAGTATACGTTGTTGTCCCGGGAGCAACAACGATAGATTTGTGTGGGAATTTAGTACAGCGAAGCGTTACTTCGAAAGACTCAGACACGACGCGCAAATTACACGCGCGGAAGGGCGTTACTATCTACTCGGTATGAATAATCTGTAATGAACACAAATGTGTTAATAATTGTCATCTGAAAGTTAAAACATTATCGACTGAAGTTATCCATCTTCCCTAAGTTGCGTTATCCGCTTGTCAAATAAAATTAATGATTTTATGTGACCAATGAAGGTGACAGTGGCTACACCCCTTCACCAGTATTACTGACACCTGTCCGAAATGCTCCAGAAGGCTCCCCGGCTGAAAGATACACCAAAGATCATGTTTCGACGCGCTGCAGAATTGAGCAAACTTTTGGACACCTCACTGCAGTGTGGCGAAACATCAAACGTGAACGAAAACTCTGCTATCGTGATCCGATAAAAGTAGCAAAATTTATTACGGCATCTGCCGTTTTACATAATTTTCGCATCACGCGTGGGTAAGTGGAACCACAGTGAAACTATTGATTTTGTAATGACCTTCTGCTTTAATTTTCTTCCATATAGCCATTTACCTGACGTTCAACTCGAGGATAATGACCTACCCAATGAGAATGCCGACAACGTCAACGATATGGGCTACCAAGCCGGAATATGTGAGCGAACAAGAGTGATTGAAACGTACTATGCGTGAACAAACACACGAAAATAAAATGATATTATAATTGAGTTGAAGGGTGGTACAAAACAGCAATCCGTACAAAAATTTTAACTTTTATAAAAAATGGTTGATTTTTAACATTAAATTTTTATTGATAATCCAAATTACTTCTTACATAATTTTTTCGTAACATTTATCTCAAATTTTAAGCATTATATAATTACAGATATATACTGTATGCTTGGTATACATAAACATTGCATTCACAACATTCCGTTGTGCAACATACTCTTCCCTACATCTTGAGACTAAATATATATATTCATGGGTACTATAAAAAAATTAATTTGAGAGCGTATACACTGTAAAAAAAAAATGGTAAATTCAACTCGAAAATGTGGTTCGCCATATGTTACTCTAGAAATGAGTTGATTCAATCGTTTTAGAGTTGAATTTACCATTTTTTTTTTACAGTGTACTCACCCTGCGGCCTCTGAATTCTGATACAGTTTAATGTTGTATCCTGTGATGACCGTAACCTCTGGACACATTAAAATTATGTAGTCAATCTATACCATGTTTCTACTTTACTTTAAGTCTAGTTAAATTGAATTATTAATTTTGATACCGGGAAAAGTACAGTCAAAATGGATCGAGCAAAATTTTGGTTTGCACCAGGTCCATTTTCAAATCAGCCACCGTTCTACCAGGATCTGGTACACACTGAAATTTCCCTGAATGCATTTCGGGTGTAGTTTTCTCAGTTAATAAAATTAATAATTTGATCAAAGTAGACGTAAAATGAAGTAGAAACTTAGTACAGATAGACAAAAAAAAGTTTAATTTTTCTAGATATTACCGTTACCGCAGAGTATGGTAGCAAACCGTGTCAGAGGTCCGAGGTCACAAAGTGCGCGCACCCCCTTCAATTGATTTTTGTATATTTCAAAAATACAACGTCATTTTAGTACAATCATGATGATTAATGTAAGTTCAGAAATCAACTATGATAATAATTTAATAAGAAAATTTAAGAAACTCGTGGTAAGTATCAATTCATACCGAATTTATGAAATTGTCAAGTTCCACTCCAAAAACGAAATAAAAAAATTGTTGGTCTGTCGAAATCATATATATATATATATATATACACCTACATAATTTACTTTCATGCTGTGTATTTACAAAAGTTAATAAAGAACCTTCTTATACAATGGGGGTAACAACTTATACATGAATACAATTAATTGACAAATGAATTAAATGACTAGTACGCAATAATAATAATATTTTTTCGCATAGTTCCGAAAATGCAAGAAACTCACTAATTCACACATATACGTACATATCGCTATATACGGGTTGTCGTTTTTCCGCACATACGTATTAGGTTCGAACCGTTTTCCCTATTGAAGATTTAAAAACTGTCAATACGACTGACGCGGAAACTCGATTCACGTGAATATAACCTACTATTCCCGAGTATCTAGTTTATCGAATTAAATCATGATGCAACGCAGTATTCAAAATCTCAAGCATCTTCAAATCCTACAAATATTGACCACGCGCATGCGCATTGGAAACTTTCACGACTGGAGCCACGACGATATGCTGCGACAAGCTGTGATAAAATGCGAAACGTTTCTAGAATAAGGGTCCTGATTTATGTATGATTATATATGATCATACATAAATTTATGTATGATTATATATGAACATACATAACGTCATGTAAAATCGAATAGGATTATATATAACTGCATATATGATTATATATGACCATACATAACATCATATAAAATCGTATAGGATCATATATAACTTTATATGCAATTATATATGACCATACATAACATCATATATGAATATAGTTCCTATATAAATTCATGTATGTTTATATATCAACATACATAACTTCATGTATAATCGTATATGATCATATGTAGCATTATATATGATCATATATAACCATGTATAGTATTATATATGACCATGTAGATCATATATACATTTATGTTTGATTATATATAAGCATATAACATTAGATATGAACATGTATATATCATATATACATTTATGCATGATTATGTATGAACATACACAGCATCATGTGTAATCGTATAGGATCATACATGAAGTTATGTACGTTGATATATAAACATACATGAATTTATATAGGAACTATATTCATATATGATGTTATGTATGGTCATATATAATTGCATATAAAGTTATATAAGATCCTATACGATTTTATATGATATTCTGTATGGTCATACATACATTCATGTTTGATTATATATGACCATATATATTATAGATGAACATGTGGATCGTATATAAATTTATATTTATGGACTATACAGCATAACAATATATATAATCGTTTAGGATTATATAAAACGTATTATATATGATCATATATGATCATATATGATCATATATACATTTCACAATCAAAAGCGGATGAACTCACTCTTTCATTTTCAAAATCCGACCCCAAATAAAATGTTTCTCATGAAGTCCATCAAAATCTGGAAAAAAAATTATTTTTACAAATATAGATTCATCCGTTTTTGACCATTTATAGATCATTTGGCATGATCATACACGACTTGGTATGATCATCCACGACTTGATATGATCATCCATAACTTCATATATGACCACACTGCAAATCCAAGTGTGTTATGTTACACGCAAAAGATGTGTAATTTTTTAAATAACACGTGTAAATGGCATAATGTGTGTTAAAGCAACACACATATGCGTGTTATGCTACTTTTACCCGCATTTTCTGTGTAACTTTACACGCACGGTCCGCATTAAACCTTTACACACTTGATGATTCGTGTTAAAATAACACATTTATTGGTAAATCACACATTTTGCGACATTTTACAACTATTATTATCATTATTACATAATAAAAATTATTATTAAACAACATTTACTATTAAACAACATAATAACAATCATTATTAAACAAATCCATTTGTTAATTAACAATTGAATAAATTTTTTCACTGCATATCACCTTTTTACTGAATAATATCACGCGATTCTATCCAGCCATATTACATAATAACAATTATTATTAAACAAATCCATTTGTTAATTAACAATTCAATAAATTTGTTCACTGTATATCACCTTTTTACTGAATATCGCGCTCTTCTATCGAGCCCGGTGAGACAGTGCTTTTTCATTAGAACTCGTATACTAATATCATTTAAATACAAGAAATTCATAAGGAATTAATAGCGTAGTGGTAGAGTGTCGCTCGTTAGGTAGGTCGTTAGGTAGGTCTCAGGTGAAATCTCAGGTAGGCTCAAAATTAATTTCGACGGAAAAACGTCCGGACCACGAAGCCGGAAACACTCGTAAAAAAAAAAATTCTCAAAATCTTTAATTTTTTTTTTATGATTATTTGAGGATCGAAAGTGCTGATTTCGATTACTGCGGAGGATCGTGGGTTCAAGTCCCGGTCCATGACTTTTTTTTTCAAATTTTACAGGATTTTCGAAAATAATGGAATAACAGTTTTAAGCTCGTTCATCGATCATTCCTAATAGCTAATTCATAAATAATAAATAAACTATTACTACTACTAAACACTTGGATTTGCAGTGCATACATGACTTGATATGATCATAGACGATTTGATATGATCATACACGATTTGGTATGATCAGACATGGCCACTTTTCTGGCATGAGTCATACATGACTAGTTATATATGATCATGTATGATCAGATTTGATTATTTTTTCCCGGGGTGCAACTTGCTTTGAATATTTAAAGAAATATGAAGATGTAACATATGAAACATTTAAAGAAGCGGCAATAGCAATGGGATTAGTGGAAAGTAATGTCGAAGTATTTAATATTTTTGACGAAGCCTGTTCGATTATGATGCCGGGTCAGTTACGTAAATTCTTTGCATGGTTTTTAATTGCTGATTCTTCATCTTTTTCTTATGAAATTTGGAATAAATATAAAACATTTTTTTGTGAAGGTTTTATCAACAACAATGCATACAAAGCATTAAAAGAAATTGAGAAAATTTTAAATTTGGAAAATATGAAATGTTCAGATTTTGGGCTACCGGAACCAAATAATGAATCTTTTGAAATTTTTGACAATATTGATGAACAAAAGTTATTTATAAATAAAAACAAAATTATTTACAACGACCTTATTGGACAACTTAACGATGATCAACGATTAATTTTTGATTATGTAATTAATGAAAAAAATAATCGAATGGTATTCATTGACGGTCCTGGAGGTACGGGAAAAACTTTTCTTTACAGAACACTTATTCATTATTTTTTGGGAGAAGGAAAAAAAGTTTTGTCAATGGCATGGTCAGGAATTGCATCAATTTTGTTACCAGGAGGAATGACAAGTCATAGACCGTTTAAACTGCCTTTAGACTTAACAGCCGTAGAGACTTCGTTTTTAAAATTATATTCGGATAAAAAAAAATTACAGGAATGTCACGTAATAATTTGGAACGAAGCGTCAATGATTCCGAAAAAAGCTTTAGAAATAGTTGATAGAACACTTCGGGATTGTTGTAAAATTGATAGCGTTCCATTTGCAGGAAAATTAATTATATTAGGCGGTGATTTTCAACAGATTCTTCCTGTTGTAAAGTATGGAAATAAATTCAATATTATCAATGAAACTATTAAATTTTCTAATGTATGGCATAATTTCAAGATCATGAATTTAACAAAAAATATGCGTTCGTGTGACCAAGATTTTTCTACATTTTTATTAAAAATTGGAGAAGGTTTTATTGAATATTTAAAGATCCCTGAAATTTGGAAAACTAATGACATCTCTGAAAAAATTTATGGCTCCGTAATTGATGATGATGATGATTTATCAAAACGTGCCATTTTATGTTGCCACAATGATGATGTGTATAAATTAAATGACAAAATTAAAAAAAAAATTATTACTGAAGAAAAAATGTATCACAGCATCGATTACGCGAAACACAAGGGAACAGACCAAACTGATAACGATATTGAATTGAACTATCCAATAGAATATTTAAATTCATTGAGATTCCCTGGATTCCCGGTTCATAAATTAGTTTTAAAAATTGGTTCAATCGTTATGCTAATCAGAAATTTATCTATCAATGATGGGCTCTGTAACGGAACACGTTTGAAAATTATTAAGTTTTTTAAATTTAATATAGAAGTCAAAATTATTACTGGTAATAACGTTGGAAATACGGCTTTTATTCCTAAGATATTATTAGATACAGGAGAATTATCGTCATTGCCATTTGTTCTATATCGCAGACAATTTCCTATTGTTTTGGCATTTGCTATAACAATTAATAAATCTCAAGGGCAAAGTTTAGAAAGAGTGGGTCTGTATTATGAAAAACCACTATTTTCTCATGGTCAATTATACGTAGCTCTTTCGAGATGTCAAAATCCAAACGAATTATACATTGAAAATAATTCAGAAAATTCAAAAGAAATAGAAAATATTGTATGGAATGAAGTTTTTGATTAAAAAATTTGAAACTCAACGTGAACATTGACAACATACAACAAAATTACAAATTAATTGATTATTATCTTTCTTTAATATAAAGATATATCTGCGACGGCGGCGGTGGCGACGACGTCCGAGTCAAGATACGAGTCAAGAAAAATACAACCGTGTCAAGATCTATCCTTAAATTTAATCTAAGACATAATCTAACTTTTTGATAAAAAAAAGACAAAATCGAATTATTTAATAACAAAATTGAATCATCTAAGATCATTGTATCGTATCATTGTAAACCATTGTAAATCGTAGCTAGAAATGTCCTTCTCAGGTGTTTGAGTTTTGGTTTTTCCTGGGGCATTGGGCAAATGCCAGGACATAGCTGAGAGAAGTCCAAAACAAAAAATAAAATCCTTCCTCAGTAGATAGGATAGAAGTTGCCCGGACGATAAATGGAAATAAAAAGATTTTTTTTAACCCGCCTTAGTTATTCTTTAATATATTTTTTTTAAATGTTAAAATTTGAAAAAAATGACTTTTGGATTCGATGAATTTGGATACCCCTCAATGAGGGCGCGTAGCGCCCTACGCACCCCTAGTATATCTCTCTATAATATAAAGATATATCGCCGCTGCCGCCGCCGCCGCGGCCGCCGCCGCCGCCACCGCCGCCGCTGTTTCAGGACCTGAGCTTATACCGGGTGTCCAATTTGAAAAGGATGACCAACCCAAACCCAAACCCAAACCCAAACCTAAGTGAGGGCGCGTAGCGGCGGCTACATCCTGCACCAAGGGTTCGATAGTAGGGACTCCCGTGCAGCTACTTGCACCAAACACTGAAATAAAATTGCTTTTACCTCATGTGCTCGTGCAACATCCCGCACCAAGAGAATGTTTGTTTGTGAGGGGGCTTTTTTTTTTTTTTTTTTTTTTTTTTCTTTTTAACTTGTTTGCAATACGATGATGGGCGGATCGAATAACTTTCGTTCTGCGAAGGGATTAGTATTACTTTAAGAGACTCTATGGGAACCAGCGTCGGTGTCGAGATGATTTACAGACTCCGATCTATCTATCGGTAGTGAATCTAATATTATCTCGTTACTAACGTATCGAATGTTAGATATATATATATATTTTTTTTTCTTTTTTTTTTTTTAAACTCCCAAATTTTGAAGATATTGCAGGAATGTTTGCTAATTTTTACAATAAGCTCCTAGTATAGTCGGTGACTCCTAATCGTGTCTCTGACTGTCTCGCGCGAGTGACTGATTTGTACTGACTTTAGGATGTTACCCGCGACGGTCGGGAAGTCTGGTCTCTGGGTTTTTTTTTTTTTTTTTTTTTTTAATGGTCAGCTTTTCTGCAGGATGCTGCCGCTATGGAAGTGTTCCTATTACAATGTGGGAAATCCACATTGCCACATCGCCCGATTCACACGAATCACACGATTCGCAGGGATGGTCAGCGTTTTGTATGTCTAGACACAATATTCGACGTTTCCTGTCTCGTCTTTCGACTGTCTCAGAGTTTCAGATTTTTTTCTAATTTCCGTTCTCATGGACTAACTGCTTTATCAGCTACTCCGCTACTTTTACTAGTAGCTTTACAGTTTTGATTCGTATATATACATATACCTCTCACATGGCCTACTTACATATGGGTTTTACATAATGATGCACCTATGTGTGCGTTTTTACATATCCGCAAGTTGCTATATTATCCAAACTAATAATATTGTTTTCTGTCGCCCATACCTTCTTTTTGCACATGTTTTCAGTCATACGAGAGTTTGACATTGTCTGTATGTTTGCGAAATCTATACCCGTTTGAACCTTCCAGTATAATATTGTTTCTATTTGTGATTTCGACTATGGTGTACGGTCCATGCCATTGGTCATCGAATTTTCCATCTCGGACCATTTTCCTTACCCATGCCTCATCTCCTACTTTCCCCTTGAATGCTTGAATTTTCCTGTCATAGTAAAGTTTCGTTCTCTCCTTAGCTTTATTTGCATTTTCTCCAGCAATTTGTCGGATTTCCGACATCCTCCTAAAGAGTTCTGCTGTGAATGAATTATAAGTTGCAAGTTTGCGCTCGGTAGGGAATTGGCTCGGTAATCGCGGCAATCTGCCATATACGATTTCGTACGGGGTGAAATTTGTTGCCTCGTGCACGCAAGTATTATACGAGAGCTCAGCGTATGGCAGTAATCTGTCCCAGTCGTCGTAACGAGTGGCATAATGTTTTATGTATTCTGTTAGCATGATGTGACTTCGTTCCAGGGCCCCATTAGTCTGAGGCCTATAACCTGAAGTTGTTAACTGTTTGATTTTAAAATTTTTTGCTATTTCCCTCAACAGTCCACTTGTAAACGCCGCACCTCGATCCGTTAATATTGCGCGCGGTGCCCCAAATTGACTTATGAGTCGACGCGCCATCGCTTCGGCGATCGTGGTTGCTTTTAAATCTGGGATGGCTTCGGAGATGCAATATTTTGATAAGTTATCTTGGATCGTTAAAATGTGTTTGTTTCCATGGGGTGTCGTTGGTAAGGGCCCTACGGTATCGAGGGAAACTTTGTCGAACACGTCCGCGGGCGTGTCTGTGATGATCATGGGCTCGCGAGTTTTTACTCGAACAAGTTTCTTTTCCTGGCAACTCTTACAACTTCGTACGAAATTTTGTACTTCGTTTCGAAGTGATGGCCAGTAGAATCTTTCCCGAATTTTTCGATACGTCTTGGTGACCCCTCTGTGCCCCCCTACCAGGCTGCTGTGGAATTCGTTGATAATTTCGGGACGTTCCCCCTCTCTGGGGACTTGAATTTTCCCGTAACATATTGTTACGGCAGTCCCGGTATCCGAAAATAATTCATGAATGTTTTTAATCAATTCACGGGCTGGCATTATATCCGTATAATCCCCTGATCGAGAGATTCGGAATGTTTCTACTTTATCGTTTCTGAGAATTTCTTTTAGGTTTGCCAGGCCGTTTATAATATTTTCCACCTTGGTGTTCTCAAAATAGCGAGTCTTTATTATAATACTGTAAATTTTTCTACTTCCACTCGGAGTTACCGCGATTTGGCCAATTTTCAAATGTTTTTGTTTTATTTCATTCGGGTCAATTTTTCCCAAATCTGCTAAGATTTTCCCTATCGGCATTACGATTTCACCGTCGGCGGACATGAAATGTACGTAATTGTCGGGCTTATATGTTAGACATTCGCGGGATCCATTTATCCGATTCGGCGGTTGTAGTTTCCCATTTCTCTGCGGGAATTGTGCCGGAAAGATTTCGTTATTCTTGGTTTTATCGGGTTGGTCGTCAGAGTCGGACAATGAATCTACCGCACATAGGAAATTGTCGCTTTCGTCGGTACTGTCGTCCGATGATGAATCGTCCTGTATCTGTGGTTTAGATGCGTAACGTGAGCCCGCACGGTGCGGGAACGGGGTGGAGCGCGCAGCCGGTAGTGTATCGTTTCTCGGGAGCGAGAATCGGACGCTACGACGTTGCTCGATGCATCTTTGTCCCGCCGTTGGGTTAATAGTTGATCTTTTTCCAATTTGCTCTTGATTTGTTTCGGAAGGGATTTCTGATTCCGGTACTTCCATGTCCTTTATTTTCGGTGGGCTCTTCTTTATTCCGATTCCGCTTATGCATCCTAAGAGTTCTTGTTCAGTCTCAGCTGTTATGGATTGGGACATTCTTTCGATGCGACGAGAGAGCTCAGCATCACCCGAAGCATCGTCGTACGGGTCTAATTCCTGGAGTAACTGTCGAGTCCCTTCGTTGACAGATTCCCCGTCCGAAAATACCTGTGGTAAATTTTCCGGGGTCTCGTCTCCTTCTTGCGGCAATTCCTTTGAATTAAATCGTTCCTCTAAAAGACGTAGGGATTCATCGAATTTCATTACCGATTCATGGATCTCCGCCTGTACTTTGCTCTTTATTTCATCGATTTCTTTCGGTCCTTGGGGAGTCTCCTTGGGATCCAATAGCGTTTGCGCGTCAACTTCGCCGGTCACCGGGTCTTCGAATACGCTTTCCTCCGAATCTTCGTTGTCTGCGCTCAATTCAATTGCTATTGTTGATGGTGTTTTTGCAGTGGCCACAGTGCTTGGTTCCTTCACGATTTCCGAAGGAGCCTCTTCATTAGCGACTTTGACTTTTCCCTGTGTTATCGGTCTTTTAGACGGGAGCAACGGAGCTGGCAGTACACTGCGATGTAATCTTTGGATGGGAGGTTCGGATGCTTCAGTACTCGACTCATCGGTTTCGGATATAGGGACTACTGCGGGAACACTCCGAAGACGGGAGCGAGTACGAGACGCGATGACACTTTCGTCTAATTCTGACGTTGCCGTTCTTTGCAGTATTTTCCGCGGAGGTTCTAGTTTCGATCTCGGTGGCTCCTTCCCTTGTCCCCTTATGGGTAGTACCTTGTGCCCTCCGATTCCAGTTTTACGGGAATCGTCAGAATCGTCGCTGGAGCTGGAATCTTCGGAAGCCACGGGCTTACGAGAGAGTGCGTCCGCGTTCATATTTAGTTTCCCCGGTTTATATTCGAAATCATAGTCGTAACGACGCATTCGTAATTTCCATCGCGTCAAGCGTTTACCCGGATCAGTCATGGCCCCTATCCATTTCAATGGCTCGTGATCGCTTACGAGCTTGAATTTTTTTCCGTATAAGTACGTACTAAAATGATCAATCGAATCCATAACCACGAGACATTCTTTATCTGTTGCAGAGTAATTTTTCTCTGCTTTGGATAGTACCCGGGAGTAGTATGCCACTGGCAGGTCGAGCCCATCGTGATTTTGCGATAATATGGCCCCGATCGCGATGTCTGACGCATCAGTGGTCAGGATGAATTGCTTCGTGAGATCCGGGTACTGCAATATCGGTTCGTTGCATAAGGCCTTCCGGAGCCCCCTAAAACTCTTTTTCTGCTCATGCCCCCAGTTGAATTTTAATTCCTTTTTGAGGAGGTCGGAGAGGGGTTTCGCGCGAGCTGAAAAGTTAGCTATGAACCGGCGATAGTAGCCCGCCAGTCCGAGAAATTGACGTACGTTTTTAGGCGTTTTCGGGGTAGGAAATTTTTCCACGGCCCTTAATTTTTTTGGATCCATACGCAAGCCGTCACGGCCAACGATGTGCCCGAGGTAAGCGACCTCATGACGGAGGAATTCACATTTGTCAGGCTGTAGTGTTAAATTAGCCTCTTCTAATCGTCTCATGAGTCTCCGAATTTTCGTCTTGTGCTCTGAGAGCGTACTCGCGAAGACAACAATATCATCTAGGTAAACGAACAATTCTGTTCCTTGGAGCCCTCTCAACACGTTATCCATCAATCTTTGAAATGTAGCGGGTGCATTTTTCAATCCCTCCGGCATTCTAGTGTATTCGTAGTGGCCGTTGGGTGTGGAAAAAGCTGTTTTCGCGCTGTCCCGCGGGTCCATGGGGATCTGCTGGAACCCACTGGCAAGGTCAAATGTCGAAAAGTATTGGGCGCGGCCTAACTGGTCTAATATATCTAATATATTAGGTAATGGGTACGCGTCGGATATTGTTTTCTCGTTGAGTTTGCGGAAGTCAATTACCATTCTCATGCGTGGACGTCCTTGAGAATCGGGTTTCTTCGGCACTATCCAGACAGGCGAGTTGTAAGGCGATTTTGAGGGTTTTATTATGCCGTCCCGAAGTTTAGCAGCTATTTGTTGTTCGATTTCGGTTTTATGGACCACTGGAAATCGATATTGTCTTGTATTTATGGGCAAATCATCGAGCGTCGGAATGCGATGATGCACGCGATCGGTGGATTTTAATTTATCCCCCGGTAATTTGTATCGTTCGGGGAATTCTTCGATAAGCGAGCAAACATGATTTCGTTCCTCCTCATTCAGGTGATCCAACCGGAGTGCCTTAAGGATCTCCTCTACTCGATCAGCGGAAAGGCATGATTCTTCCTCTGTAGTGTCTGTATCTTCCAACTCGGACTCGCTATTCGCGTGGCAATAGGAGAACGGCTGCAACTCTTGGGGCCTAACTTCGATATCGATATCCTCATCCCTCGTGTTGATCGCGAATATTTGACAAATCCCGTCTGTATGTGATACTAGCGCTTCACCCGCGTATAATCCCTCTGTGGTCTTAATGCGGGGTAGATATCCCTCTTTTAATTCCGGGTTACTAATTGTGACCGGGATTCGCTGCCGGGTGCGTGCGCGTATACGAAAAATTCCCTTTTCCTTGTTCAACCTAGCCAAGAGTAGATTATCTGGGTGGTGTGGATTGGTATCGAGGAAGGGTTTTGGTCTGATCGGGTCACTTTGGGTTACCATGGCATTGTAGTTGAACGAGATCTCCGCTTTCTCTTCGCGGAAATATGGCTTTCCCAGCAAAGCGTCGCTCTCGATCGGGATATCGGTCATAACGTTAAATTTGGTTGGTTTGTCCGTAAGATGCACCAGTACGGTCCCGAGAGTGGGCATAGCCTTATCCGCGATCCCCGAAACGTGAATAATTTCGTTTGTATTGACTCGTACGTCTTCGTCGAGGGCCCGGAGTTTGATTATGCTCGCTTCGGAGCCCGTATCAAGGAAAAATCTACCCGTTTTGTTTCGGAGCTCGGCCGAGGACATTTCTACCACCGGGGACTCTACTTTTGTCGCTGTCCAGAAGACCGATTGGATTTCTCGAGAAATCTCACCGACGGTTGATTTTCTGCTACTCGTGTCGGACTCGTCGGAAGCGTCTCTACAGCTCGGCTCGTCGATGCCTTGGCTCGACGAGCCTCTGACCAGCTTAAAGTCGGCCGACGTGAGGGTACCGGCGAATCCCCTCGCTTCCCCTGCGGGCAGCATGCGCATCCCTTATATCTGTACCAGCAATGCTCATAGTTACACCCTGCCTGGGAAGTATTCTCGATTGCCAACGGTTGCTTCAGGATACCTGTGGGGTTCCGTGATTCCGAATAAATCGGCGATCGCGATGAATATTTCGTGCGTTCCGGCGGGTACGCGGGGGATAGCGATCGGGATCCGATTTCCCCGTAGCGCGGGCGAGCTTCACCGTCTCTATAAGGGGAACGCGATTCCCCTTCACGATAATTCCTATACCGATAGTCCTCCCGGTTTCTTGGGCGACTGTCGTGCCCCTGATAACGCGAGTCTCCGTCAAAAAATGGGCTTCGCGATTCTCTTCGATCGACGAAAGAGCGGGACCTATCTTCCCCCCAACGGTAACGATTGGGTGACCACCCTTGTCTAAAGTACAGGACCTTATCGGGGTCTGGTTCGATTCTTTTCCTGCGCGCTTCCCTTATCGCGTATGCTTCTGCGAGTTCGAATGCCCCCTTTAGCGTGGTAGGTTCGCGCAAATCTACCGCTTCCCCCATGCGCGTGGGCAGCCCATCTACGAACGCAGTGAGTGCCTTTTCATGCAACGGGTCTTGTGCAGCCTCCGGGGGGTTGCGACCGTATTTTGCTTTGTACGCGGAATGCGCCCCATCTAGTAAGATACGGATTCTATCGTAAAACTCACCTACCGACCCGTCCTGTTTTAGACGTATATTCGCGATGGCTTCGCTGTAGTAGTCATAAGTTTTGCCCTTCGCGAGACGTTTCTTTAGGTGTTTAATGAACCCTTCTACCGTATTGACCGTTTCCCCATAGAAAATATCTCGAATTTTTCCCTCCAGTTTTGCAATACATCTTTCGACGTATTCTGGCTCGGCCTCGCGGGGAATGAATGAGGCCCCGTTTTTAACGTCTAATATGTAATTTCTCAAGGACAGGTTCTTACCGTCGAATCTAGGGATCTGCATGAGCCTATTTTGCAACGACATATTCCCGAGCGCTGTCGTAAAGCTCTCGACTAGCCGCTCCGAGACATCGGCCGCAGCCGCCGCATTTGTTTCGTTAGGCATGATGGAAAATTCGACACCGAGGAGGCAGGAAAGTTTGACCAAGCGGATTGATTGATTGAATTGTTATAAAGAAAAATGATCTAAAATCTGACAGAAGGCTTTTGTGTGCGTATACAAACCTTTGGATTATTAATCAATCTAAAAAAAAAATTTCTCTTCCGTAATTCCCCAGGATTCGTCAGAAAAAGCATCCCACTTCTGACACCAATTTACTTGTGACGTGCGGGGCGTTGTCGCACGAATGACGAAGTAAATCCCTTGTGTGAAGCACAAGGGTTTATATTTAATTTTGTTTAGGATAAGCTTTCTGACTGCGTCCCCTACGGGCCCGCTCCTTAGAATCTTTTGGAAGAGGAATTTCCTTGTTGTCAGGTAAAATTAAAGTGAGACTCTTCGATGTGTTAGATTATTTCATGCACCGTTTAATACAACTATCCCAATTATCCCCTTTAAGATACAGTGTAATATAACAAGATTAGAGGCTCGAACGAATATGAGATTCGTGACGCAACATACTCATTCATACATACATACGTAGTACTCACTCGTGTGCCGAACAGCTGACAGTTATCGCGGTCGACTCGGATGTACCTCGCTCTCCTTTTACATCGAGATAACTCGCCTACTTGTACCGGCGCAGCCGGGTCGTCGACACACAGGTTGAACACTCTTATTATTCCCAATACATTCTTCCCCCGATTGCCGTGCAACCGTAGGAATCACACACTCTATAAATCTTAAACTACACGACGGATTGTTCGTGGCGGAAGTTAAATATCGATTATTATATTAACGCAAATCGACTGATACACGGCGCGCACAACTCAGGGGTTTCTTTACGATTCCGGTCGGCTTACAACGGCGACCTTGCACAGGAATCGGTGAACTACCTTCTGAGGTTTATTGTCGCTAAGTGAAGCGCTAGGCGGAGTTGCTCTAAGATCAAGCTTTACGCCATCGTGTACTCTCAGTGACTAACCTTTTTTTCTCCGCGCTTCCTCCGCTGGAAATCTCGCGACCAACAGGTGAGGAAGCGGGGACAAATACAATCCAGTCTGCAGTCCTGTCCGTGCGATATTTCGTTCGCACGCTCAGGCCGCCGTCTGAGTCCACGATGTAAGATAAGCCTCATATCATTATCATAGGTGTTTGGTGTCACGCCCCGCGCCGCTGACACACCAACTGGGTATATGGCAACACGGCACGTGACAAATCGATAAATCGATATATCAATCCGTCAACCTACCTAAAATCAAGCTACCTAAAAACGTGATATATGGGGCATTCCGTCTAAAATCAACCTTTCTAAAAGCCTGATACATGGGGAATTCCGTCTAAAATTGACCTTTCTAAAAGCCTGATATATAGGGAATTCCGTCTAAATCGACCTTTCTAAAAGCCTGATAATTCTGCCTGGTGATTCTGTCTCAACTTGATATATCGATATGAATCGATATATCGATATAAATTGACATATTGATATGAATCGATATATCGATATAAATTGATATATCGATATGAATCGATATAAATCGATATATCGATATGTATTGATCGATATAATTGATGATATATTGATCGATATAAATTGATATATCGATATGAATCGATATATCGATATAAATTGATATATCGATATAAATTGATATATCGATATGAATCGATATATCGATATAAATTGATATCGATACGTATTGATATATCGATATGAATCGATATGAAACGATGTATCGAATATCGATATATCGAATGTCGATTTATCAAATATCGATATATCGAATATTGATTTATATCGAATTTTGTTTTTTGATAAATCGATAAATCGATATATCAATCCGTCAACCTACTTAGGTAGGTTCAACCTACCTAAAAACGTGATATATGGGGAATTACGTCTGCAATCGGCCTATCTAAAAGCCTGATATATACAGGGAATACCGTCTAAAATCGACCTATCTGAAATCTTGATATATGGGGAATTCCGTCTCAACTCGACTTATCTAAAAACCTGATATATGGGAAATTCTGTCTCAACTTTACCTCTCTAAAAGCCTGATATGGTGAATTCCGTCTCAACTCGACCTCTCTAAAAGCCTGATATATGCGTAATTCCATCTCAAATCGACCGTGATATATGGGTAATTTCGTCTCAATTCAACTTATCTAAATACCTAATATATGGGGAATTCCGTCTCAACTTGCCCGATTTAAAAACCGGATATATCGGGAATTCCGTTTCAACTTGACCTATCTGAAAGTCTGATATAATAGGAATTCCATCTCCTTTCATGTATATACATATGTTATGTATATACTAGGGTGTTTAAAAAAAATCGATTTTCCAACGGGCCACACCTAAAATAGTTAGTTTAAGTAATAAAAAATTCATGTCAAAAGATAAGAATTTTAAGTTGAGTGGAAGATTCGCCGCAATTGAGTTAAAAATTTTTTTTTTCTTTTTCATCAAATTTATAATTAAAATTTTTTGATTTTCCAACGGGCCACACCTGAAATAATTAGTTTGGGTGGAAAAAAAAATTTATGTCAAAAGATGAGAATTTTAGGTTGAGTGGAAGATTCGCCCCGCATTTGAGTTGAAATTTTTTTTTTTCGTTTTCGTCAAATTTATAATCAAAATTTTTTGATTTTCCAACGGGCCACACCTGAAATAATTAGTTTGGGTAGAAAAAAAATCTATGTCAAAAGATGAGAATTTTAGGTTGAGTGGAAGATTCGCCGCATTTGAATTAAAATTTTTTTTTTCCTTTTCATCGGGTTTATAATGAAAATTTTTCGGGGCACACCTGAAATAGTTGGTTTAGGTCGAAAAAAATTTTATGCAAACACATGAGAATTTTAGGTTGAGTGGAAGATTTGCCGCATTTGAGTTGAACATTTTTTTTTCTTTTCATCGAATTGATAATGAAAATTTTTTGATTTACCAACGGGCCACACCTGAAATAATTAGTTTAGGTAGAAAAAAAATGTATGTCAAAAGATGAGAATTTCAGGTTGAGTGGAAGATTCGCCGCATTTGAATTAAATTTTTTTTTTTCTTTTTATCGAATTTGTAATAAAATAGTAATTTTACCAGAAATTATTCATCATAAATTCGATAAAAGGAAAAAAAAAAAATTATTCAAATGCGGCGAATCTTCACTCAACCTGAAACAGAATCGTGTCAAGAATCGATAAATTGATATATCGATACGTCGAATCATGTCACGAATCGATAAGTTGATATATCGATATACCGAATTGTGTCTAGAATTGATGAATTAATATATCGATGTTTCGAATAGAGTATAAATATAACGAAATGTGTCAAAAATCGATATTTCGATATATCGAACCGTGTCAAGAAGCGATATATCCATATATTGAACCGTTTCAGTAATCGATATATCGGTATATCGATATTTCAATAAAACCCAAACTCGACCCAAACTCATATCCGAAAACTAATTAACACAAATATAAACAATTTTTTTTCAAAACATCTTTCCAGAATGTTTTTCTTTAACAACTGACACAAACACAAGATGGGGGGTTGGCGCGCGAAGCGTGCAGGGGGGCAAAGCCCCCCTAGTATATATATATATATATACTAGGGGTGCGTAGGGCGCTACGCGCCCTCACTTAGGGTGCGCATTTAGGTTGGATTGGGTTTGGGTTTAGGTTTGGGTTTGTGTTAGTCATTCTTTTCAAATTGAATTCAAATTCAAATTGAAAAGAATGACAAACCCAAACCCAAACCTAAACCCAAACCCAACCCAACGTAAATGCGCACCCTAAGTGAGGGCGCGTAGCGCCCTACGCACTACATCCACACTAGTATACACGCTAGCATATATATATATATATATATATATATATATACTAGGGGTGCGTAGGGCGCTACGCGCCCTCACTTAGGGTGCGCATTTAGGTTAGGTTGGGTTTGGGTTTAGGTTTGGGTTTGGGTCTGTGTTGGTCATTCTTTTCAAATTGGACACCCGGTATAAGCTCAATTCCTGAAACAGCGGCGCACAGTGGTTCCAAACGGCCTTTTAGCCGGCCAAAACCTCAAAAACGGGAATAATAAATTTTACAATTACCACTTTTACGTTTTTGCGGTCGTTGATTACGAATTTGATATAAAAATTATGAAATTCAAAATGGCGAACCCAAAATGGTGGACATTTTTGAAAATTAATCACTTTATCGGACCAAGGATGTCTACTATTACGTTTTTGGGGTCGCTGATTACGAATTTGATATCAAAATTATGAAATTCGAAATGGCGGACCCAAAATGGTGGACATTTTTGAAAAATAATCACTTTATCAGACCAAGGATGTCCACTATTACGTTTTTGGGGTCGCTGATTACGAATTTGATATCAAAATTATGAAATTCAAAATGGCGGACCCAAAATGGCGGACATTTTTGAAAAATAATCACTTTATCAGACCAAGGATGTCTACTATTACGTTTTTGGAGTCGCTGATTACGAATTTGACATGAATGTAATGTTAAATTTCAAAATGAAGAACAATTTCATAGAGTATGGAAATGTTTATTTCATCTTATGTACATAATGACTTAAAATCGAGCTTAAAATACATTATATTAATTAAAAATCGTAATCCGTGTCGGATAGGACGACCGTCGTACATGTATCTGTATCTGGTAACGCGCAATTTGTGACATTACCTTCTGGTGTTGCTAGTAGAAGTTCCAGTACATCAGAAGGTAATGGTTCACTATTTCTCATTTTTAATTTTTGAAAACTCGTAATAAGTGGGTCCGAGGACGCAAGCAGCCGACGGAAAACATCGGACATTGTCTTCTCTCGCGAACATTTTCTAGAAAAATTTTCGCGGTACCGCCGAATGTCCTTATTCCTAGCTTCTTGAGCGTTCTCGGAAAGCTGTCCGATTGGCAAGACACCCACTTCTATAATCGCGTGGCCATGAATTAAAACCATATGTACCGATGTTGGCATCGGGTACCAGGAATAGAGAGCAACATATCGTTTTGCGACATCAAAGCAATAAAGCCTAAACTTGTCGATATGTACAGCGAAACCACTAGCCATTGTCTGCAAAATCACTTTGCAACTTGCTATGAATTTTTCGTCCAAATTCAAAATTTCGGCTGTCAAAGCAACGTTCTCAAAAAAACGTCGGGCTGTGTTGCCGTCGTTGGTACTGCCGAATCCTTGCTTAGGCATATCAATATTTAAACCTAAAGCAGCTTTAAATTTATGTTGGATTTCTTCCTTGCGATCGCTAACTGCCTTCTTTTCATCGACTGATCGCGCCTGCCATTTACTCGTCCCCTCATTTAATTTATATGCAATATGAAGCATCCATTCCATGAACCTTATCCACGCGTGCAAGGAAGAAATTCCAAAATTGAGTTTAGAGCGGTCACAGGATGTTCGCTGAACCAATTCTAAATTGTTGAAATCTTTCGACGTCAAATTACAAATACAACACCTTTGCGCAGACTTAGTGCCAGTAATAGCGTTTCTCACCTTTCCATCTATCATTGTAAACGATAATTCATAAGTGACTTCAACGTTACTACCCTCCGATACTGTATTGAATGTGACGAGAGATGCTATCTGCTGATCAACGTAATTTTTTTCATCAACAGTTGACTGCACGGTTTCTTTCAAAAATTGCAATCTCAAAGGTCTGCAGTAACGGGGTGAAGAAGGCCTTGGGTTCTTCCAAACGACAAGGTGCTGCTCAGATTTGTCGTCTGAAGCTACCATTTGCAACGGAACCACGGACGTAAAAAATACATGAGCGTCTGAGCTGTCGCTTTCGTCAAATTTTTGCTTATACTGCTGCGCCGACGAACCATCGCATCCCCACTTTAAAATTAATTTCATATTATTCGTGAACGAACTATCGAGTGTTTTTATGACATCAGATTGTACTTGAACCAATCAAGCTGTGGTATGATCTAGTAGAGCCTGCAATGATACTTCAGCGCTTGTTTCCGTTATACTTATTGAACACTCTGGTGGGCAACAGCGAGATTTAGCAGCTAATATTTTCTTATAACTGGGATAAACCGAGACGTCACTGTTTTCGTTCGTTAATTCCCGAACCATATTGTACGTGTCTTTCGACATTTTACCGCTTATTATCAAGTTCAAAGCAACATCTGCGCTAATTTCTTGACGTACTGGTCTACAACTTTGTGCAAATGCTTGCTGATACCGAGAGGCTCGCGTAGGAGAAGTGGTTGTAATATCCTTGAGCACCTTTGCTGCAGTGCGGGACCCAGAAGCACGAAGATTCATTTCCGTTGCGAATGCCAATGTGGTTGGACTTGTTGATTTCCGAAGATCGTTGACTTTTCGGCGCTTAGTCCGTACGCTGGATGATGAAGGTCTACCACCAGCCTTGAGACTTTTAGTACATCCGGATGTGTCAGAACTAGAACTTGGTGCATCCATGTCTTCGAAATCAGCACTCTACAAGAGATCGCAATAACGTTAGCTCGGAAGTGAAAAAAAACGTTTAAATGAAAAATTTCATGATATAAAAAATACGAAAATAGACAAACCGTAATAGTTACGTCCGTGTCAAGCCATGCTCCATGAACGGCGTTAAAGCGCTCTAGAATTCTGTGGCTATCTTGCCATCTTTTCTTGATTGCAAATATGAGATTCCTCAAAAATTTTTTGCCATGGATTGAAATTTCGAAAATACATCCTTCTGAGTCGCGGAAATGATTTTCGAGAACTTCGATTTGTTTCTCAAATTTTGAGGTCCAGTCATTTTGTAGCGCCAAGAATATTTTTCGGCGCGTACAAACGATTTCTTTGCACGTATTTCCTGTTAAAATTAAAAAAGTTGTATGTATTGTGCGTGACTTTCATTTTATAAATATAATGCACTTTACTGTTCTATTGTTCTTGAAAAATGAAAAAAAAAATTATAATTCTACGGTAATGAACAATCAATTGAAAAAAAAAATTAGAGAACAATACTATCCACAGAGATAGAAAATATCTACGAAAGACCCTCTATACCTGTGCCCTTTTGAGCCACAGGTATAGAAAGTTGACCGGAGTATCGCCATGAGTCACGGTATAGTGCGTAACGCGCGCGACAGTGTGCACGGTAACACGAAAATTGATTTTATTGAAAAAAGGCAACTTTCTAGCAGCTAATTTTTTGAGATTTCATTAACAGATAGTTCAACTAACATGTCCCTGGCGATGTCAAGACTAAAATGTATCAAAATTTTTTTGTATCTCTGTAAATGTACTGGCAAAAAAACGAAAACAAATGAAAATTACGACTACCGTTAGCATACGTTTCATGAATAACAACAAACGCTATCGAACATTGTAGTACATAAAATGTTTCTACATACCTTTAGGAACATTTTCCATTTTCAAACTTTAAAATCGGACCAGTCGTTGCGAAATTATTGAATATTTACCAGGCCACTGTAGAACTCCGCGCGACGCGTCGCACGCCTGCTCCGAACAAAGGCAACTTTCGACTGTCGCAGGGGAGCAGGTATACAATATTTCGACCCTACCCTATGCGATCCGAATGCCCCAACCACTTCTCTACTAGAATCCATTACAAAAACATCGATCTTTTAACCTTCATTTTTGAGGTTTTGGCCGGCTAAAAGGCCGTTTGGAACCACTGTGCGGCGGCGTCTGCGGCGGCGGCGATATATCTTTATATTATAGAAAGATATATATTATTCGAAGCTTCCAGAAGATTCGAGAAGAATGACGTCACTCAACTATCTTCCTCCCTCTCTCTCTCACCCTGTATATTCAGACCGCCAATGGTGTGACTTGACCATTGAATTTCTGACTCCGAACAATTGAACATCAGTGTACAAAATGGAATCAGAACAGTGTTTGAAGCTTATAGGCATCATGGAAGATGCTTATAAATCTTTGAAATGTGCATCGAGTGATCAAATTGAGAAATGGAAAAATTTTGGTATTCGGAATATTAAATTATTAAACAAAATATTGAAAACGCCGAACTTATCTCCGGGTGAAAAAACAAGAATTCAAACGACGATTTCCCTGCTCAAATCCCTGAGTGAAAAATTCAAGGCTAATCAACGTGTTGGAAAAACAACGAAAATAACAATTCCCGAATGTACGAAAACCTGCGAGAAAATTCGAGGTTATGTTTCTTTCTCACTCGCTCTTATAGCCACTCGAAAATTCCAGACCTTGAAGATTCCGGATTGCGACATATTTCTGATCCATGGAAGAATCATTTATAAAACACTAATAAACTAATTTAAACACACCTATGAAATAATAAACTTCATATTACACTACGACCTCGATTTAACGGCCAGTGGCGGGACCGGCTCCGCATCGCACCTTGTTAAATCGAGGTAGCGTATGCCCGCCCATGCTGTATCTGCGCATCGGCACTCCGTGCTACGGGCCTGATCGGGGAGACTTTAAGCGTCCCCCACCATCTCCCACCACGCGAAAAATCGATCGATAAGTGCGACATGGTGGGGACTGTCTATTCAATCGAGGACCATTAAATCGAGGTCCTAGTGTATTATTTTCACACGCCATATACACGAGTCACAGCTGTCAACTTCTGGGCCTTTCCAGCCTCGAACGATCGATTACTTCGATCGATCTATCGAGAATCTACTTTACCAACGAACCTTCTAGATTCCCATACGGCGGGTATATAACCAGCGGCGTTCGAGCGCTGAGTCAGTCTTCTTCTCGCAACGAAACTGAGCAGTTCAAACCGCGCCAAATTCAAAACGAGAAAAAATACAAATCACGCAATTTTGAGTGTTCTGCCTCGCAATATTCATTATTCTCGATACATACATCCGAGTTCCATATCTTTCATTCATTTAAAGTGTCTATTATAATTTTATTCTTTATTTTTCTTCTTTTCAGTTATTATTGCATGTGAGTTTTGAGTGTTTCCTCGCGAGTGTTTGTGCGTATTAACCCAATTCTTTCAGCGTTTGCTTCTGGAGTGGTTTTTTTGCGTCCTTGAGATCGTGGACTTTATTCGTGTTGCTGGGCATTTTATCAGAGCTTTTTTCGCCCACAACACATTGATCTCTTTGGACATTCCAGAAGCCCCTAGGAGCCTTACCTCTGGGCTACATAGAAAGGGTTACAGCGTGAGCGGGAGAGACCAGTTCTCTCCCGTCTCTACTAGATTTTGAGAGACCAGTTCTCTCACTTTCTATCAAATCAGTTCTCTCTCTCTCGTGATCTGACGGAACCTAGAGGCATCTGCCTCTCAAACCTCCAACATCAAATCGGAAGGAGCGTTCGCCTGTCAAATCCACCTCATCGAAGAAGAGGAGCATCTACCTTTCTTGATCTACAGGATATCCAAGCTCATACACTAACATACACGCAATCATCCGACACTACCCCTCATCATCACCTATGATTGAAAACTTATAGCTGTAAAATTACCGGAACCAGAATAAATTTCTTTCTTTCAACACAACGAGTAGGTGGAAACATTGGTGCGCGAAAGAACACATCCGATCGCGTTCGTTGGGTGCATTTGGAGTCTGGTTTTGAAAATCGTATTCGAACTGGTGCAGTGGTGAATCTCATCCACAAGGATCTACGATCATTCTTGTACGATGCTAAAGTCATCACTGCCAAGCGACTCGCAAATGTGTTGAAAAAGGATGGAAATTTGAAAGCGAATGTTGTGCTGGCGTGTAAATTTTCCATAATGAAAAACGGTGAAGTGATCGAAGAAACAAAATACTTTAACACGAGAAACGAAGCGATTCTCGCAGCAGCGGACATTAAGATTTGGTTCGATGAGAACGTAACGGACCGTCTGTTGGAAAAAGTGGAAGAATTTCAAGAACGTGATTCAGGCTGGTCATTGCGCGAAATCGTCAACTTGACAGTAAACATGAATCATTTCGTACCACTACGCGGAGGTCTGTCAACATTCGCCGAGTTGCCTCGAGAAATACAAAACAAAAAGGCTGTGGTGAATGTGGAAAACAATGACCAATTCTATTTTCTGTGATCGGTCGCAGCAGCACTACATCCAGTTGCAACAAATGCAAATCGACTTAGCTCGTATCCCAGCTACAGGCAAGTGCTAAAATACGACGGTATCAATTTCCCGATCGCCTTAAAAGATATTTGTAAATTTGAAAAAATGAACAATTTAACGATTAATGTGTACGGTATGGACAAGTGTGGCAGAAAAAATGAAATAATACCGTTATACATGAGTAAAATCAAGTCAGATAAGCCCACTGTACATCTCCTCATGGTTGAGGGGAATATCGGTATAGACGTAGATGGGGAAGACAATTTCCAACCGGTTTACCATTTTGCTTGGATCCGTAATCTGTCACGTTTGCTAAGTGGTCAAGTATCAAAGTATAATCAACAAACACTGTTTTGTGATAATTTCTTGAACCATTTCAAAATTGAAACATCTTTTGAAAATCAAAAACAAGATTGCATGAGCATAAACAAGACGAAAATGATTTTACCGACTGAACAAAACAAAATTTTGAATTTCAAAAATTATCGATACAAAGAAGATGTACCGTTCGTCGTGTACACCGACCTCGAATGCCTTCTCGAATCAACGGGAAACGATTGTCAAAAGCATGTTCCGTACAGTGCCGCGTATTACTTGAAATGTGCCTTCGACGGTTCTCAATCAAAATTCGAACTGAAACGGGGGCCCGATTGTATCCAGTGGCTTATCAAACAATTACACGAAATTGCTCAAACGGTCGATTCTCATTTAAATAATATTGTATCGATGAAACCACTCACTCCCGATGAGAAAAAAGAATATTATTGTCACGTCCTGGGTGAGAACGATAGGGTATAAATCGAAATAGGGGTGCCTCTTGTTTCGGCCGGAATGCGCCGGTCGGGGATAGAGGCTCGCGGTAATGAAAGTGGTAAATTTTTACTTACTTTTTGGGCGTAGCGGGTTTTTATTCCAACGTGATAATTTCTTCGTTGTCGTCGGAGTCCGCGCTGTCGGAGTCTGCGCCTAACGTTGACACGTCGCTGACACTATCTCTATGGGGCCGGTGAACGGGTCCCGGAAGAATCGGGTCGGGGAGAACGTACGGGGCCGTTCCCTCGGGAATTCTATATATCGTGGCTACTCCCACAGGGCGCTCCTTGACACTCGGTGATCCGAGAGGAAAATCGGATTTCGTTGAAGGGCCCGGTAGGGGTTGTGCCACAATTTTCACTGCCGTTTCAGCAACCGGTACAATAACCCGTACTTCACCGTTTTGTTGGGTCTGTACGTTACTTCCGCCCACAGAATGTCGTTCGATAAGAGCGAGGCGCTTTAATTTTTTATCCTTGCCACCGCGGCATTTACCCATATAAATCTAAATAAAAAAGATTTGGTGACCCCTCTTTGAGTGAGTCCTAACTCTCGGGCAGAACTCTCATATGGTAGGGTTGGAACCTCCACCCCAGTGCGTGCATCTAGTGCACGGTTTTGTGGTTGGCTGGTTAGAGTACAGAACGTGCATCTGGTGCACAGGGCTGTACCCGGAGAGAGGAATAAGTAACTACGTGAGCATGTGCATCTAGCGCACTATGCTGTAGTTAGAGAGAGTGAGAAAAGTAACTACTCAGGCATGTGCATCTAGCGCACTATGCTGTAGTTAGAGAGAGAGTTAGAAAAGTAACTACGTGAGCATGTGCATCTAGCGCACTATGCTGTAGTTAGAGATAGAGGTAGAAAAGTAACTACTCAGGCATGTGCATCTAGCGCACTATGCTGTAGTTAGAGAGAGAGGTAGAAAAGTAACTACGTGAGCATGTGCATCTAGCGCACTATGCTGTAGTTAGAGAGAGAGGTGTTGGAAACACGTGGATTTCGATGGGAGTTCCGCTCGAGAATGTAGACAGCTCGAAGTTCGGTTTGTTCAATTTCCCCCTCTTATTCAATGCCGCTGGTGCACAAATGAAACGCGAATGCGTTTTATTTTTCTTTGGTTTTTTTTTATTATTTATTTATTTTTTATGTTTTCTTACACTGGTTTTGCCGGGGCTACCGTGCTACCGATTCTTATGTTGAAAAAGTACAGTATTTTAACTTAGAATGAATTTGAATAATTCGCGACGGGCTATAGCTTTGAGTGATCTCGGGTGATCAGGCTCGAAGTTCGACTGACTTGTCCTTAATTCGCGATGGTCATTATATAGGCCCTTATTCTATTGTCGCGTAAAGTGGGAGACGTCGGCGCGTGAGGGAAGAGTTTCTCTCACACCTCGACATTCTGCTGACGATAATCTCCAGACGCATTTCCAGTTATGACGACTGGTGATATGAAAAATCAGCGTCGAGACATCGATACTCTCCAGACGAAATTCCGACTATTGTTGGTGCCAGGATATCGATATTCTCGAGGCATGATTGTAGTTTAAGTGATATACAAAGTCAGCGTCGAGACATCGATACTCTTCGGACGGAATTAATGCCGGTACATCGATTTTCTCGAGGCGCAACTTTTGCTTATGTTTAGGCTCGTCCCTAGGCGATAAGCGCGGTCATCTTGTGCGAGCCGGCAAGACGCTGATTCTCACCGGCTTCCAACATCTGTGGGAGGTCGGTGATAACGCGCGACATACGCCGGTTCGTTACTCACGCGCCTTCTCCCCACGACGAGCTTCGTTAGTATTTTAAAGACTGAAATTTCGTATGTATGCTCGCAGGCATATTTCGTGCTTGGCGGGAGAACTCCGGCAATGAGGGTCACCCCTGGTCATTCGTGTTTTTCCCGTGAATAAATGAGAGATTAAATATTTCTACTGCGGATCATACGGATCCGGTTTTATGTTTGATAAATGGTATATGAAATGAAATTTTAAAATTTATTTGTGTTTTTTCGACCCAGGACGTTACATTATAATGCTACGAATTGTCATATATGTGAAAAACTTTTTATTTCAACTGACGTAAAGATCCGCGATCACTGCCATTTCACAGGCAAGTATCGTGGCCCCGCACATCAAGGATGCAATTTGAATTATACGAAATCTCACAGAATCCCGATAGTTTTTCACAATCTCTCGGGCTACGACTCACATTTCTTGATTAAAGAGTTGGCTACACAATTTGATGGTACGGTAAAACTACTTCCCGTTGTTACGTCCCGAGAGCGTCGGTAAAGCAGAAACTCTTGTAACCCGCAATACGCGAGTTCGACGAGTCTGATAGGAGCGGTTTCTGATTTTTCCCTACTCGATACCGGAACCAATAGTATATAAATGTTTTTGGGTATTTCAGCGACCACTACGCGTGGCTGATTTGCCGGAAAAAAGATGTAGATTATTGCGAAGATTTGTTGATTAAACAGATGAACGTTTTTTATTCAGTTTATAATTGTCGATGATCTTGGTTGGTAAGACCAAGATATTTGAATATAAATACAGAATGTTTGATACACTTGATATTTTCGGATAACAGACACTGGAATCGCGCGCACGAAATTTAGTTAAATTGAGCGCGATTCGAACGGACTTATGAGTTTAGTGTTTTATTCTGGATTTCGAATTTCGACTGTTCGTCGGAAATGGCGAGTTTTATTCTCGACCAAGACTGAGCGTAATGAAGTCGTCAAAAGCTAGTCGTAACGGTGAACCGAAGTCAAATCATAAAATTTTAGTGCCTGACTTTTTGGAGAGTTCCGTTTTTTATAACCTTGGTGAATGGAGTTTAGGGAGATGGAAAATTTGGGTTTGGTAGGGGAGATTTGTTCGCGTTGGTCCAAGTGGAGCAAGGGAGGAGTCAAGCTGATGCCGCGTGGGCGTACTTAAGGGCGGTTTTTTTCCTTGAGAAAGTTTGGTGATCGTTGCGAGTTTCCTGTGTCTGTTTTACATATATTTTCTTAGAGATATAAACATGCTGGCGTTTTCCTCGGAAGAGGGAAACGTTTTTTCAGTTGCAAGATGAAGAATATTCGATTATAATATGAATGTCGCCGTTTTCTTCTGGTGAGAGGCGCGTGCACGTGGGAAAGCAAATAGTCTCGAGAAATGCGGGGTTTTTCGCTTGTATGTTGAAAATATAGTTTTATGGCAGGATGTGTCCACTTTCCTCGGGAAAGGGTCGTGTGCTGATATTAGTTTTGGTGCATTTGGGGACCAAATGTATCAACTGAGTTGGATTATTTAGTTTAGATATTGGGTGGTCTTGAGATTCTGTTCTCGTCTAGTTTTGAATATAAATATATGTTATTTTCGTGGTTCTTCCCGTCTTCCCGAGATCGATTGATTACAAGAAATGATTGATTGTACAAGAAATGATTATTCGGTGAGATCTATTTTATCGGTTACCGTATGTTCTACTGTCGTTAATTTCAGGTCGGTATTTGAAAGACTGTAATAAAGAGGGAGACTCTGATCGAAAAAATATGCCGGTGGGGATGTAACACCGTTAACAAAGAAAAATACATTTCATTCACAAAGTACGTCAAAGGCACAAATGTCAATTTACGCTTTATCGATTCTTTCCGCTTCATGGCGAGCAGTCTCGAAAAACTCGCATCCTACTTGAACGATAATGATAAATCAATCACACGCAAGTACTGCAGTAGTGCGGAGGAATTCCAGTTGCTCACGAGAAAGGGAGTTTTCCCTTACAAGTACGTGGACTCGTGGGACAAACTCGACGAAGAGCAGTTGCCATCGAGAGAAAATTTTTATTCAAAATTGACGGGTGAAAATATTTCAGAACAAGACTACGAACACGCAATAAAAGTTTGGGGAAAATTCAACATAACCTCATTGGGTCAATATTCCGATTTGTATTTGAAAACCGATGTTCTACTATTGGCGGATATATATAAAAATTTTCGACGCAACTGCTCTTTGACGTACGATTTGGATCCTCTGCATTATTACACAGCTTCGGGACTTGCTTTTGACGCGATGCTCAAATGTACTGGTGTACAGCTTGAGCTCCTCACCGATCCCGAAATGCTCTTGTTTGTCGAGAAAGGCATTCGAGGCGGTGTTTTACAGTGCTCAAATAGATATGCTCATGCAAACAACAGATACATGGGCACAGATTATGATCCAAGCAAAGAGGAATCGTACTTAATGTACTATGACGTTAACAATTGGTACGGTGCGGCTATGAGCCAATATCTACCAGTTGGATCTTTTGAGTGGGAGTCTGAGCCGATAAATGTGCTCAATGTTCCTGAGGATTCTCCTGTGGGATATATCCTGGAGGTGGACTTGGAATATCTCGAGGAACTTTTCGAGCTACATAAAGATCTCCCCCTTTGTCCCGAGCACTACATACCACCTCACAGCAAGCAATCGAAGTTAATGACGACATTACTGCCGAAAAACAGATACATTATTCATTACGGAAATCTGAAACAATGTTTGAATCTGGGTATGAAACTGATAAAAATTCACAGAATTTCGAAATTTTATCAAGCTCCATGGTTAAAAAAATATATCGATCTGAACACCGAATTGCGAAAAAATCAAACAACGAATTCGAAAAAAACTTTTTTAAATTAATGAATAATGCCGTATTCGGGAAAACAATGAAAAATGTAAGAAAACAGAAAGATGTTAAGCTCGTGACAAAGTGGGAAGGTCGATACGGTGCAAAGGCTCTCATTGCAAAACCAAACTTCCATAGCTGCACCGTTTTCGACGATGATATGGTAATTATTGAACTGAATCGCGTCAAAGTACATTTTAACAAACCCAAATACGTCGGATTTTCCATACTCGATTTGTCGAAAATTTTCATTTACGACTTTCATTATAATTACATAAAACCAACATTTGGCGATCGAGCGAAGTTGATGTATATCGACACCGACAGCCTCTTGTACCATTTTACCGTACCTGACATTTATGATTATATTAAGCAAGACTTACATCGATTTGATACTTCCGACTACCCAGTTAATAACATTTATGGAATTCCACGAGCTAATAAGATAGTTCTAGGTTTAATGAAAGATGAGATGAATGGTAAAATTATGGAGGAGTTCATAGGACTCCGAGCAAAATTGTACGCGTTTAAAGTTTATGACGATGACAAGGCAAAGAAAAAAGCCAAAGGTATCAAGGGATCCACATTAAAAACTATCAAATTTCAAGATTATAAGAATTGTTTGTTTGAGCAACAAGACTTGGTGAAATATCAATACTTAATTCGGAGTAAGAAACATGAAGTACACACGATAAAACAAAAAAAAATAACATTAAGTTGGTTAGATGATAAGAGGATACTGTTACCTAATACGACGGATACCGTACCATATGGTTATAAAAAATAAAAAGTACATTATGTACATTTTTTTCTCTTTATTTAAAAAACCTTTACATATCCTTTTCGTCGATCCAACTATTGTGCGAATTATCGAAACCTAACCACTTTACAAGCAATTTATTTCCACGTTTTCGTACGATTTTCTCTACAAGATAAATATCTGGGTATTTGACTTTGGTGAGTTCTTCCTCATAGAAACCACCCTCGATCGGTTGATCCCGACAGTCTACAAGTTTATATGTTACCGGATTGGTATTTCGCACCTCACTTATCGTAAATATTTCAGTCGTCCAATTTGGTGTGTAACCTTTTTCGAAAACGTGTTTGTACTTGTTGATTCGAACTTTATCACCGACTTTGAATGTTATTTTCCGCGTACGATTGACTTCAAAATTCCCATAAATATTGCGCAGGATCTTTTTCTCATTTCCAGCTGTGACATCTTTTGGTTTCATTTTAATTGTACGATGTTTGCTATCATTATAGTTTGATATTAAATCAGATAAAATATCTATCCATTTATGCGTGCCTCGTAGACTGAATTTCTTCCACATTTTATTTTTTAATGTACGATTAAAACGTTCATATATCGATGCTTTCATATTACTAAACGTGGAATATAGTTCAATGCGGTAACGTTGCAATAGATTCTTGAAGTCGCTATTATAAAATTCTTTGCCACGATCAACATGCAATTTTTTCGGTATACGGCCTTTCGCGAGTACAGATTTCATAGCGTTCGTTACATCTTTACCGTTCTTACTCTGTATCGGTACAGCCCAAGCAAATTTGGAAAATACATCGATAATCGTCAGTAGGAATTTGTAGCCATTGTTATATCGTGAGTATGCTGACATGTCCACAAGATCAGCCTGCCAGGTTTCATCCAATCCACGAATATTCACGTGACGACGGGGATAATTTCTTCTCGCAGGTCTGTGGAGCTCCTCCACTACAGCTATCTTCCGATATTCATTTTTTTTTCTCATCTGCCAGCTTCAATTGTCCTTATGCTCCAATGTTCTCAGTCTGTTTTCCAGATCGCTAATGAGCTCCGAGTTGTGCTTCATGAGATCTTGTAGGTTCTCATAATTTATTCGTTCATTTTTTTAAATTATTGCCAAATTCGGACTGGAGACCTCGGATCAACATCGTCGATATTATTTCGCAAAGAAGAAGTAATTTCATATACGAGATGAACTTCTTGCTGTACAATATTTTTCATGACTCCAACAGTCACTGCATCATTTGCATTTACAGGATCAGCAAGATTACACAATCTTTTATTGTTCATATCATATTGACCATCGGTCGTAATTTTGAATCCATCTCCAGGAGGACCGCAGCTGCTTGGGAGACTACCTTTTCTCGATAACTGTCGTCCAAACACGTCGACGCTCATGGCTCAAATGAATCCGTGTAGTCCGCGTACCGTCTAATAAATAGTTCCAGCTTCACTCAATTCCTCAATGATGGAGATTATTTCATTGTTATGATTTGTGTTGCCAGCTGCCCGCGATGCCATAAGCAATCTTAGTCGATCCACCAGGTCATTTGGATCATCCCAATAAACGTAGTCCATTTTAGCAATCTTATTTTAGCTTCCTAGCAATCATATACAGCGGTAAGCCCTTTCCTGATGGCTGTGACCGCCTCTTCGGTGTCCTTGCTGATTTCATCGGAGAATCAACCATCTTTGCAATAATATTTTTGAATTTATCGTTATCTGTGCGAATGGGTTTGTTCGGTTTATAGCATTTGTGATGCGCATTCGTGCTTGTGATAATTGCACCATAATTATCCATATCTGTTGCAGTTATGATCTCTCTGTTCGGTGACTTTTTGAATATCAATTCGAGCAAACCGGGGGAGAGATCGTAAGTCTTGTTCTGCACTGAGATGCGCTTGTCATCAAAATTCACCAGCGAATCACCGATCTTCAAAACACCACCCGTGAGTTTGCGAACACCATATACGGTATCAAGCTCTTTTCCTTCAGTCGTTTCAAACATATGCAGATACTGCTGGACAAGTGATTCACTGGGTGTTTCATGTATAACAGACGAATCATTCTCGAATGACGCATCTGGTACTTGTTGATAATCTTCTTTGTTGGATGTTTCATGCACAACAGAAGAATCCTTCTCGGATGATGAATCTGATGCTTGTTGATAATCCTCATCATCATCATACGCAGTTCTAAAAGAGCTATCAAGATCCCTTTCTATCTTCAAGGCAGATTCTTCCTTTTTCAGTTTTTTCTTAATATTTTCCAGTGTTTTTGATTGATAGACAATTTTCTGAAGAGGAGTCACCACGAGTCTGAAAACTTCATCCATGACCCGTTCCGTGGTCTCTCTGCCCGATTTTATAAGTTTATGCTTTCGTCGAATCGCATCACTCGTGGTTGCGATTTTTCGTAATACGTTGAAACGTTAAACCGTTTTATTGATGTGTGTTTAATGTTTGTGTGTATTTTAGTTGATTATTGGTGTGATTATTACGTGAGTTCGACTCTAGGCTCGATCTGCGGAACACCTGGGTGTTGTATTTTTATTGATTCGACTTTTATTTTATTTTGAGTCCTCAGTCTTCTGGGTTGGTTACGCTCTCGAAGAGGTGGTCAACCCATGTATCATCATCGGACAATATTTGTTCTTTATTGTTTTGTTTGATACAAGTGTTGATATAAGTATTCGAAAGGCGTTTTTCTAGACTGTGTGGGTGTGTGTGTGTGTGTGTGGGCGTGTGTATGTAGTGAGGGCTTTGCTTGCCCTCTGAAGGCGAAATTTTTCTCTTTGCTTGGCGCTTACGTTTCTATTCTTTTTTGTAAGGTTAATTGTTTTATTTAATAAGAGTATTGTTCACTTTCCCGTGATTATATACTCTTGGTAGGGGCTTCGCCTGCCCTTTGTAGGCTAAATTTGCTCTTTGCTTGGCGCTTACGTTTGATTTCTTTTTCTAAGGTTTGTCAAAATTACGTCGAGGGAGCGGAGGTGAGACTGCCTCGACGGATCCTGAACTGGATCTACTGCCAAGAGTAGCTTTCCACGTTTGAATTTTTTTTGGGTTGGCCCTGAAAAGGGCCGGTGGTTTGTTGAGCGGTTAGATCCGCGGCGATGGCCCCCTCGGGCTTGGAGTGGCCGGTTCGGAAGGGCGATTAGTCTTCGGGGTCGGGACGTATTCCTCCACGGTCGACGGGGGGATGCGCCTCTTGGTACCCGGCTGAATCGTCGTTGTTGGGGCTTGCTCGGCGGCCTCGGCGAGCAGGCTGTAGAGGTCGTCAAACTCCCTTTTCACGTAGGGGGAGGGAGATGGGCGGTTGGTATTTGGAGGTGGGAAAGAGGGTACGTAGGGGGGAGTGTTGAAGAGAGGAGGGAGTGGAGGAGAAGGATGTACCTGGGGGGTTACTGGGTAGGAGATTTTAGTGAGCTCGAGAGGGCGAATGGAAGGGCAAGATTGAGGGTAGGATTGGAGTTGTAGGCGAGGGTCATGAGGAGGATGGGTGACGACGAGGTTTTCCCCCGGATGGTTTTGGAGAGCTCGTCTCAACCGGCGGTTCTGATACGAACGGCCCTTCTTATTCCAGGTCATGGCGGGAGTGTACGCGGTGTTTTTTGAAATAATAGTCTGCTGACATAATGAGATTGTTGTCCATTTTGATTTTTATTTCAAAAAGAAAAAATAATGGGTTTGTTCTTATTATTTTATCGGCTAAGCAAATTTTAATTTATGAATTTTGGAGAGAAAGAAATTCACAGGTTTCAATCTCGCTTTTTCAATGAGCGTAAATTAATTTATGGTAAAATTAATTTTTAATATAAAAATAATGCTTAGGGGTCAGGGAGACCCACTTGAGCAGTGTTTCCACTTAAGCAGTGTAGGAGCACTTAAGCAGTGTAGGCGCACTTAAGCAGTGGGAGTTCCTCACCTGATCGGTGTCGAAGGAATGCTGATTTTTGTGGCTAGCGCTCGCTTTTTTATTGCCACCCGGCGTCGCGTCCATGGTCGAGAATCTCTCCGCGCCACCGCCCTCTCTCGGTCGCTTATGTGTACTGGGCCGAGCTCGTGGGGGGCCACGCCGGCGCGAGAATTCAAATGTCCCGTGTCGCGACGCTCGGGGACTAAGGGGCGGGTTTACATGAGTTCGAGGAATTTTCCCTCTACCGGGCGTTCGTAAATTCCCTATAGGGAATTATGTTACGTCCCAACGCACAGGTAGCGCCAGTTGTTGAGCGGCAAGTTCAAATGAATGAACCTGAGGTGGGCTCGTTAGCCACTAAAGTCCATCCCCGAGGGTGGACACTCCAACGAAGTCGCTCGTCTCGATTTGATTTGATATTTTACAGAAAGAACTAGGAATTTAGGATGATTGACTGAAGGGTATGCAAATCAATGAAAACGTTACTCATTTATAGGAGAGCACGTAAATATGTTTGTTTATTACTTATTTTATAAGGTATATGAAAAAGTGAACTGTACTACAAGACGGCTTGAATTTAAGTGACGAAGAGTCGAACGCGGACTTCTCGGTCTTCGGAAAAAGTCCGCCCTCGCACGTACACACATACACATGCATACACACCGTTACATATATCGTCGAGCGCACCCCGCCAAGGGTGCGCGTGGATGCAGACATACAGGGGCCACCAGCCTAGACCCGCGGAGAGGGGGTTGTATATCCGTACGGGGCCTCATCATTGCATGAGCCCCTTTTGCCCCCCTCCATGAGGATTGACCAGCTCACAAAGAGGCCCTTTGATGTAAAACAGTCCATGTGTTTCGCACTTACAAAGAACTATAAAATCCTCGCCTCGAGAAACCCTGTGTTTATGTATATATCCCAACCATAAATTCTAAGAGTTATATTCTAAACCACTTGGTCACGCTTTAATCTGAAACACGATTTTCGTCACAGGAAATATTAAACATATGACCCTTCGATTTCTATGACCCTTCTATGGAGGCATGAATGCCTCCATAGAATTCATCTAAGGAAATGTATTTTCAATAAAAAGGGTAAATAAATGTAAATGTATCGATCCATGAGAGCTAAATATAAATGTCCGAATATCGTGCCTCAAATTTCTCGCGTTAATTCGCAACGACCTCTTGAATGTAACTAGCGACGTTACAATTATATATACGCGTGTGGGCTATCCACCCGGGTATAACCTTAAACTACGATCTGTCATATGAATAAAATTGTGTCCGTGTACAGTAATTATAAATGTTAATTATTAATCGTAATTAGAACTATAATTTGTGTGACATTTAAATATTAAATTAAAGCCGTGTGTAATTTGTGAGATCGCACGGATTCCGTATATTCCGAGGGGACGGTCGGTATTAAAATATATGGTACGTATATTTATCTTAAATTCTATTCCTTATTTACTCTAGAATTGCCTGTTAATTGCGGTTATTCTTTCTTCTATGGATAATAATAGTATATGTCATATGTGACGAGTAATTTCTGAATCGAGTCATTTAATATATAAGGAACTTTACCTTATCAAAATATATTCTATGCGTTACTTTATTTTTTATTATTGTTATCTATTTTTTTTATATTGGCTTTATTGTTTATTATTTTGATCTTTTCCCTCTTTTTGGACATGGAAATGTTTCAACAAGTATATCTTATTAATTCTTCATTTTCTTTCAGGTTTTTCTTTCAGATTGATTTGGCGGCACCGGAATTCGTGATTCTACGTTATAGGCTGCGCACCAAGGATTTTATTTCTTTTCTTATAGGTATGAGATCTTGAATATATATATATCTTCTTTTTTATTATATTATATTATTATTCATTTAAAGAATTGACTTTGGTTTCTTTTTTCACTTTATTTACAGGTTCTACCCATGCGAGGGCTTCCGCCGTCTACGCTGGGCTGCGGTACACCGCTACGCAACCTGGCGAGCACAACTATTCTTTGGTAAGTATTTTTCCCTGTTCTTGGCTCGTTGTTAATTTGTATTTTCTCTTATTTTTGTTGCAGGTAAACTACATCGAGGGAGGTTTTTATTTTAGGAATGCGTGGGCAGATGGGCCTGCGCATAACAGGTTTATTGTCCACTTAATAAATAGTTTCGGTGATTTTAGATCCCTGGCTTAAACTTACGCTCGAGTTCCTAACGATTTCACCTTGCGAGGGCCAGGTGCAATCCTGGGGGCTCGCAAGAGGAGGAGGAAATTTGTTACCGGCCAAAGAGGGCCAACTGCGATGCTGGGGGCTCTTTGTGCCGGTCTTTCTAGGATGTTGTGTTTGGATGATCTGATTCTATGGATTTTTGCTCTTGTGAGGGCCAGGTGCAATCCTGGGGGCTCGCAAGACCAAAGAGGATGTGATTAGGTGATAGAGAGGGCCAACTGCAATGTTGGGAGCTCTTTATCGTGGATTCCTTCTTGAGAGGGCCAGGTGCGATCCTGGGAGCTCGCAAGAGAGGTGGATGGGTCGTGATTCGGAAAGATAGAGAGGGCCAACTGCAATGTTGGGAGCTCTTTATCGTGATTTTCCTCCTTGAGAGGGCCAGGTGCGATCCTGGGGGCTCGCAAGAGAGGAGGAAGTGACGTAGTTAGGAGATAGAGAGGGCCAACTGCAATGCTGGGAGCTCTCTATAGTGGATTCTTTCTTGAGAGGGCCAGGTGCGATCCTGGGAGCTCGCAAGAAAGGAGGATAGGATTTGGGTGAGTGAGATGGGCTTTCTCAAGAGTGACCTGGGCTGTGTCAAGAGTTTATGAGGGCCAGAAGCGATTCTGGGGGCTCATAAACGGCAAAAGGGCTTGGGAAAGCCTATTTGGCTTGCTACGATACGAAGCGTACGGTAGGAGAGTTGGATTGGAAATGAAGGTCTGGAGCGCTGTTCGCTTGGTCTTATATACGCCTCGTGCGGCCCGTGAGTCATGCGTATAACCGGTTTTATCCGGCTTACACTGGTTTATGGCTCATTCTCTCTCTTACTCACTGTTTAATCGAAATCCGGTCATAACTGGTTTTCGATGGATGGAACGTTATATAGGACGCAGATATACGTATACAAGATACGTATAGGATGAAACGTTACAACGTCTTTTTCCTTGTTGAATGTTGCGCTCCGCATGTTGATGCCTTTCCGTTGAAACGTTGACTGTTCTTATTTCTCTGATGCGCTTATATTTATAAAGCAATTAAATCCTCAGCGATATCGGCCATCATTCATGTCTCCATCTTTATCGATCACTACGAAAGAATATTTACTATCGTTCCAGCATGCTGAACACAAATCTTCAAACTGTGTATACGACATGTCGGTGTTGACATGATCATCATAGATATGCCGTAAATTCATTTCATCCTGACGAAAGAGTACCAGCAAATTAGTATTGTCACGAACTAGATGTTTTGGGATACGAGCGTACGTTTGACAGAGATAGAACGAGTCAACATCGCGGTGTCGACCCATGCAAAAGAAAGCTCTCATATTATCCTGCTTCTCACAGGTTACATCATCGAAAATCATGATTGAATTTGGTCGAGCATCTTCAGGCTTAATTACTTGCTCATGATCGTTAAAAGGAAAATATCCCACTCCTTTTACAGTTCCGAGTAAACGCTTGAGAAGTTTGTACTTTGGTTGATTCAACGATTTAGAGTATACATAAACGTTTTCAAATCTCAACCCGTTAGGGTGGGTTATGAGGGTAAAAAGAGCATTCGTTTTGCCACAATTTGATGGTCCACAAATTACAGCACGCACACTGTTTGGCAGCAGAGGTCCATGGCGTCGCTTCTTCGCTTCTCGCTGTGCAAGTTCATCAAAATTCATGACAGACAATTTGTCAGGTTGTGTCTTGAACTTCATCTTCATAACGACTGATAGAAATAGGTATAAGTAGGGTGCTCATAAAGATCAGTGTCTCAGTAACGAATGTTCTCTCTTCCGATGAACATATGAAAAAAAAATGAGTAAACGATATGATTCAAAAAACTCCATAACTGACAGTTTGAAGAATTTCGCGCAAGAACAACATAGACAGTTTCCTCCTCCTTCCACCAATGACGAACTGAAAGCTGAAAAGATTCGAGGAAGTCAAAGATTTACGGGTGAAGTTGATTCAGGACGATACGGCGCTGTTGGTGACAAGCGGAAAAAGTATTAAAAATGTAGAGTGAAAAAAGTATAAATAGAGCATTCGTAACCTGTAACTGCTTAGTCAAAAACATTTTGTGCTATGGTGATGATCATTCGGGAGCGTACGAAGAAACGTGGAAGAGGATTTGTCAATAATTTGATCAATAAGCTCCCCTTTGAGTTACATATACTGGGATATCAGTACTGCGGTCCCGGTACGAAATTAATAGAGAGACTTGCTCGAGGTGATCCTGGTATTAATCCCCTGGACGCTGCTTGCAAAGAACACGATATTGCATACTCGAAAAATCGTGAGAATCTCCCAGCACGACACGAGGCGGATCAAGTGCTTGCGAAAAAAGCCTGGCAAAGAGTTTTCGCAAAAGAGGCGGGTATTGGAGAAAAAGCAGCAGCTTGGGGTGTCGCAAACACAATGAAAGCCAAAACCAAGCTCGGTATGGGTGTGAAGAGAGCACAGAGAAAAAATAACGCGAGGAAGATGACGCTGAGGCAGGTAGCCAATGCAGCTAAAGCATCAATGGGCGGTGTGAATCCTATAAAATCGGCTCTCAAAGGTGCACGTGACGCTGTGAAGAAGGCAGGCGGAAGGAGAAAAGTTAAATCAACACGTATCCTACCTGTACCCGCGAAAATTGGTGGTTTTCTACCATTTCTACCCATTTTTGCTGGATTGAGTGCCACTGGAGCTCTAGCTGGTGGTGCAGCGGGTATAGCAAAAGCCATAAACGATGCTAGCGCCGCTTAAAGACAATTGGAGGAAAGTAAACGTCACAACGAGACGATCGAAGCTATCGCGTTGTGTAAAGGACTTTACCTGAAACCCCACAGGAAGGGTATGGGCTTGCACTTGAAACCCTACTTGGCAAAAAACGCGTAAGGCTACCACACCGAGCTCTCACCGATTCTGATTTGATAAAGTACGCCGGAGCTATTAAAATTCCATATTTCCGTGGAGTTTACATGAGAAACGAATTACCCGAGAATGGACCTCGAAAATATGAATCGGCTATTGTGAATCTCGATGATAAGGATGGTCCTGGTACACATTGGGTTGCGTACAAAAAAATCAATGATGAAGTCATTTACTTTGACAGCTTCGGTAATCTTCAGCCACCTCAAGATCTGATAAACTATTTCGGTGTTGGTAGCATTATCAAATATAATCATGAAAGATACCAGAACTATGACACTGTTGTATGCGGACATTTGGGTTTGAGTGGTTATCTATAAAGTGGATACTCATGTCCTAGGAAGCATCAGTTGAACGTTAACCACCACGAGTGATTCTTTCACATTGACGCTTTCGGGAACGAGCTCCATACTGGAAGCTTACTATTTTCCATCGATCGAACTATCACCATTTAAAAATTATACTCTCGGACTCGTTGAATTGCTGACATTCAACTCCATACCAAACATTGATGTGGGAAATAATAAGTTTAATGTGGGAGAGGAAACAGTAACCGTACCCACTGGAAGCTATGAAATCGAGGATATCGAGCGATACTTACAGAGCGTACTCTCCAGCAAGAATATCTCCATCGACCTGAGACCGAACAACAATACTCTGTGCAGCGAGATCAAGTGCAATCGAGAGATCAATTTTATGCCTGACGATTCCATTGGTCGTCTATTGGGATTCACACCACGTGTATTAGCAGCTAATATAATTCATGAATCCGAGCTGCCAGTAGCCATTCTCAAGATCAACTCTCTGCGAGTCGAGTGCAACATAACCACGGGCGCTTATATCAATGAGCAACGAGTCCACACCATCCATGAATTTTTCCCAGTCGTTCCACCAGGATATAAGATCGTTGAAGTACCCTCACACATCATTTACCTCCCGATCGCCACACAGTCAATAGATCATCTTCAGCTCAAACTTGTGGATCAAGACGGACAGTTGGTGAATTTTCGTGGAGAAATCATAATCGTACGATTACATGTTAAATCAGCATAATGGGTAGTGTGTTTGACACGAAAGTTCCAAGTTCTCTGGGGTTTTTAATAGACGGTTCTTTTGAAGGTTTTTCCACAGTTCTTTTTTGTTCAAAAAGAACCGTCCTTTTGACGGTTATTTGTTCAGTTGCTTGTTGAGTTCGGCAATCTACTAGGGAGGACTTAGCTGTCTTGGACGTTGGGCCTCGATGTGCACGAAGAATCGTCGCTCAAGATGGCGGCAACTGTGCTCGAACCGTCGCGTGCCCGTGTCGTTCGATCTCGCTCGCTCTCGTGACGTATCTCCCGATTCTCGCTTCTCACGGCGTGGCTTAATGCCCGGAATGAAATCGGGTATGACTTCGTATGACGCCTCGGCGTAATATATCGTTCGGCATATTCTCCCGCAGGAGGGAATGTGACGAAAGCCTCGGCTTAGGTATTTTCTTCTCGTTTTCTCTCGAAAAAATCGTCGTTACATTCGACGGCCCAGTCACGCACGGTGCTGGAATAGACGCACGAAGAACAGACAATCGCGTTGAAACGTGTATCGCGATATACGACGACTTTTACAATGAATTAATATGATAGATAGTACAATACCTTACGAACGAATGCACTCTCACGTGTCTCGGTGAGGGGTATTTTAACGATGAAGGAACACTAGAATATATATATATAGATATACACGAGATTGACAAGCCGGGAGCTCCGCTCACCGAGACGACGCCGTGCTGACTGGGAGGAGGAATTAGGCTAGATCTAACGGATCGATTCGCAAGGGGTGAAGGGGGGGTACCCACGTGAGAGACGCCGGCCGGCGAGGCATCACCAGAGCGTCGACATCATCGATCTAATAGATCGTAGGATCGATAGATGTCAGGACGAGCTCCAATGAGCCTCGTCGCCGTTACAAGTGGGATTTCAAACTGCGAGGAAAAATAATGCAAATACGAATGCGAGTCACTTTGATCACTGCAACATTCGCGATATTAAGCTATTTTTGAACTCTCAGTGTTATCCTTATGCAAACTTGAATCTTGATATTCCTCGTAACCAATACGCTTTTCTGTATGCAAACTTCCAAGTCGTATTACGGTAAAGAGTCTGAACCATTGTTGAGCAAAGCCGATTTCTTCAAATACGCGCCATTAATTGTTATCGATTGTTCGAAAAAAAACGAATTTTTGAAATCGGGACCAGTCGATATTCGCTTGGAATTCGAGTCAGCGAATTCTTTCCGACCTCAAACATCGGCATATTGTTTGATTTGGCATGATCGAATCGTTGAATACAATCCAATTAGTGGTAATGTTAAGAAATTAGTATAATTTTTTTTGCTTAAAACTATGATGTATTGGTTTTTTAAATAAAAAAAAACATGGTATATTTTCGAGAGTATTTTATTTCTTTCCATTATTCCTTTCCTTGCAAATCACGGTCTTACATACAGGTCTGGAAACTCGTAGGGTGGGGGGTGACTCAAATAGTGAGGCAAAATAATAGTACTCATTTCCGCCACTTGGAGCAGTGCAACCTTGGGGTAAGCCAATCAAATAGAATGGGAGGAGGTAGCTTTGAACAGCTGTGCAGTGGTAGAACATAGGCAATATTTGTAATTAATCAAAAATAATTACAATGCTCATTAAAACCTAATATTTCTCTATATGAATGAAATACGCGTAGGGTTATAATGATTTTTTATTTGATATATGTACACGCGATCTTTTGTAGCAGGAAATATAACATTTTCAGATGTAATCATTTTTTTACCACTTAAACTGTGGCAAGAATAGTTAGGGGTACACGAGATTCAAATACATATAATACATAAAATTATGAAGTGTCGGCTTGTAGCGTAGTGATAGAGTGCTTTTCCCGCACTTGGTGGGCGCAGGCTCAAATCCCATTACTTTTTTTTTTTTTTAATAGTACTGTTAATTTTTCCGGCATAATGTTTCGGTAATATATTGAGATTAAAAAAATTATTATATAATATGAATTATTTTATAATATGAATGCAAAAGTAGAGAAACAAAGGATATAGGAATATAAAAGTAATAGAAGCATTGTATATGCCGGGAATTGCAGCTTCCCATTTTCGACGCGATTCTTCGTCTTGGGGAACTTGGAAAATTGAACATTTCTCATCGTTCTTGAATTTTTTATAACAATTTGGTACAATGCACACTTTCGGCATATTCACGAGCACTTCACAATTTCATTTCATTAATTATTTTTAATTTAATATTCATTAATTAATCCACCACGAGACCACGAGGCTCTATGAGGGCCGTATTCGGAAATTGGCTGACAGTACTGTCAGTACTAGAAAATGTACGGTATATGTGACTATATATCTATATCTACAATACCCTAGTACGACAGCGCACCTAGTGGACAAACGAGAAACTGACAGTTTGGTCACAGTAACTATGACAATCCCTACCATTTAAAAATAGCCGAGTTTCCAGACCTGTATGTAAGACCGTGTTGCAAATCATCACAAATTCTTTCATTTTTTTCACAAGATCGTATAGATTTTGAGTATGATCTATTACAAGGTTGACAGGTTCATCCTCGAAAAGTACATACTCATTCGCCTGTATTTCACGTTTAAGTTGAAACAATTTCATGCTCAAATAGCCGACAAAGTGATATAAATCTTTAACGTGTTTATCAATAATATTAATTGAATCACGCATGACGTTGCACTCGAAACACGATATTCGATCTTCGGTATTACACTTTTTGTCACACTTTAAAGTTTTCACATTTTTTTCGAAGTCAAATAAGTCACAGATGAAATTTTGAATATTTTCCGGTGCAACATCCCCGAAATGTCTCTCGTCAACTTCATCGTAACTGCTGGTGTATGGCGGAATTGAAAGCAAATGCTGCTCTTCGTTCGGCGATAATTCGTCCATGATGACTGACTGGCTGGTTGGAGAAGTCTTCCTTTATATAGCTCTTTTTTCCGCACCCTCCGTTTCGAGATCGTTATTAAAAAAAATTTATTACGCCCTATCATTTTTTCGATTCGACTTGAAATGCATTTTTTTTATTTTTTTTATTTTTTACTAATGTTTCTTAAACAAATCTTAAACAAACTTAATGGTTCTTAAAACAAATTTGAAAAAAAAGCCGTGTAGTTGAGGTAAGAGGCCCGATTTTTCACGATAAAAAAAATATTTCGTTGATTCAAGAAAAAATTTTGAAAAAAATTTTTTTTTAATTTTTGAAAAAAATTTTTTTTTTCGAATTTGTTTTTTTAATTCTGAAAAAAATGTGGTACATCCAAAATGATTGTATGCAACTTTTTACCCTCTTACTAATTTTACGAAAACCCAGTAGTTTCAGAGTGAGACTACCCCTTATAAATATGGTCGTTTTTTGCAAAAAGTTGAATATCTTTGCGAAAAAAAATCGTAAAAAATTTTCCAAAAAATGAGATTGAAGGTTGTACTCCCCACTTCAAGTTTTTCACGGAAAAAAAGTTGAAAAAATTTTTTTTACGAGATATGCGGGAAAATTTCCACCCTCCAAAAAAAGCCAAAAAATGACCATCTTTCAAAGTGCGTACCGGGCTCAAAAAAAATCGCAAAATTTTTTCCAAAAAAGGTAAATGAAGCTAAATATGTCCTTTTTAGAACGCCGCTTGGAAAATTGAGATATCTTCATTTTTCAAAGAGCGATACAACTTCTTGTGTGGCTCGGATCTGAGGCGAGTGTCCCCATACTTATGGACGGTAGTGTATATTATTATTCGAAGCTTCCAGAAGGTTCGAGAACGATGACGTCACCCCCTCTGCTTCCCCCCTCTCGGCTTCCCCTCTCGCCCCTTCACTGTTAATCCAGAACCCATGTTTTTTTTTTTTTTTTTTTTTTAATCGAAGCTTCCAGAAGCTTCTAGAAGGATGACGTCACCCTGTATATATATATATTATTCGAAGCCTCCAGACGGTTCGAGAACGATGACGTCACCCCTTCGGCTTCCCCTCTCGGCTTCCCCCCTTTCGGCTTTCCCTCTCGTCCCTTCACCCCCTCGCCCACATTTGATCCAGAACCCGCCTTGTATATCTACTCGCATGGGAATCCATAGGATCCCATAGATTTCCAGTTCGAAATTCCAAATTGGCATAATATATATAGTTTATTATTTATAAATTAGCCATTAGGAATGATCGATAGACGAATTCAAAACTGTTACTACATTATTTTTGAAAGCCCTGTAAATTTAGAAAAAAAAAAAATAATTGACCGGGATTTGAACTCGCTATCCTCGAATCGACCAATTCGGCACTTTCGATCCTCAAATAATAATTAAAAAAAAAAAATTAAAAATTTGAATATTATTTTTTTTCGAGTGTTTCCGGCTTCGTAGTCCGGACGTTTTTCCGTCGAAATTAATTTTGAGCCTACCTGCGATTTTACCTAAGACCTACCTACCGACCTACCTAATGACTGACACTCTACCACTACGCTGTGATTTCCGTATTATTTTCATGTACAGTAAAACCTCGATTATCCGAACCTCCATCATCCGAACCACGATTCGCTTTGTCCGAACCTTCTACTATCCGAACCTCAACTCGCTGTTTTTTTTTCTTTATACACGCGCTTTTTGTGTTTTATCACACAGTAATGTCAGTAATGAGTCTATTTGAACAATGGCACGAAATTTGGAAATTTAATTTCACGTTAATTGGCACGTCAACTGCCCGTACATACAATATGGCAAACGAAGCGTCTGGTCTAACGTGTTCAAACTTGATTCGCCTGTCAGGGCATTAGTGGGGCTCGCATATTCATTCTGACTATGCGTCTTTATTTCGCTTCGGGGAAACTCAGTTCCGTAAATACGTAGTCGATATTCTTTGAGTTTTTTCTTTGTGTACGTGTTATGGCTTCAACGTCGAGTTCTTTCTCCTCCGAACGGAAACGTCATGTTTTGGACTTGCAAAAAAATTAGAGATCATTTCAAAGTTAGATCAAGGTGAAACTGGTGTATCTCTGGCGCATGCATACAATGTCGGTAAAGCAACGATCACTGACATCAAGAAGAATCGAGAGAGTCTCATATCGTTTGCGTCCACGATGGATAGTGAGGAAAGAGTAAAAAAACGAAAAGCGACGAAAAGTGCGCAGAATAAGGATCTAGATTAAGCACTTTCTAAGTGGTTTGTACAAAGACGAAGCGTGGGCAGACCAATTTCGGGTCCACTATTGTGTGAGAAATCTCTTGATTTGAATAAGAAGCTCGAGGGGCCATCAGATTTTAAGGCCAGTGCCGGTTAGCTTCAAAAGTTTCAAAATCGTCATGGGATACGTGAGTTGCAGATTTATGGAAGAAGCTTTATCGGCAAATTCCAACGCGGCTGAAAAATTTAAGGAGACATTCCAGTCGTTCTTGGATACGGAAGGGTTTTCTACAGATGACGTTTATAACGCAGACAAGACCGGACTCAATTGGAGAGCTTTACTGCGAAAATCTCTTGCTTCTCAACAAGAAAATGCAGCGCGTGGATTCAAAGTTTCTAAGGAAAGGGTGACTCCCATTACATGTGCTAATGCCGCTGGCACTCACAGATTGCCTTTGCTGCTTATCGAAAAGGCTAAAAAGCCACGATGCTTTAAAAACGTCAGGAATTTACCAGTAACCTACAAAGAACAGAAAAGCGCTTGGATGGATTCGAAGTTGTTCTGCGATTGGTATGAAAATGAGTTTGTACCAAGTGTAAAAAAATGGTGTCAAGCTCAATCTAAAACTGGGAAAGTGCTGCTTTTGTTGGATAACGCGCCGTCTCATCCATCCGCTGAAGTTCTAAATGCCTTTCCCTACTTAAAATTTCCAGGTGGATTTCCATGGAAAAACATATGAATCCAGGTGGATTGTCATGGGGTTCCATGGAAATCTATTAAACTTCCAGAAGCATAGGAAATCTATGTGGATCATCTATGCGTCTTCCATTGGAACTCTAGTGGAATTGATGTAGGCCTTCCATGGCTCTGCTATGAATAACGATAAATGTGATCCATATGTCTAAATCCATGGACTATGACATGGATAAGAGAAAGATTCTTATAGAAAGTCTATAGAAAGCTATAGATTTCCGCCGAAAATCCATGTAGAATTGTCATGTAATATCCGTAGAAATTATTATAGGAAATCTAGCAATGATACATGTAAATTCCATAGATGACATATATGAAAAACCATGGATAATTGAATGGATTATCGCCAGATTGCTACAGAGAATCCATAGAAATCTATGGATTTCTATGTATAAACCACGTAAAGTTAGTGAATCACAACTACGAAAAATGTTGTAGGAAATACAGAAATGTACATGTAATTCCCATAGAATATATATTTAATTCCCAGAGACATTCTATAGACCACTATAGGGTTTATTGTGGAAGATCCACACAAACCTATGGATTCTCACAGGAATACCATGTCAAATGTACAGGCATTATCCATAGACGGAGTCATACGATATCCAGCGACCTTACATAAATTTCCCAGACAGAATCCATGGGCATCTACAGGAATTGCTGTGAAGGATCCGGACAAACCTGTGGATATCCACAGGAATGCCATGTAAATTTTACGAGCATTATTCATGGACGGAGTCATAGGAAATCCAGCAACCCTATATGAATTCTCCAGGCAGACCCTCCAGGCAGACATGGGCATCTACAGGGTCTACTGTGGAGGATTCACACGAATCTGTGGATTTCCACAGGAATACCAAGTGACAATTTCCAATCAATATTAATGTATCCTATAGGAAACCAAGCGATCATGCATACATGAAACCCTCGAGAGAATTCGTATTACGGATGTGGATCCAATAATTTAAAGATATAATGAGGCATAACATAAGTAATCATGTCATTAAATAAATATCAACAGAATCGAATAGGCTACACAGATATTATAAAATTCTGTAATGGGGGATCTAGTACTTATTCTCTTATACTATACACGGAGTTTGGTCGGTAGGAATGCATAACATATAAAATCGATTAAAAACTCATTTACGTCATCGTGAATCCCACGTTTTAGATAATTTGGCGATTTGGACTTTTTGATGATTTGGAATCGGGTTTTTCACTTTCACTAGATTTAATAAACCTCCATCTTTGTTTGAAACATACTTTTGACTCGAAAAATTAATTTATTAACTTGTTATAAATTAACAATTACCCAAAAAATGCTGATTTTATGGAAAAAATTTCTTTCCATTTCGAAAACAGCACTAAATTCCACAAAACTCTAGATATATCGAGTTTGTTAGGGTCACTGATTGCGATTCTGGCATTGGATTTTCAAAATTCAAAATGGCGGATCCAATATGGTGGACGTCAAATCGAAAAATGCTCCTAATTTCCCCGAAACTCTGTACTCAAGAGTTTTTGCGATCAGTGATTACGAATCCTCTTTCGACTGTATTTGATTTCTTCTTTCGAATGCAATTGACTTCATTTTTTCTGAATGTATTATATCATGATTTTTGATAATTTTAGATCATTCACCTTAAAGTTTAAAAAATTGAGTTTGACTTCGTGACTGAATATGGAAGATCTGAAGTCATATTCGGATTTATTAACCCGAAAAACCACCCAGATTAGAGTTATGGGAAAATTGATGACATTTTTCGGTTGCATGTCTACCATTTTGGATCCGCCATTTTAAATTTTTAAAATATGATACCAGATTCGTAATCAGCGACCCCAAAAACCCCCGAATTTCAGGAAAATTAGTACCATTTTTCGATTTGTCGTCCACCATATTGCATCCGCTATTTAAAATTTTGAAAATCTGATGCCAGATTCGTAATCAGCGAACCCAAAAACCACAGAGCACAGAGTTTCTGGAAAATTGGTACTGTTTGCGATAGCCTTGAGTTGGTGTGTGAGGAATCTTGTTTTTTAATTAAGGTGTCGAATAAGAATTGGATACGACGCGGGTGTTCCTTCGTGAAGGAAAGAGAGAGACACTTTTGCACGTATACCGATGGTTAGAGAAAAGTCTTGTATATTTATTTGCCGTGTCAATTTTACATAAATAACCGACGAGAGACCCACATGCAGAGAATACCCGATTTGATAGAAAAGCCGAGATATTAATTGTACCGTTGATGTAGCCGAGATACGAGATAAGCCGAGCGTTGATGTAGCCGTACTTTTCGTTATAACCGCCGGAGTTGACCTGATTTTAATATAGCCAAATCTTTAGAGAAAAGACTATGATAGAGAAATAGAGGGGGTAACCGTAAGCGAGGAGAGGCCCGGCTATGCTCTGTCCGAGTGAACTGTCCAACCGAACGACAGATGGCATAACCCATACCAAAACTCGATTGTATCCGCAACAGGTACCATTTTTCGATTTGACGTCCGCCATATTGGATCCGCCATGTTGAATTTTCAAAATCAGATGCCAGATTCGTAATCAGCGACCCCAAAAACCCCCGAATACGGGGGTTTCTGAAAATTGGTACTATTTTTCGATTTGACGTTCACCATATTGGATCCGCCATGTTGAATTTTGAAAATCAGATGCCAGATTCGTATTCCGCGACCCCAAACACCCACGGGTACCGAAATTCATTTAAATCGATGCAAGTGAAAAATTCGTGGCTGAAAGGGTTACGACAGCGGCTTTCCATCAGATCTCGTAGACCAATGTCATTTAAATACATGAAAATAATAAGGAAATAACAGCGTAGTGGTAGAGTGTCAGTCGTCATGTAGGTCGTTAGGTAGGTCTCAGGTAAAATCTCAGGTAGGCTCAAAATTAATTTCGACGCAAAAACCTCCGGACTACGAAGCCGGAAACACTCGGAAAAAAAATAATATCCAAATTTTTAATTTTTTTTTTAAATTATTATTCAAGGATCGAAAGTGCCGAATTGGTCGATTCGAGGATAGCGGGTTCAAATCCCGGTCAATTACTTTTTTTTTCTTCAAAATTTACAGGGCTTTCAAAAATAATGAAATAACAGTTTTGAATTCGCGTTTATCGATCATTCCTAATTTATAATTTATAAATAATAAACTATATTTATGATGCCAATTTGGAATTTCGAACTGGAAATCTATGAGATCCTATGGATTCCCATGCGTTAATGAAATGGAAATCCATAGGCTCGTATAGGTTCCGTATATAAAATCCACAGGATCCTATAGAATCCATCGGATATTTCCACCTTGGAATCTGTATGGAAACCCTATATGAATCTACATAGTTTCCCATAGGAATTTCGAACTGGGAATCTATGGGATCCCATAGATTTCCATCAACGAATGTTATGGGATTCCCCTACAGAAATCCATGGTTTCCCATGGTATTTAGACATGGGAGTCCCCCTGGGAATCCATAGAATCCTGCAGATTCCCAGTTCGAAATTCCTATGGAAAACCATGTAGATTCACATAGATTTCCCACATGGATTTCCAGGTGGATTTATTCATGGATTTCCCACCAGGAAATTTTCAGTAGGGAATTGACCCCGGACTTCGTCGTTATGTATCTTCCGCCAATCGTCACGTCATTTTTCCAGCCTATGGATCAGGGTGTGATCGAAAAACTGAAACGCATGTACCGCACAGTGGGACAGAATCCCAAAAAGCTGGCCAAAACCTCAAAACATTGTCTAACGGTCTTGAAATGTTCTCCTCGGGGATTCTCGGGGTCGCTGATAACGAATCCAATATCAGTTTTGGCCAAAAAAAATAGCGGATCCAATATGGCGACCAAGTATCTTATAAAATTCTTATCTTTCGGTAAAATTTTGTATCTGGGGGTTTTACATTGCGCTAATCACGAATAAGATGTTAGGTTTTAAACAAACAAAATATCTTAATCGTAATTACATCGGCAATGTATAAGAATCAGAAAGATTCCGGCAAAGAACGAGATACAAATGAATTGAACATGAAAATTAGATGAGAAAAAGTTTTTTTTTTAAATTTGTACACTACATTTACATTGTATTAAGGGGGGGGTTCAGTATTAAAATTTTTTTTACCATTTTTTTTTTATATTAATGTACAACATCTTAAGATTGTTGTGTGAAAATTTGAAGTCGATTGGAGTAAAACTAACGGAGATATGGAGTTGTAAGTCTCCGCATCTTCTCCGCATCGCGCATCGCGGAGAATAGACAGCGTTCGAATAAGCCGAGCGGACCAAAAAGCTGCCAAACAAAGCAAAGAAGGTCGAATTCTACGAAGGCAGGAGCAAAAAGATGCACTAGACATTCTAACTGAAGGACCATCGCTTTATGGAGCTGGCATCGATGATTCAGTGTAAGTGAAAAAAAAAAGAAAATTCGTTTTGTGGTGTAAAACTCTTTGAAACTTTGAAACGCGTTTTCTCACACTTAGCTTTCTGAGAGTCGGTGTCCACTGTAGTTCAAAATCTACTGCGCCGATTCTTTTGAAATTTGGAACACTTTTTCTTTACATGAATGACGAGGTAACAACGTCGAGTTTTTTTTTTTTTTTTTTTAATTTTAACGTCTTTTACAATAGCAAAATGTTCAATTTTTTAAATGAAAAATCAGTATTTTGACTCTTAGATGCTGTAAAAAATTGAAAAATCAATAAAAAAAATAAAAACTCGACGTTGTTACCTGCAGAAACTTATCAACTAATATAATCATTTTGGTTTTTTGATTTCAGATGATCCAGTGATGAGATCCAGTGGACACCGCAAAACATCCTTTTTTGAAGGCGCCTCCGAAAATTTGCTGCCATCAGCTTGTTTTTCAATTTTTTTGGATGAAAATTTTTTGTAACTGTGACGAACCGAGGTATCGCTACCTGCGCTCATTGCAACACAACCGAGTCATCAGATTCCAGAGAGTACGCCGACTCTTGCGACAGACATTCTCTGGAAACTTGAGCAAATCGCGCGTCAGCAGATTCCCCTTTTCGTCCTTGGAATCTTGCTACCTTACCATATGACCTAGTTTATCCGACCCCTTGCATCACATATGATCACATATGATGGATTATTTGCATCCCTTGCATCAGATTTCGTAAACCCCTTGCATCACCAGATTTCGTAAATCATCGAGATTTCCATCCATCGATGATTTCCCAACTCATGGGTTTCGAAATCATCGAGACCTACATCGATCGATGATTTCTCAATCCACCCCCACGAGACCCTTGTAGCCGGAAGCCCAAAGCTAACGAGGGTTCTCTCGACATATTATCAAATTAGTCTTAATACGACGCTCTTAGCAATCGGTCGAGAGATCCCGTTCCTTAGCGGCAAGTCTGTTCGCGTACTTAGGTTCTCGCGGGCGTGATTGACGTGATCTTCTCAAACCCTTGTTGTAGACAAGTGTATAAGAACTCATTAAGTGAAGGAACACCTTAGCGGCGCTTCACTACCTCTGTGATATAATTGTTCGTGCCAATTACCTTAGCGGCATTGCGCGTCAGTGTATCATAGAGTATAACATTTGTACCAACTCAAGCTATTATTATAAAAGTGATTGATCGATCTGTGTTCTTGAATAAATACATTCGTGTGAAACCACCTGTACTCCTTCATTGCATCACAGCTCACCTGATCATCACCAACTACAGCTATATACAAGGTGAGGTGCTACCCAGCTTAAATAGGACAGAGAATCCATTCGCCGGGGCCTTTGACTTTAGCGAATAAAATAATAATAATAATAAGTTACCACGGGATAAATAAACCCGTGTGTAACATAACATTCATAAGATGTTGTTTTATAATACTAAGTTTAGCTAAATAAACTAACATTACCTGGAGCGCTTAAAAAAATTCTTGAAAATGTGCCTTTTTCTCGCCGAATTAACCATACCCCCCCCCCCTAATCTAGTCAGATTCACTATCATTAAATTCACTATTGGTATTATGAGGAATTTTTCAATTCTTCGACTGAGACAACTGAGCTCAATTTCCCAAATTACAAAAATGATAATGTCCCGAATACGATATCCTAATCTAACCAAAAATACGTGACCTCCGACTATTCGAGAGTTAGGCGCCAGGTAACGAACGAATCTCGCTCGTTACCACCATCCATGAACGAATGGCTTATTTATTTTTCGCTCTCAATAGCCGGCAACTCGATAGATAAAAATTGAGTCAGTACAGAATGCCGGCTAAGCTCACCAAAAACGGTACGATTATGGTAGAGGGGCGGGATCCGTAGGTGAAAGAGAACAACGCGATGCTTCGGGAAACTAATTTATTTTTAAGGAAGTACCCTCGGTACGACGTAAGTCAGAGAACTTTAACCTTCGACTTGAGTAACGTAGTATATAATTTGGCAACATCGCATCCCTTGCTTTAGTGTACGTGCTCACGTACAAGTATAATACTTATGTATTGGACACTGAAGCAGCCAGCGAGCGGTTTCTGTGTGTATTATTAATTTGAAAAATGAGCAAAAACAGGTATTATTGGAGAAGAAAAAAAAATTTCCAAAAAAATTTATGATAATCGAGTACGACAAAGTAAAGTGGGAAAATCGATTCTCAGTGTTTACGGGAAAAGAAATATTTCTAACCTAAACGACGACTTTAAAAATGATGCAATTGACGGCTGTCGTGTTGCCACGTTTGTGAATTGCTCGAAAATCTTGTCTTTTTTTTAGTTATTTCTCCTAACACAAGCAAGCTTTACATGTTTTGGAAAGAGAAAAATGTTCATGGAATATTTTTTTACATCTCCTTCAAATTTTATCAAAATCTGTTTGTTAATTCCAACTTGATAAATGATAATGTGCGTCAAAATCATAGATTCCCATAAGACCCCATGTTAAGAGCTTCGAAATGAAATTATTAATATCTTCTTTCAACGTTAACCAAAGATTACAAAAATTTAACTCAGTCATTTTTGGAAAGATTTTGACATCTCTGCAAATTTTCGTAATTTTCTGTTTGTTAATTGATTTACCGAGGGTACCCTTAATAGATCCCGGTGATCACCCGCACGTATTGCGACGGGGATGTACAGTGGGTTCGGCGCTGTACAATAAAATCGTGCTTAACTTAGATTTACAAATTAATTAAATGAATACGAGCTCCCGAGAGCCAAAGATACGAAATACTCAAACTGGGGGCGATTTACAGAGGTAACTTTAATGAGATGAACAAATCCGGTGGATTCGCCGATTTACGATACCCTGACTTACAATATTACACTAAATTCAACGATAACGCGTCTCTTTCAACGCGACTTAACGATAACAGGATGAACAAATCAAAATTCACGCGTATCTTCCACAATAAATTACAGGCTTGCTTCATATACCAGGCTTGAGAAAACACAACGAAATATAACCGGAATTCACAGAAAAATTAAGACGCAATTTATGAGTTCGTTACCGTCGTCCTGAGTTACAGAAAATCCGAATTATCGAATTCAGAATTTAGGCCAAATAACGTAAGCTTAATCTGACGCGCGAATATCGTACCAACTCCAGATAACCGTAGCTTCTCCGATCTTCACAGATCACGCAGATAACTCAAGATAACCGTAGATAACCGAGATGCCAGATCTCACAGATAGCCGAAGGTAACCCAGATAACCGAGATACTAGATCTCAACGATAGCCAAAAGATAACCAAGATAACCGGGTACGATATTCGACGCTCAAGACCGCCACGAGAGAACCAGATATCTAATCGCACACGAGGCGAATTCGTAACGACACTCAACAAAATGTGTGATGCGATAATCACGAATAAATGAACGATATTAAATTACCGGAATAAGTCGCGAGAGCCAAAATAATTACGAAAAATATAAGACGAAATTAATGCCTGAATGATACGATAGTACGAAAAGATAATACAAAAGAATAATACCCGAAGAATAATATGAACAGAACAAAAAGAGTGACTTGATAATGAGGCGATAATCTCATTCGCGGGCACACACCCACTCGTATACTACAAAATTAACCAACTATCGACATTCGACAAACCAAAACCAAATACAAGAGAAAAGGAGAAAAAGCCACACGGCTACCACGAGTGAATGATACGCCTGTACAATAAATATGGAGCTGGGCCTCACCAAGTATCTCGCTGTTAGGTGACGAGTCCGAGTCTCGCGTCTTCCAGGCCTTTTGCGCGAAGTACTTGAGACGACGCACTTACTCTAGCTTACTTAACAAACGTCTCTACTGTTTGATGGGTCGGGAAGAAGTGATTTTCAATGTTCGATCGTCGCTCTCTCGGGTCGATGCTCTCCCCTCTTTTCGGCCCTTGCTGCTCTAGTTGTCCCTCCTAGCGTCAACGCTGCCCCTCGATGTTCCTCTATGCTAATTGGCCGTTCCGTTCCTCTCCCGCTTCGCCGTAGTCCCTCGCGTCCGAGAGCTTTGGCGATTTGGCCGAGGACGTGATAAGGGCGCGTAATTCAAACGGTGTACCCGAACTATTTGGCTGAAATCTCAAAACCCTCTTTGCTCTGCCGGCAGTAATTACGTTGCCTCGCGGGTATCTTCCCCGGGGATCCGGTTACTGACTTGGATGGGGTCAGGGTCCTGCCCGTGGATGGCGGTGGCCACCAACACTGTCCACGCGGGCCCCAGAAACCTAAAAACATCATTGTCACCTCACCCATCTTCGCCAGGCCCATAAGCCCCAACATAAAGAGGCGCCGGAGATGATCCGGTCCGCGATACCCGCAATAACAACAGGCTGGTCCAGCGCCAGGCTGGGAAGTCGTGGGAGGAGGGTGACACAGTAATATTTCGGCCCCTTTTCCAGCTCGCTCCCTGGCATCCAGTACCCGCGGGCGCAGATGTTATGCGACCCGCCTGCATTAATCGGCAAAACTCCGAGTCAACCATACTTACCAAAAATAACCTAAATCGGCGAGGTGATCAACCTCCCGACAACACCAAAAATAGATAGCCAGCCAAATTTCAGATAACCGAGAGCCTTAATAGACGCTAGGTAGCCATTAATTGCCGAACTTCAGGTAACCATCACGTGAGCGACTAAATACCAGACTGAACCCCAAAACATAATCTTTATGGAATAAAACAAACTAAAATCTTTTATAAATGACGAATTCTATATTTTACTGAAAGTTATACGGAGATTCTTTACTGACGTGAACAATTATATTATATTAAAACCAATGACTCGACTCCGTGACAAAACAATGACAAAACAATAAAATGGTGACCAATTCCCGACCATAAGGTAACCGATCTTATTTTACCTTGGCGTAAGAGTCGAACGTGCGCCGTCCCAAGGTCGTAAATCCGACCTCCTGACCGCACACAGTTCGCGCATGTGACGGGGCGCAAAATGTCACGTCACAGTATATATAGTGGACACGTCAGTGTCGTCTTCAGTGTCCGTGTCATCGGGTACAGTTAAATGTAGAGTCGCAAGCGACATTTGTTTTTTTTTTTTCTTTTTCGGTAGTTTTTGTACACTTGAAATGTAATGGGTCGGAGTTAATTAACAGACGGCAAAATACATCTTGCATTGTAAAAGAACGGCTGCTTTTGCGCGAGAAATCCTGGCGAATTTTTTTAATATATTTGTGGCACGTTTCCTGTGCTTCCTCAGACATCTGACCGATTGGCAGTAAAGCCGAAGCAATGATTTGCGGACCATGAATAAGCAGTTTATGGATCGATGGTGGCATGTAGTACCATGAGTACAATCCCACAAATAATTTCGCAGTTTCCCAAGTATAATCTCTAAATCTCGGAGTATCAATTGTTTGTGATTAAACGAATGTCTACGCCAGTAATTTCGGCTGAAATTGTAGCGTTTTCGAAAAAGCGACGAGCAGTGTTGCCATCATTCGAGCTCCCAAACCCTGGCTTCGGCTGGTCAACAATAAGGCTTAAATTTTTCTTGACAGATTCCTGAGTGGCCTTTTTTCGATACTGAACAATCTTTTTATCTTCCGGAGTTCGCGCTTGCCATTTTTTAATATCTAATTTATAAGATAAGTGCAGACAACATTTAAAGCAGCGTATCCATGAATGCAACGAAGAAAGACCTAAGTTCAAATAACCATCGATAACTTCGAGCTTCAACATTTTATCGAGGTCATTAAAATCTCTTGATGTAGCTTTGCAAAGATAGCAGCGTTGAGTCGCTGCATTGTCCGCCACTGCATTACACACTTTCCCGTCTACCATGGTCAAGGCAAGGTTATAATTTACTTTTATACATTTTCCCTTAACCATGTCTGAAAATGGAACAAGATTTTCAACTTGATCTTGTACATATTGAATTTCGGCTTTCGTTGTATTCGCAGTTTCTTTCAGAAATTCTATTTTTATCGGTCTACAGTATCGTGGAGAAGAAGGCGCAGGGTTTTGCCAGACAACATATTTTTCGTTTTGTTCATTTATACTTGAAAGTTGCAGTGGAACTAATGAGGCAAAGGAAATACTCGTGTCTGTAAATGTGCCATCATCACCGGTGAATTTTTGCTTATATTCGCTCTGACCCGAAGATCCATCACAACCCGACTTACAAATAAGAGTTATTTTACCCAAATCAACGTTTGATATATTTTGAATGGCACTTTCTTGCGCTAAAGCGGTTCGTTTCATTGTAAGGTCTAATAATGCTTGAAGTTCTACGGCTGCTCGTTTCTCTGTATATGTAATTGTTTTTATCGGTGGATAACAAGAATTTTTAGTTTCTCGAAGTACGTTACACGGCGGATAAGCTCGACTATTAGCTAATTTGCAGCCTGCTCTTGCCACTAAATATTGATTTTTCGAAAATCTACCTTCTACGAAGACCGACAATGCTTCTTCATGCGTCAATGTTCTTTCTCTAACGGTGTTCGAAGACAACAGGTAAGATGATGCCTTGGAGGGACTCCCCATTGTAACGTTCTCTAATACCTGCGCAGCGTGAACCTTACCGCTTGCACGGAGGCTTATCTGCGTAGCAAAGGCGAGTTCTTCTGAACTATATTCTTCGCGCAGTTTTTCCGTTTTTCGCCGTTTTGATCTGCCACTACTATCCGAAAAACTTGTAGAAGGTCGACCCCCGATCGCTTTTGACTCCGGAGTACTTTGAGAAGATCCGTCCTGAGATAAGATGAATTAAATGCTTAACCATTCCGCATTCTTCTCGAATAACCTCTCTTCCTTCCGGTAGGCTTTTTTCCACATATCACGTAGTTTGTAGAATACATGAGAGAATTTTTTTTTTCACTTCTTCAGTCATGAAGAATGCATAGCCCAATTGGCACGAGACGTGCGCTTCAAGAACGAGAGCTGCCTCGTCCACAGTTTGGGAAGCGATCGAATTCTTAATTATGCGGAATATCTCTTTCCTTTTCAATTCTTCTCTAATGTCTGCAGTTCCTGAAATCAGTGAATAATATGGGATTATATCCCTCGGAGCCGAAACTAGCCCGTGAATAGAATAAACAGCAAGCGAAAACAAGAGATCTCACTATACTGTGACACTACTATATTGTGACATATTTTACTATGTTTTATTCGATGTACACAATAATTTATTGAAGAGATACGTTTATTCATCCTCAAAAAATAACTAATAATGAAAGAAGTTAAGAAATAATATGTAAATCAGTGACCCTGAAAACCCCCTTGTACCAAAATACCATGTCGAAATTTGCACGGCGTCAGAAAAAAAATCATATCTCCGTTCGCGCAAAAATGCGCAAGTTCGGCGACCTCGCTTTATTTTCGTTAGGATATAAGCAATTTAATAAAAAAATATTCCAAAGAAGGAGCGAGGACGAGCGATAAAGTTATGTCTGCCTGAAAGTTTACTTTTCGTTTGCGTTTTCCCAAAAAGACACCCTCAATTCAAAACGAATAACTCTTTTCATAGTAACAATTTTGCAATTCTATAAATTGTATTCGATTCTACATACCTTCACGAAGAGAATCCATTTTATAATTTTCCGATTGCGTTATTTTTCACCATTATATTGTGGGTTTTCTGTAGTGTATGGCGCGCGTCAGATTCGGTACTTCAATGAGACTCGCGTAACGGTCACATTCGAACTGATCCTGCAGGGACAAGAAATATACCTGCGCCTAGAGACTGGTTGTTTGGGGACCCTCGATACCCCTACTTCACATTCCGCAACAAGAGAAACCCGAAATAAAACCTTGGTTTTCGAGGTTTTGGCCAGCTTTTTGGGATTGTGTTCCACTGTGTACCGTAAGCAAATACCACGAAAGGAGCTGTGTTGGGCAACATTCTTCTTGTTGTTCCAACCACTCATACCCGTCTCGAAAGCTGCAAACGCTTCACCATTTGAAGGTTTCTTGCACGTACCGGAATCTTCGTCGCTACTGCTGTTGTCACTGTCATTTTCCTCGATTGGGCTTTTTATCGAAGATACAATTTCGTCATCATCTAGAAGCTGATAACTAGGATCGTTCGCGTCGTTGTTAGTCCAGTCTATAGCGTCTTCCTCGTTACAATCCGTAAATCCTGGGATACTGTTGAATAAGTGAACGAATCCAGGGAGATCAGCATGGGGAATCTCTTCTACAATCTATTGTTCTGGCTCTGCTAAAGGCGGCCACAACTTATTCCAGGCATCTTTCAAGTTTCCTTCCGTTAGAGAATCCCAAGCATCTACTAGCATGTAGGAAGAATGCTCCAAGTTCAGTGCCTTCGAAAATGAAATGACGCTGTCTTCAGTGTTGTCTTCTGCCAGTAACAGTCTTCTGAAACGTTTGCGGGATTTAGCCGCAAAAAAACGGGTAACAAACGTACGGCAACCAAAAGTTTTGGATTTTCTTATGCAGACGCCTTGAACTTTCGCCGTATAATGTGTATTATATAACGAGATTTCATTGTTTGGTACTGTTTTCGTACTGTTTTGTGTTTCAAATATTTATTGTGTGACGTATCAAATCGTTTCATTATTTGTTATTTAGACATTTGATATGTACTTAAAAAAAACATTACACCATATGTTAAATGTTTATAAATGTTATTAAATGATATATATAATATATATATTATAACATATATGCGTGTTACATATTTCTTGAATATTTCCCAGCGCTGAATATCGGCACCGAACATTACTGTTCCATTATCCGAATTTGCGATTATCCGAACGAGGCCTGGTCCCAATTGGTTCTAATAATCGAGATTCTACTGTATTGAAATGACATTCGTCTACGAGTTCTGATGGAAAACCGCTGTCTTAACCCTTTCAGTCACAAATTTTCCACTTGCATAGATTTAAATGAAATTCGGTACCCGTAAGTTTTTGGGGTCGCGGAATACGAATTTGGCATCTGATTTTCAAAATTCAACATGGCGGCTCCAATATGGTGGACGTCAAATCGAAAAATAGTACTAATTTTCAGAAACCCTGTATTCGGGGGTTTTTGAGGTCGCTGATTACGAATCTGGTATCATATTTTGCAAATTTAAAATTGCAGATCCAAAATGGTAGACATACACCCGAAAAATGTCATCAATTTTCCCATAACTCTAATCTGGGCGATTTTTCGGGTCAATAAATATGAGTATGACATCAGATCTTCCAAATTCAGTTAAGAAGTCAAACTCAATTTTTAAAAATTTAAAGTATATGATCTAAAATTATCAGAAATCATGATATAATACATTTACAAAAGATGAATTCAATTGCATTCGAAACAAGAAATCAAATACAGTCGAAAGAGGATTCGTAATCAGCGATCTTAAAAACTCCCGAGCACAGAATTTCGGTAAAATTAGTACCATTGTTCGATTCGACGTCCGCCATATTGCATCCGATATTTTGAATTTTGGGAATCTGATGCCAGATTTGTAATCAGTGACCCCAAAAACCCTCGAGTACAGAGTTTCGGGGAAATTAGGAGCATTTTTCGATTTGACGTCCGCCATATTGGATCCGCCATTTTGAATTTTGAAAATCCAATGCCAGAATCGCAATCAGTGACCCTAACAAACTCGATATATCTAGAGTTTTGTGGAATTTAGTGCTGTTTTCGAAATGGAAAGAAATTTTTTCCATAAAATCAGCATTTTTTGGGTAATTGTTAATTTATAACAAGTTAATAAATTAATTTTTCGAGTCAAAAGTATGTTTCAAACAAAGATGGAGGTTTATTAAATCTAGTGAAAGTGAAAAACCCGATTCCAAATCATCAAAAAGTCCAAATCGCCAAATCTAAAACGTGAGATTCACGATGACGTAAATGAGTTTTTAATCGATTTTATATGTGGCTAGCTGTAGCTAGCAGAATCGATGGAGCCGCAAGGAGTGGGAGAACGCAAAGATGTAGTCGAAGCAATCCAGAATATCTGTATATCAAATTTCATTTATTGTGAAATCTTAAATCTATATGTACAACGCCTTATTTAGGCGGTCTTTTCTGTCCACGAGATTGTGGGTATGGACTTTGTCCAATTCAAGCGACTTTTCGTCGGTAAAGGCGGAGTGAAGCTCCGCGTGCTAAGTGAAACTGGCGGTGGCGTGTAGCTGCGTCCAGGTGTCGTGGGAGGAGTCGGAGGCGGTTGCTCGATCACGATCGATGCTTGTGGGTGTTCCCACTCGCTGTCGGAAGATGTAGTCTGGGTGCCGATGGTCGCCTTTCCAGCTGCGGTTTGAGTTGCGATGGAGGCGTGGCTGAGCGGAGATCTCAGCATGGGAGAGATGACCACTGGTAGAGTGCTGGAGTACGATGGTGACGTCAGTCGCGCTCTTCGGACGTCCCACAGCGAGAGTGTGGTTCGAGGTGGGCGTGTCCTCCGTATTGGAGGGAGCTCAGCCACGTGTAGTGTCCACGGAGTGGATACCCTGGAGGGATTTCCCTTTGATGTGCTAGCTTTCGCCAGCGTGAAAAATACTACTCGAGATATCGAGTAGGAGACAATGTCGTTGTCAGAGTGACGAGTGAGACGAGTCTGCTTGCTGAGAGCTTTCGTCGCTCTTATAATTCCGTTCCGTGCACGCTCCGTTTGCGAGAAAGGAGTTGAGCGGGCTTGCTGTAAGTTCTCGGTTCTCCCGAGAGTGGCGCCTTGCTCTCGCTTGCTCAGGCTCGTACCGCGTGACATGGGGGCCTGGCTCATGGCCAGGGCTGGTCATATTTAGGGTTCACGCCCTTTCGTGAACATTATATGTTATGCATTCCTACCGACCAAACTCCGTGTATAGTATAAGAGAATAAGTACTAGATCCCCCATTACAGAATTTTATAATATCTGTGTAGCCTATTCGATTCTGTTGATATTTATTTGATGACTTGATTACTTATGTTATGTCTCATTATAACTTTGAATTATTGGTTCGCTTTATGCGATACCAAATTTTGATGATATACAATTAGTATTGGATCCACATTCGTAATACGAATTCTCTCGAGGATTTCATGTATGCATGATCGCTTGGTTTCCTATAGGATACCATCAATATTGACTGGAAATCGTCACTTGGTATTCCTGTGAAAATCCACAGCTTCGTGTGAATCCTCCACAGTAAACCCTGTAGATACCCATGGATTCTGCCTGTACAATTAATATAGGGTCGCTGGATTTCCTATGACTCTTTCCATGAATAATGCTCGTGAAATTTTCGTGGTATTCCTGTGGAAATCCACCAGGTTCGTGTGGATCCTCCACAGTAAACCCTGTAGATTCCCATAGATCCTGCCTGGAGAATCCATATAGGGTCGCTGGATTTCCTATGACTCCGTCCATGAATAACGCTCGTAAAATTTACATGGTATCCCTGTGGAAATCCACAGGTGCGTTCGGATTCTCCACAGTAAATCCTGTAGATGCTCATGGATTCTTTCTGGGAAATTCATGTAAGGTCGCTGAATTTCCTATGACTCCGTCTATGGATAATGCTTGTACATTTGACATGGTATCCCTGTGGGAATCCATCGATTTGTGTGGTTCCTCCACAATAAACCCCATAGTGGTCCATAGAATTTCTCCGGGAATCAATTATATATTCTATGGGAATTAAATGTACATTGCTGTATTTCTTACAACATTTTTCGTACTTGTGATTCACTAAATTTACGTGGTTTATACCGTGACACTGTCACAGACGAGCTAGTAGCCCGTCTTAACATCCGTCGCCACACAGCAAAATAATACCCCTTTTTGTCATCTAGAATAAGAAAAAGCGTAAGTTAAGTTAAGAACTAAGCGAGCGAATTATCATCGCTCTTCGTCGTCGTCCCCTTCCCGCGCTATTTCCTTTCCCCTCGTCAGCCGTCCTCCTACAACTGAGCGAAACCCAAATTTAATCCTAATATTTTTCTCCCCATCCCCGCTCCCCTATAACCCCTTATCCTGTAATTGAAAAATCACCGATCGAGAATACCCCTCCGAGATCACGTTATCGAGAGCCCGGTCGGCGGAGCATCATCATCATCATCGAGGTAGCCACAGGGTCATCCAAAATCATCGAAATAGTGACGGCGGGCGAGAGATTGCGTGATCAATCGAACCTCGAGCAAAACGACGGGTTCGAGCGAGATCGTGGCTCTCGTCCCAGCCGTCACTGCAACACACAGATTGGCATTCGTGGAATCCCTTGACTCGGTCTATCCCGTGCGGGGAGAAGAAGCGTGGTGCCAATAGCTAGAGAGCGAGCATCTTGGCCCTGTGTGCCGCCGAACGGACATCAGCACAGCTATTAGACATGTCGTCGACCGTGGCACAGCAACAGGCCGCAGCTTGGAGAGCTGAGTCGTGGGCCACCGAGAACAGCCGGCCCGAGCCGAAGATCACCGAAGATTAACGGCGTCGAGCGCCCGTGACGTCAGTCCCACACACATCAATCATGCATCGATTCTCGATCCTCCAATGACCCATATTTCATATGTAAATGCCTTGACCTGAATGTCCCCGAAATTCTTCGATCGTTTTCCCGAAGCTGACCTAGTAACCCGGCGACGAGGATCTTCACTTGACCGAGAACCCTCGAGCAAACGAGAACTCTTTTTGTTGATTATATCAAGCCACAGCGAGACAAAGAATATTGTAAAAGAGAGAGAGAGAGAGAGAGGGAAGCGATTAATTATCGAGCGATTTTGAGGCTCATCGTTTGAACGAGTTCGAGGAAACTAAGTGAGTCCCAGTATTTTTTATTATTGTGATCCGAATACGCGTGCCGCGAATAAATTTCTTTGTGCTACGCGGCCGGCTATTTAGGCCGCGGGTATCCCACCCTTTGTTCCTTGTCATGTATAAATTAGTGCGTGTGGTGACGTAGTTCGGCCTTTCCCCACATAAGACATTTTCCCGATTAAATATTCGTTTTAGTTGCCCCGTGAAAGAGTTCGATTAATATTTCTTTTGTTAAATAACCCGACACGGGTAATATTAAGAGGCCTGCGAGTCAGGGGATCCGTGACCCTGAGATTAGCCCTAGTCCCGCGAATTATTATTATTATTATTTTCTTTTCTTTTTTTCCTTTCGAGTGCCGAGTAAGATCGAGATTTGTCGTTCGATAACGACTGGCGCCCAACAATATAAATTTTTTTATCAGACAATAACGGGAATCCGAGTCAAAGACCGAGTTTTATTTTTCTTCCCATTGTCCTCTCTTTTGAGATCTTCTTTTCTTTTGTCGAGTCACATTTCCAGCGTTATTTCGAGTCATTTTTTTATTATATAGAGTCATTATCACCTCCTGCGTGGGAGGATTTGTGTTAAAAGAATTGTTATCGTATCACCTTCGTCAATTTTTTTTTGAGGATAAAATAAATAGTGCAAACCTTAATTGTCTTTCCTGCGTCATTTATTCTTGTCTTAATTTTCTTATTGTGCGAAATCAGCCAAATACATTGTTCGACCTGTTCTAATTTGAGGACAGCCCCGTGACAATACATAGAAATCCATAGATTTCTATAGATTCTCCATAGCAATCTGGCGATAATACATTAAATTATCCATGGTTTCTCATATATGACATCTATGGAAATTACATGTATCATTGCTAGATTTCCTATTATAATTTCCACGGATATTACATGACAATTCTACATGGTTTCTCTATGGAAATTTATAGATTTCTATAGACTTTCTATAAGAATATTTCTCTTATCCATGCATTGTCCATGGATTTAGACATATGGATTACAATTATCGTTATTCATATCAGAGCCATGGAAGACCTACATCGATTCCACTAGAATTCCAATGGAAGACACATAGATGTTTCACAGAGATTTCCTATGTTTCTGGAAGTTTAATAGATTTCCATGGAACTCCATGAAAATCCACCTGGATTCGGATGTTTTCCCATGGAAATCCACCTGGAAATTTTCAGTAGGGAGGGTGGTACCGCTATAGTTCCCCCCTGATGGCCGTGAGCGTAAACTCAACCGTGGTCACGCGACGCGCCCTAAGCAGGTTCCCCCGTTACTGTGATTCAGTGGGTAAGTCAGTGCGCGGCTAAGCGGCCCCCTTCCGAGCGATAAGAACTGCTGCGGAAGTCCTCCAAAGCCACACCCCGACCACCCACCTATCACAGAAAGCTGTTTTTTGGGCATTTGTTTTGGTGGGCTCCGAACCACCGGGATTGCAGATTAAACACATAGAAAAATTTCCATTGGAGTCGGCCGTGGATTGAATTCGGGTCCGTTGCGTGCGAACCCAGAGCCTCATCCACTGTGCCACTGTGCTCCCTTTTTAAAGCATAATGTACTAATTTTATGCGCAGTATAATTCCTTGTTCACATAAAATTATTTAAAATCTAAACAAAGAAAAAGTGCAAGTTGAAAAAAATATTATGTTTTATTGGAATTCGTACAAAAATTCTCCTACTATATGTATAGTGTACAGGACATTCTTCAAGAATATTTTAAAAAACAAAATGGATCCGTTTTCTCCGTGCATAATGTGCATAAATTGGTCCCAGTGACGGCTTTTGTTGATAAATAAAAAAAATTGCTTCTCCAGGCTACGTAGGATTGTCATTATCCCCCCGCTGTGCATGGCGCCAAGTCTCGTGCTGTATTGGCGATCGACACTAAGCATGCGACTCCTAACGGGTTTTTGACGAACTGCTATTGGAGTGCAAAAGAGTTTGTTTGTATTGTGACACGGCGTCACATTTAAGATTAGCCTAATGCCCGACGAAGTCCGTCGCCACACGCAAACCCTTCCATGTACATTAAATTTAAGAAAGGAATAAGATAAAGTAGTATAATAAGCAAACATATAGCGAAAACAGGCACGAAGTATTACCATCGTCACTCGTCGTCTCTCTCCCCCTTCCATTACCAACGTCGTCCCATCTTAAGCGCCTACGAGCCAGCACAGCTGATCCCTCTCCCATGCCATTGACCCCCGAGTACCCCTCCCCCTTTCCCTCTGCCACACGTAACCCCTCGCCACCGAACAGCCGTCTCAGGATCAGAAAAGATACGCCATCGGAGACCCGGTCGACGAGCCAGGAGGCACCACGTCAACATCGCCGTGGCCACAGGGAAGGATAAGGAATCCGCAGCAAGGTGACGGCGGGTGAGGGAATTCACCACGTGATCAAGCGAACCCTCGATCAAAACGACGAGTTCGGGCGAGATCGTGGCCCTCACCTCAACCGTCACCAGGAACATCGCCTGGCACCCGTGAACTCCTTCGTTACGATTTATCCCGTGTGAGGCGAGGAATCGTGGTGTCAGAATACAACCAGACGAAGCATCGCCGACCCTCTGTACCACCAACGGCCAATAATTGCCGAGAATGAGGACCCTCGTCGTCGTCCGGGTACAGTCACTAGCCAGGAGAGCGGGAGTTGCGTCACGGGTCGCCGAGGGCAGCACAGCACGGCTCATCGATTATCGATCCGCTGTCCTGCGCAACGCGCTCGTGACGTCAGCTCCCAAGCCACCAATAATTAATCGATCTTCGATCCCCCTTTGACCCAGTTTCCCATCGCGCATGCCCTTCCCCCAAATTCCCCCTTTTCCCCAATTCTTCACGAGCAGAGAGACGACGAAGATTCTTCACTTCGACGTGAGCGCTAGCGAGAGTCAGCACGTTTTTATTGTATCGAGCCACCATTACGGAAACTTATTGTAAAGAGTGAAGGGGAGACTGAGAAACCACGAGACCCGAGATCTCCCCGATACGAGACGAACGCTACGGCGATAACGCTATTTGCATCGAGCGCTTCGGCAAACCATTTGTTGACCGATCGTAGAGGAGGAGAAGAGCCGTTCAGCGAGAAGAGTGAGTCGTTTCCGTTATATTGAATTTGCCCTTGTGATTTTCATTTCGAGCGTTTTTTTTGGTCATACGATTCCCCTTTTTGTACTGTATCATTCCGTGCGTGTAGTGGCGCATCGCGATCCCTCCCCTTCGAGTTTATAATTTTCCTGTCTTTTTGAATTCGAATATCATCGTTTGCCGTGAAACCCGACACGGGTAATTACTAAGAGGCCCGCGAGCCAGGGAACTCCCCCCCTGAGATATCCGTAATTTAGCTTCCCATTTCATTTTTTTTTATTATTAGTTCTTTCTTTTTTATTGCGAGTAGCGAGCGAGAATATTGTCGCCACGAGGCGACTGGCGCCCAACACATTAATAGCGAGGTTTTTTTTTGTTTAATTTCGCGAAGCGAAATCCGTCAACGTTCATTTCTCAGTATTTTTATTTTCTTTTATTTTTGTTTCTTTTTTTTCTCTTCGATTACCCGATGTGGTATTTTTCTGCTATCATTTCAATTTTCTTGGTAATAAATCCAATACCATTATTGTTGTATTGAGTATTAGTGTCAGTTTTTTTTTGTTTTCCCTTCTTGAATTCCCCTCGCAGCCCGGATTCGTCCGGTTCATTCGTCCGGACCAACGCTAAAAAGGCCGTGACAGTATACACGATGCACACGATACAGCGTATCGTGTTTTGACATTCTGTACCTGTTCAAATAAACAAAAAAGCTGCAGTTAAAATTTTTATATTATCGGACATCAGAATGGACTGTTGAAAGGGTCGAATCTGCGAAATCCAGCCCAAAAATGAAATCTAACACTAGAGTTTATTGTTGCGTGTTAAGATGTCATTCTCGTGCGTTCGCAGATCGAGACGTGACATTTCACCGGTTTCCCGTTAAAAATGCTGGTATAGTACCTCGGACGAATTTATTCGGCGTGCGTCAAATGATAGATCGACGGAAAATGTGCTAAGATGGCTTAAAATGTCTCGAAACGACCCGAAGTCTTTAGTGAGAGTGTGCTAGCCCTAATATTTCGCGTTTTATTTCGGGTTTTGCAGTAAATCCAACTACCACCACTTGTCTGGACTTCAGAACTTCTTCCCCTTCAGTTATATTTCGGCTATTTAGGTCTCCTTGTACGAAATCGTAAATTTGTCGCAGTTTTAAGTATAAGTCCCATGTTTGCAATGTCAACTGTCACAAACTGCACTTCAAAAGCGCCATATTTCCGAGTGACGCGAGCGCCGCAATCGGTAGTGTCGATCGCCAATACCTGCCTCACGAGCACGGTCTTGTATACAGGTTTGGGCACTTCCCTAGCCTCACTACATTTGCGAGTGTAACCAATTTTGTCCACAAGCGCTAGTATCGGGAAAGCCGGGTGCGACAAGGACGAGATCAGTGTGGTACAGCACATGCGCATTAGTAAATTCTTTAAACTATACAACCTATTGTCAGACGATAAAAAAGTTCAATAAATAAGTTTATTGAATACATCTATGATATTTAGATGAAAATGATAGAATATCCGATGTAGCAAAATGTTTCTCACAGACCAAATGTGTAGGTGTTAAAGGAACGCTTGCTTTTGGAATCGCCTCTATCCACTTCTTTTGCAACTCAATGTTTTTGGGCACCTGAAATAGAGAAACTTTCTCGTTATTATTTACATATCCACTTTTACACTGAGTCACAATGCACTTTCTCGTCATTCTGGTTACTCGAAAGAATAAAAACAGACAACTCGAGACTGTAGGAGGTTGTGTTAAAAACAGAACATTTGAAATGCGATTGACGACATTGTGCACGCGTGTTACTAGGCTTTCCCGATACTAATAGCGTTTTCCACTGGTGCACCGAGTGCGCACCGACTCAAGTTTTTCGGATGAGAGTAAGTGAGACACATATGTACTCAGTGCATCTCTGTCTCACTTACTCGGATGTAAAAATCTGCACTGAGTTCCCCAGTGGAAAACGCTATAACGCTCATACGGTAAGCTCTCGTATTAACTCTGATGGCACAGCTTTTTACTTCCAGTGCCCAGACCTGTATACAAGACCGTGCTCACGAGAGTCTAGCGCGTACAGTCACGTGTAAAAACTAGTGCTGGCTGCCCAGCTACGTCCACTAGCTTCAGCGTCAAGTGGTAACTTGACCCCGTGGTCCGTTTTGTCGTCAGCAATTAGTCGTTCGTATATCTTAAATAAGATATAATAATGCATTTGGAAAGAGTGGCTGCGAGCAACTGTCTGAAAGGTCTATTAAAATGAAATGGAACATGGAACTTGGCAGGGTTAAAAGATAAGGGGTCCGATAAGGCGAAGAAGGCTATAAGATTGAAAAATTACCTCTTGACGAACACAGTAGATAAAAAAAACTGTGGAATATTTATTTCCGCCGATTATATACGAATAATAATTGACTTCCGTCAATTTTATGGGTAGGCACGAACGACGAATGGAATAAAATGTTCAAAAGTTTTTTCCCCAGCTTTTTGTATCGACATGACGAGCAATGTTGAAGTCTTGCAAGTCGAGTGCACAAACGTTCGCGATAAAAATTTGATGCACCAAGCATTGACATTATGTAGAAGTTTCATTCGCGTACAAATTTCAAATGAGTTTCTGAGAAACTGTCAATAAAAATGTCTCAAATCGATATAACAATGAAAAGATGAGTTTCCGTTTGGACTATTTATGAACTCAACTCTACCGAAACCTTGATTTTTTTGGATTTACTATTTGGAATAATGGCCACTCAAAGGGTCCTCAGAGGAATTGTGTATGTTCTTTTTATTTTCCTTGTTCTTGGTTATCGTCCTCTAGCAGAGCATGTACCGCAATTGGGTTGTTAAAAAAAAGTTCAATTTTTTTTTGCTAGCAATGTGCTTTTATGTCAATTAAACAGAGTGACATAAGGATTTTTTTAATCATTCTAAAAATAGTTATTAATTATTTTCATACCACGAAAATTCAAATCATAGACGCCTACACGAAAGGCCACGCCAATAGCGCTGGCAGCTGTGACGTCACTAAGGTAATATTTAGGGAGGTATGGACGTACTGTCCCCTATCCCCCAGAATGCATTGCACGTGGCTGCCGGGTTAACGAGTTCGGCCAAAGATGGCGCACAAAACGCGCGCTCCCTTTGCCCCGCACGGCAGCAGACATCGACGAACTCACCCGCTGCTCGACTCTGGCGCGCTTTTCTGATAAATTCATTATAAAAAAGTTTCAATCGTAACCAAAATTATGCAATGCTGTCGATTGAACGATAGCGTGTTGACTCTGAGCAATATTGCAAATGAAAAGGTCGACATCAGTATGCAAGCTTGATGAGTATGAAGCTTCAACGCGCTATTATACCCGGAACTCAGTATGTTCATAATAGCGTCTAAAGCATCTTCCAGGCAGCCCGAAGGTTTCTGGTTCGTATCCAAGTCAGATTGTTTTTTTTTCTAACATAATTTGTTAGATGCATTTACATAGCGGGAATACTAACTCAGCAAGCAACAACCTAATGCAACAACCTAATGCAATCCTTCTCCTATGCAGACTAATGCACTCGGCGCAACCCCACAGTTCCCCTCACGTATTTTACATAAATATCCTGAATATAAAAAGTAGTTATTGAGTTAATTATAAAGGCATTATAAGAAATACATTTTCAAAATATCGATGTTCGGTTTTTACCCATACCACCCTAAATATTACCTTAACGTCACAATGTTATAGTCACACGCGCGAGTGTAAATACACATGACAGTTTTTGAGGTTATTCAAGCAAAAATGCCTTGAAGTTCTTAAAAAATCGGAAGCCACTGCGATTTTCGGGTAACGAAGTGTGAAATTGGGTTTGTAAAGGCAAATTCGAACAAAAATAGTTATACGATGATTTTGGGTTGTCACGTCGCGCTGCTTTAAACCACAATATCGACGTTTCAACTCTTGTGGCACAGTTAGAAATATTTTATTCGGAGAACTTTTCGGGGTATTCAAACACAGAGGAACGAAACAAGTCCTATACGATTTTATCTCTGACATTTTCGACAAAATACTTGTATTACACGGGTGTTTGTATACCGGTTGTAATATCGTGACGTCACAGCGCGGTCGGGTTTTTTCGGATACACTCGGCGCGTTCTCGCGGACCCGAATGAAATGAAAAATTCAATGGATATTATATGGTTAATTTAAAAAAAAAAATTTTTTTAAATTGTTATTAAAAGCGCATAATCTTTAGTGGAATAAATAAAAATTAATAACCCAATTGTGTATGTTCATCAACATTTATTGATTTTGAATCGTCGTGTTTGGCTTCATTTATTGGTGAATCAATAGATACACGGTCATACCACGCGCACACATAAATAAAATAAAATAAAAAAGTTTCTTTAAGCAATCAATGAAAATACACGAGTTTTAAAACAAAAATCAAGATAAAAACTTTACGTTACTAGATGTGCGTCTAACTCGCAATTGAGAGATTTGGTCTTGCTTGACCAGCGTTTTAGCTTTGTTCTGGTGATATTCCTTATAGCACAGTCAAATTCGAATTGAAACCTCGCAGGTGAATAGGGAAAATTACATTTTAATTGATCACCGTATAACTAGTATATCTAGCGCTGCCTGATGATTTTGTGCAGTAAAAAACATGTAACTCTTTGATATGTTAAACGTTAAAATACTGGAATGCACCGCTTGTTGACTCAAATTAATGGCCACCATTTATTATCAAATGGTGGATAATAAACTTTGAAAGTCGAGTATCCTTGCGTATAATGATATCGATGGGTTCTGTTATTATTAGAATCAACTATTAAAATATTTCACGCACGCAAATCGTACAAATCAATCTCGAAGCTTTGCGACACAGCTTCCGTTTCACGATAATTTCTTATTATTATTATTATTTTTTTTAATAGCTCATTATAGGTTACGTGAATAGCAATGGTTTTTCTTTCATCCTCCCATCTCTTGTCTCGTGGTTTCTTATATGTACTAAAATGTATAAAATGGTAGATGGAGCGCGAAATCTTATTCGATGAAATATATCTTTTTCTCTCTGTATCGTCAAATATCATGAACCTTTGAAACATCCTATCTAGTTATATTTAATTGCTAAGTAACAAAATAATAAGCGCTTATTTTGCTTCACAAGTCTTTGCCCGTCCACGAAGTATGCTTAACGGCTTAACGATCGCTTACCGTTTGGAAAGTCGTGAGTTCGTTTGCTTGTACAAAATGTTGGATGCGAAAAAATCGAGTATCTCTTCACCTTATTCTAATTCGCTTTGTCATTAACAAACAAAACAAACAATATTGTTCGCATACAACACATAGCTATTTCGAAAAATACTCCTTCGATACTTCATAGCAAAATAATAACTACCATGTGATTGTACACATAGAAAAGGCAGAGTACGGTATCGCGGTGTGTACTTCTTTCCTCACCGACATGATATCTGCGGCCAGGACCCCGTCTGCAATACATTGACATCAATAATTTTTCAACGAAAAATGTATACCTATATATATATATATATATATGACTATAACGGCATAGTTACCGTACCATGCAGTCAGGATCGCATCCTTGGGCATGAAAACCGCCATACTTAGGTGCCATTTCATGAGGAGTAAGCAGCAGCGTTCCAGTAATTTACAAGCTATTATTAGTAGCCGTTTGGGGATATACTTGCGTCACAACGCTGCCCGTGAAATAGGCCTTGTCTCACTCTTTTTGTTGTTCATCTGTTCAACTGAATGAATAGCAAGCGGCAAGAATTGGCGCTCACAGTGCGTTAATTGACGCTAGTAGAACCTGGGGCGGTATTCATAGTCGGGTCTTATTTCTAAGACAGTATTAAGCACGACCAACGACCAATCAAGACGTGCTAAACGACGTCTTAAGACCGTCGTAGAAATAAGACCCGACTATGAATACCGCCCCTAGAAAAACTCTAAAATATTGCTGCTGCTCACTGCCCATGAAATGGCATCTCTAGAGTCCAGCGGACGTATTTAAGAGCGATCGAGCACACGTGACCAACTCAGAATCGAGGGTAGCGCCTCTCGCGGAAAACTGAAAAAAGACATATCAAGGCTAGCGCCGCTTGTGGCAAGTATATCAATCAATGCATCCAACGAATAGTAATAATTGTCGGTAAAGCAGGATGTAAATTATAGTGACGGGGCATGTTTCATAATGGGCCTTGGTCACCCCGACTGGCACACCCCCACTCTACCGTTGACTCGGCACTGAGTCGTATGTCGTATCCCACGGATGCATGTGGCCGCGGGTAAAGTAAATATATAAATTTCATTACACATACTCGGGACAAAAATAATGAATTGCATGAAAACAACAAAGCAAGATAATTTAGTTTTTTCACCATACCATAAAAATACCGAGGTTGAAAGAAAATTAACTACTTTTTTCGGTTTTTCTTTAAGTTTTTGGCTCATTGGTAATTTTCTAGAGATCTAATTCTTCTTTATTTGGAAAGAGGGTATTTTGCAACCAAATTTACTGGTGAACGTTTTGTTGGTTAATTAAAACCTACGATCGACGAGGCGGAAGTTGCGGTGTAAGATTACTTCCAGCAATAGGTATCTAATGAGGGTGCCAGCACATGGGAGCGTAATTTGGGTACGCGCGTAAGTTGCATATTCTAGTGATTCTAGTCATATTCGATTTCGACCTTCCACATAGTTATTTTAAGCACTTTGCGCTATTGTCGATACGCCAAATCCAATTTCCGGGGGAAGAAACATTGATGAATGTGTCTTAGTGTCATGAGCATGCCGTTCGACAAAGCAAGCGAATAAAAAATGAATACGGATCAAATCCGAATAAGTTAAAAAGTAGTTTTGTAGCGAGTTCATTTAAGGGGGGAAATCACAGTAAAATTTTCAATTTTTCGAAAAAAAATTTGTTCGCTTAAAAGGTGCTTTAGGGTCTTAAAAATAATATACCAAATGAATACGGCAAAAGTGTCCGAGTGCCCAAATTTTCCATTCTGCGGTAACGCCTCAGGTATGCTCCGAGCGCTATTAATCTATTAGTGATGGCGCAAAACATGCCCGACTCGACTTGAAAAGTATGTGGAAAGAAAAAGAAGAGTTGGAGGTGGATTTAGAAGGTCAACTGTACGGTGCAGGCATTGCAGATTAGAGGTATATGAAATTTTCATATGGTTTCTCAGTACTTAAAACTTTAAACGCATTTTCTCGAAACCACTTTTTTGAGCTCGCCGAAGACATAACTCGAGCAAATCTTTACCGATCGACTTGAAATTTTGACAGTAGCTTCGAAATATCTTTCTCCGCGGAGCTACGTAGGATTTTTTATTTTATATGGCTTAGTTTTTTTTATCGACGATTTTATGGCATTTTTTTTGTTAAAAATTTAACTTTATTTTCAAACATGCACCATTTTGCGAAAAATCAATATATCGAAAAAATCCTACGTAGCTCGCTAGCTGTTGTTATATGGAAACTAAAAAATTTTGGTTTTTTCTTCCAGGTAAAAAATTAAGGAGTCTACGTCTTCGGCCATCGACACGCTTTCAAAAATAGGCGCCTTGGGGCATATGCTGCGCAGCCGCCATTTTTAAATATTATTTATTGAAAAAATTACATTTTGTACTTTTTTAGTATTGCTATAAAACCTACTTTACAGATTTTCGATTGATACTTTTATTCAGCCAAAATTAATTCCCAAAAATATGCCTATTTTTTTGTGTGCTACTGTGATTTCCCCCCTTAAATAAAAGAATTAATGTCGTTCGGACATATATCTTGATATATCATATACTATAGTTGTATACCAATATCAAGAGATTCAACATAAGGCCACATAAGGCAACATAAGGCGTCAGGTCAACATAACCTCAAAAAATTTGAAACACATCAACCCTATTTTTACAAGATTTCATATATTCCGCTTCACACATACTCGTATGTAGAGTACCGGTTTCCCATGACGCGTACTTTCCGAGATGCGTAGGTTACAAGAACCAATCGAAAATCTGCTTAGCATTTTCGTTTGAGTGCATAGCAGAAACACTGATCTACAGTTGGTTGTATCAGTTACGCATTACGCGCAATTCAATCACATACGCCTCAATGTGCATTCCGACTTTAAGAATGACGTAACGGCTGTTAAATTACTAGAATCACTAGGATATGCAAGTTACGCGCGTACCCAAGTTACACTCCCATATGCTGGTACCCTCAGAGCACTGTTTTTTCGAAATAGCCATGTTGTCATTAGACACCGCTCGTCGCTTGTCGCCCTGGTGTGCAGGAGCCCTTAGGAACACGACGCACGAATTCACAACGAAGCGTTGACACTGCCGAATAATTCTTCAGGCGTTAGGCGCACCATTGAGCTATTTTTTGTTTTAAACAATATTGTCAGCAATAATACTGCGATGGATGTTTTCCTTTTTTGCAATTTCAAATTAATTCATTTTCAACTCCCGACTGAGGGCAAAAAGATGCGAGTTAGGAGTATCACTGCGATCAGCTGATCTGTGACATTTGCGATAACGCGCCAACATTCTTCAAAATGACACAAAATCACTTGACGAAATTCGATATCGCGATTCTGTAACCATTGGCCAGGGATTGTGATCATCAATATTTACGATGAGGTGTATATCAAGGAAGACACAAAGATTTTTACGGAACAGATACTTCGTAATGATAGTAATGGAAAAAAATACATTGAAGTAGAACCATTATGTTGTTGTTTGTAACTTTTAAAAGTTTAAAATACAAAAACATACTAAAAAATTATTCCAAAAACTTCCAACTAAAAAACATAAAATGTAATTTAAAAAAATTATAATAAAATTTTCTAGAAGTATGAAAAAAAATGCTGAAAAATTAAAACATTTCTGGCCTCAAAAATATTTAAAAAAATTAATTCATCTAAATGTACCTCAATAAAAAGGACTTCACAATAATATAATGATAATAATAATTATTATCATTCTTATTAAATTATTATTATTATTATTATTATTATTGACCAATAATTATTAGATAATTAGTTAATAGAAAAGAATCCGTTGCATCGCTGTGAATACCAATATTTGGTTATTGAAAAAACAGCTCAGATGGTGCGTCGTACGGTCAGAGCATTGTTTATATCACTCAGTTGTTGTGAATCTGTGCATCGTCTTCTAAAGTGTCTAGAGGAAACTCGGACAACCGCGGCAACAGCGTGTACCGGTGTAGCCGCAACGCGGTAACAGCGCGGCTAGAGCACGCTTACAGCCTGCGCGCTTGTCTTTATCTCTCTCTCTCTCTCTCTCTCTCTCACACACACACACACACACTAATACGAACGCTTCGAATTGTGAACTTGGAGCCAGACCACATAAAATTAAAAATGATGAATTCGCGAATATTTCGATTTCAGCATGATACGACTGTATTATTTTCGACAGTATTTCGGTAAATAGCCTCAAAAATTAAAAGATCACTTTTATAAAGACTTTTCCCAAGGAACCAATGCTTACACGAATATTCGGTCATAGAATAAAAAAAATTATCTCATTACATTTACATTTACGCCGCTTTACATCTACGCCATCACTCACATCACTCCTGCTTATCCGCTCTTACCGACAACCGTGACAAGGGAACCTAACGTCGAGACCTGGAACTAACAACTGCATACCACATACTGTAATATGGCCGCGAGCACGGTTTTGACGTCTCCATGTGTACTTTTCGGATTATCGCTTTGTTTTTCCACGAAACAAGTTGGATCATTTTTTAAGAAGTGCAGTGAAGTGGCTAGCAGCCCGGTCTGGTCCGATGAAGAGTGGCAGATATGCATGAAATTAATAATAAAATAAATTTATCAGTTGGCGAGAAAAGCGTTGTGGCAAACGACAGCCGCCTCGAGTTTTCGATAATTTATTGGGCCTCAAAAAAAAAAAAAATTCCCCGGAGCAGAGGACCAGACCGGATTTCTTACTAGTTGAACGAATTTATTTTTCATGTTCAATTGAGAGATACTATTGTATTTTCGGCGAAATCCGAAAAGTACATTTATGTACAATTCTTAGTTCGCTTATTGACCACTTGGCGCTTCGTATGCCCTTGCTCGATGACTCTTAAAACTTTTACTTTAATTAATATAATGCATGACGACCAAGGCAAACAAATGAGTGTTCGCTTAAAAAAACGACAATGAAACAAGACAATTGGCTTTTTGCTAATAAAAGAACGTCTTTCTTGACAAATCATGTAATAGGGTGGATTGCTGAACATGCCTACAGCTTCACCTCTGATCACAACTATTAAAAGCCGCGGCAGTTTTTCGACGACGAGCAGTAATCATGATTTATGAAAAATGAAAGAAAAAAGTTTGCCATGCCTCATAACTCTTTACGCACGAGGAATTCGTTGCCACGTAGAAAAAACGTGACCTCTTTTCATTCGATTGCAATATGGATTTATAATATTTTCCCTCATATCAACGAAAAAATTACAATTTAAGGCCACTTCCCAAAATTTTTCAGAATTTGTCGACCATTCTTTCTAATAAACTTTGCGGCGGTCGCTCCCGGTTTTTCGGCATGAGTGTTAGTACACGATCTCGTAGGCCTTATCCCGATTCAGTATAGTTATCTGAATATTTTCACATATTATGATATTTTGAACATGAAAAATGTGAAAAAGACAATTGAAGGTGTCTACTAGCCAACCCCCTACCCTCTCAAAGAGCTTCAAGGAGCTCGCAAAGCTTTGCAACACAGTATTTTTTTTTATTTCTATACGTAACCACGCGTCGATTCAAATTTAAAAATAATAATTTACGTGTACCTTTTAAGACACGATACAATTAGTGAGACCTCATTTAAAGAGTACGGAGCTCCTAATTAGCATTTTTTGCGCATATAAAATAAATACGTGTCCAATGCACCCTCTTTATAATTCTTCGACGCCTTTTAAGAATCAGCGGAGGATACATGGTGAGATGTCCTAGTCACCTACTCCAATTTTGCCGACCACACAACCTGATTTCGACGCAATGTTATACCGACGTTTCCGAATTAAGCCTAAGTAGAAATTTGTTCGATTTCGGATGAGCGAGCTGTTCGGTAAGATTGAAATGAGGCAACCGATATGTCGTACAGAGAAGGGCAACTTCACCTTGTCGCAATTGAAATTCGCATCCTGGTGCAAGTGTTCGAGAGGGCAATTCGCCCTCGCAAACGAGGGCCCAGTGATGGGAGCGTCTCTGACGTTCTTTTTCATTCGACAGTACGGGATACGACGTAAAAAATGGTTCTAAAAAGGCTCGAGGTGCCGCGTCTTGGGCTAAACAACGAGCTAGACGATCGAGTATGGATTCGACGGAATGTCGAGGTTGCTGGCGTGTCACTCGAAGATATTTCTGCAAAGCTCGTGCCATCGATGGGAATACAGCTTGAGCGGCTTCCATCGGATTCATTGGACCAGGATTCGGTGCTAATTCAGATTCCGAATGGAGCCTTTTGATATGAGCAAAAGCCTCCTCGGCAGCTGTTATCAAACGAGCACGTCGTTTTCTCACTCTTCTCTCGTAATCGTGCTCCTCATAGAAACGCTCATTATGACTGGAATCTCTACGACGTGCTTGAGCCGCTAATACAGCTCTGTCACCGCCAATTCGTTGCTGAGTTCCCGTGTTCACCGAACCATCGACGTCGTAGAATTTGAAACTGGACTGTTTTCTGCCAGACTTTGAGACTGGAAGTCGGTCGAGATATGGGTTGTATATCGGAAATTCTGTATAGTATCTCTCCAAAACCCATACAGCTGCGCGTTGAATCGATAACTGACCGATCGCGTACGATTTCGATTCACCGTCCGGTGATCTTACAACCTGAAAATGAACAAATATCAATGCAAAAATCGACCATGTATTGTAATACTGTATGAAACACAAAAGGCAAGTGAACACATCCTGCGGCGCAATAAATATCGTACTAGCCTCATTATCAAAGTCTACAGTCAGACTATATAAGTTTTCCGAACGGCAATGGTGGTTGTTTTGTGGAAACAGACAATTACACTTTTACAAACCGAATCAGACTAGCGTACTAGAGTTTCTAACGAATTGTTTTGACACTGGAGCGTCATATGGGACTTTACATACGCACGGATCAGCGATTTTTCTCATTTCTTCTAATAAGATAGGCGAAGATGCAATAATTAGCCGTTTTCTGAAGCGTGTCTATAAATTAAGGTCAGCTAAGCCATGATACTTGCCCACATGGGACGTCTTGGTGGTCTTAAGGGGGGATCCTGAATTGGACGGTTCGAAAAATCGATGTTTTGGGGAATTTTTTTAGGGTAAAAAAAAAGCAAGTCTAGCGAAATTTTTAGATTATTTTATTACATGTCTGAACATGAGAAAAAATTGTTTTTAAAGAAAAATATTCACAGGGAACCGATTTTTATGCACATTCGTGCAACTGCTGTTTCCAATCGGCGGGACAGATGGAGCTCGTAATTTTCATCTGAAACAAAAAAAACCAAAAACCATTTTAATTGTAATATATTTTTCTTTTATATGAACTAAGAAAAACTAAAAAAATTAAGAAATTCGAATGTTTTCTCGGGTTTGAAACAGAAAATGTGCTTTTTGTGAAAAAAAAAAATCATTTCAACTTGCTAAAAAAGTTGTTAAGAATTTTTTTTCGACAATGTTTTTCAGTTCAAATAGAAAAGAAAACAATACTGAAGAAAATGGTTTTTGGTTTTTTTGTTTCAGATGAAAATTACGAGCTCCATCTGTCCCGCCGATTGGAAGCAGCAGTTGCACGAATGTGCATAAAAATCGGTTGCCTGTGAATATTTTTCTTTAAAAAAAATTGTTATCTCATGTTCAGACATGTAATAAAATAATCTAGAAATTTCGCTAACTTGCTTTTTTTTTACCCTAAAAAAATTCCCCAAAATATCGATTTTTCGAACCGTCCAATTCAGGATCCCCCCTTAACACTCGAGGTTATGAACAGCCTTCGAGTTTCGGAGTCTGTATGGTGCAAATCTGATAATAAGCGACCTGTATCACTGACCAATTCGATCAGCTGTACATCAGCATTAGCAACTGCGCACGAAGAGCACGATGCGGTAGGGAGTATCAATATCAATAGTATATTTATATCAGTAACAGGTTTGGAAACAAAAATACCAAAACTAACAAAGACGTCAGAACCAGGTCATTTTCAACCTATCTAGAAGCCACAAAATAAATTAGAGGAAATACAGAATCGTTATTTACTTTAACTAAAAAGCCTTATAAAGAGACCAACTCGTTGAGCATCAGCCGGTGCATTAAATTGGTATTTAGAGAGTGGAAGGGACATATCTATTTTCTCGACGCACCCCACAAGACACTCTGCTACGTCCGCTGCAATCGTAAAGGAGTTAACATAGATACTAATAGACAAATGGTTGGATGGACTAACAATTCACAAGTCTTTGCGAAATATAACAGACTCATCGTGTTGTGACCGTCGACGATACTCCATCGAGTTCACCGCGACATCTCCCGAACTTCTGATTCGTGATATTTCCCATTACCGACATTCAGCCGAGTACTTGCGCTAAGGTATGATATTTAGGTCACCATATATCCGACTTATATCACATGATCTATTCCCTACGATGCGAGCAGTATAATTCGGCCCCATTACTCGCCCCAGTCCACGCTGCGTAGTCCGGTGATCGCACGCTTGGTGCGATCGATAATTTCCGCGTGGGTAATTTTTAAATGTATAAATATATCTTGTACATTCGTCTCTCTCTGCGATATTCTTGTATAAAGTTCTACGGATCATCGAGACACACGAGCGTGCCAATAGTAACCAGGTATTATTTAAAGATTAATATTAATCCGACTTGAAGACTTGATATACCGCGTAGTGTGGTATCGACGCTCTCCGTGTAATTCCTCGATTATTTCAGCACCCAAACGTGACTAGGCCGTTTTATTCCACGTCAGTGAGATCATGTTAATTCTTTGTTTCGCTGCGGTGGGAATTCATTTATTGTCATCGACATTCGCCTGTGATTGAGCGCACGAGAATTGAGACGCGCTGATCACTTCATCAGAGAGATGATGATGATGATGATAATTATATTTATTGTCCATGGTTGAACAAACATTGTAGTTCGTAGCTGAACTACCAAAAAAGCATAACAAACAGATTGAATAGTATATACATAGTGAGATTACCGAAAAAGAGAGTACAATCGTAGTGGTAGCCGTAAAGAAGAGAAAAGTAAGATAATTTTTAGAACATACACTCCCTCACACCGTGGAGGATACAAGAAGTAGCCAAATCGGAAATAAGAAATAGTAACAATAGAAATAGTGATAATAATAATGATAAATAAGAGTCAGTATGCCCCCACGTCCACCGACAGCGAATCAATTGTTCAAGAGCATTATCAAAACGCTAGCACACTTCACAATCAGTTCTCAGCACGCTCCAAATACCAACGTCTTAGTTGGGACTTGAAAACCTCGATCGACAGCGCCCCAACGATGTTGTCCGGGATGACATTCCAGGTTAGTGCCGTAGAAATCGCAAATGAGTGCCTGTATGTCTCTGTGCGGTGGTTAGGCATAACGAGTGCCCATGGTTTCGTCCCACGGGTTGCCCGCATGGGAGTAAAAGTTCACTCAGGATCTCGGTGCAGAGCCATCGGAGGCGTTATAGGCAATGCAGGCAAGGGCAATCTCACGGCCCTCTACAATAGTTGGCCAGCCCAGCTGCCGCCGGTACCGAGTGGTCCCGTGGCATCCCGTGGGAGACCAAAGATGTAACGAATCCCCCTGTTGACGAGTCGCTGAAGCTTAAGGTCACTAACCCCTGCACCAGTAAGGACCACAGAGCAATAATCGAGGTGAGGTAATAGAAGAGCAGTGACCAGTGTCCTGCGGGATGGACGTCGGTGAAGTCTCTGAGCTGCTGGAGTCTCTAGAGAACACCATGCACCTTGGATGTAACGCTAGCGATACGAGCATGAAACGTCAGCTTAGAATCGATGATGACTCCAAGATTCTTTACCGAGGTCACCAACGGCACGTCCACCAACCCGTCAGTCAGAGGAGGAAGCTCGGAGGTATTAATCCGATTGATAAATCGGTTATTTCCTAGGATGATAGCCTTGGTCTTGAGAAGGTTGAGCTTCAAGTGGTTGCGCGTTGCCCACTCCCGTATGCCGGCGATGTCCGAGTTCAAACGTCTGATACAGCGGTAAAGGTCATCAGGAGAGCAGCTAGCGTAGATCTGAAGGTCATCAGCGTAAAGAAGGCGCCTCGCATAACGGATCACCGACCCGATATCGTTTATAAACAGCGAGAAAAGAAGAGGACCAAGGACAGATCCCTGAGGAACCCCCGCGCTGGTATGAATCCAATCAGTGAGGGATCTATCTTCGCGCCCAATCGCCTGCCGCCTGCCATCAAGATAAGAACGAATCCAGTTGTCCGCACCTCGCGAAAAGCCAATGCACCGAAGCTTAAGGAGAAGTATTTCTATGCTATGCCCCGAAGTATGCTATGCCCCGCCCTGAAACCACACTGACACGGATCGAGTACAGAGAAACGCTGAATATATTCCATGATTTAATCATGAATCAGGTGCTCAAGGGTTTTACTGAGCATTGGCAGCAATGAGATAAGGCGGTAGTCCCCAGCAGAAGCAGGATTTCGGACCTTCGGGATCGGCACAATGACAGCACCGTTCCACCACGAAGGGAAAGCGCACTCATTAATCGACTTGTTAAAGAGGTTGACGAAAAAACTCAGAAGAATCGTTAAAACCGGGAGAAACATGCGCAAAGTCAGCCCATCAGCACCCTTAGCATTTGAGCGTGTAACCCGGAAAGCTCTCTCCACCATGGTCGCGGAAACATCCGTCAAGACCAACTGCGAGTCAAGTCCCAGATTGCGAAGCTCACGCCACATGGCCGCCTGCGAGAGTCCCTCCAGCCTAGCCTTATAGTATTCCACTCGAGCCATTGGTATCCGAAAGCGGAGGGCACCCCGAGCCCATCGGTACGAGGTGAGATCGTGGGCCTTTCTATTCCGGCGAAAACGACGATAAAGTGTGCGGACGCGGCGCATCTCTGCGAGTACGAGTCAGCCACGGGGCGAGCTTAACGGAATTAACCCTGGCACATGTGATAGGAGCGATCCGATGGAGGGCAGAGAAATAGCACCTGTAGAACGTTTCAAGGGTATCGTCAACAGAGTGCGATTCAGCAGCCAGGGAACCCCAGTTCACAGCAGCCGGCTCTTCTCTCGCCTCAGGAAAAGCCAACCGGCTGAGGTTGCGAGTCCTGATTAACTTGGCCGCGCGCGCGCGCGCGCGAGAGAGAGAGAGAGCCGGATTTACGAAAATCGGTTATTATTGCTAAACTATATAACATGGCTGGATAAAACTTACCGACATCTCTTCAGGACAGTTTCTTTTAGGTGATGGATGAGTTTCAGAACAGTACTTCATAAATAATCCTCGTAAATACAATAAATTAAAAATAAATAAAGTTTTGTTGAACAGTGATTTACCGCCAAACTAATAATTCTACGTGATTTTTGTATAGGACTTATTTTGTAGATTTCATTACGGCGCACATTTTTTGTAGGAAACATTTTTCGATAAATCTCATTCCAAAAAGAATAACATCAAAATAGTGACTTTTTGTTTTTCAAATAATTTATGCGGCCAAAAAACAACACCTACGATGTGACATTTTTCACAGTACATTCTTTGGGGTCCAAACTAATTACAAAAAAATCAGCGATTGGGTGGGCCAGTTGAATAGAACTCGGGTTTAATCCGACTGGACTATTTGATTTATGGAATCCTGACGTCGGATTCGTTTTCAGCGACCCCAAAAACCCTGAGTAACAAATTTCAAGCGAAAATCATGAATTTTCATATTTTAGATCCACCATATTCGATTCGCCATCTTGATTTTTGAAATCCTGACGTCGGATACGTTTTCAGCGACCCCGAAAACCTCCGAGTAACAAATTTCAAGCGAAAGAGATCAATTTTTATATTTTAGTCAGCCACATTCGATTCGCCATCTTAGTTTTTGAAAACCTCACGTCGGATTCGTTTCCAGCAACTCCGAAAACTCCGAGTAACAAATTTCAAGCGAAAATGATCAATTTTCATATTTTCCATCTACCATATTCGATTCGCCATCTTGATTTTTGAATTCTGACGACGGATTCTTTTTAAGCAAAATAAACGAACTTGTATGATCGAACTTGTAGGACCGCTATTTGTAGGGTCGAACTTGTAGGACCGCTACTTCTAGGATCGAACTTGTAGGACCGCTACTTCTAGGATCGAACTTGTAGGACCGTTACTTGTAGGATCGAACTTGTAGGACCGCTACTTTTAGGATCGAACTTGTAGGACCGCTACTTGCAGGATCGAACCTTGTCATACGAATCTCGAGAAACGAACTTGTAGGATCGCTGCTTGTAGGATCAGATCTTTTCAAACTAATTACGAGAAACGAACTTGTAGGATCAAACTTGTAGGATCGAACTCGTAGGACCGCTGCTTGTAGGATCGAACCTTGTCATACGAATCTCGAGGAACGAACTTGTAGGATCGCCACTTGTAGGATCGGACCTTTTCAAACTAATCTCGAGAAACGAACTTGTAGGACCGCCGCTTGTAGGCACAAACTTGTAGGATCGAACCTTCTCGAACGAATCTCTAGAAATGAACTTGTAGGATCGCCACTTGTAGGAACGAACTTGTAGGAATGATCACTTGTAGGACTGGTACTTGTAGGATCGATACCCTCTCCACGCAAAACATGAGATATCCGTGCTCAACGGGAGCTCAGCAATCGCCTTTATACCAAGTTTCTGCTTGAGACATTCACTGTGATAACCGTGTGATTCAACTAGGCACAGACGTACAATATCGTCCGACGAAATGAACTTCGAGCATAGGCCACAGTTAACAGACGGCATGTTGCCGTGAAAACTCCACAACCAGCGTGCAGTGACAGATATCACGAGATAATAGATCTATAGTACTCAATTACAATTGCTGATAACCTATTATCGTCGATCCCTCGACTTTTTACGACGAAATGAATAAAATACGAACATCAATTTCGATTTTCCGTTATTCCAATAATAATACAAAAATTTCTTTCTCATACAAAATAAATAAATTTGTTACAGTGTCGAATAGTCAAGATTTTTCGAGTACAGCATTGCGAGCCTAATTTTTTTTCAAGCTACTGTCATCTCCGAATAACTACACAGTGATCTCGGAGAACGATGCAAATATGATTGAACGACCAAACGAACTTGCCTGAAGTGAAGTTCGATCGTAATTATATGAAGCCTCGTTCGAAAAAAACATGACCTACGCAGGAACATGGCACTGTTCCATAACCCTCTTCCATTGAAGATGTGTTCCTTACTAGGAATTTTGAGACAATGCACATACTCTGAAGTATATGACGTTGGGTGGGAGAACAATGTAGTAATAAGCCCGGTGGAAGCACTTGCCGTTATAGCTGAAGCTTCGCAGCGATCAAGTACGCAGTACTGAAAACCGCCGCCCGAGCTCACTGTTGTTCCATCAAGTCCTCAAGTCCGAAATGAGGCAAATTTCAAACGGTCGTGCAAAAGAAAATCATTTATTTGACAACTACACGTTCTTTCCCATAACAGTGATCTTCATTCAATTTAAATTTCAATATCAGTTTTAATTTCAATTTCTTTCAATCGTTCAATATAGTTCTTTTAGTTTCGTTACACAAATTATACCTATACGGGTCGCTGAACTGCGTGCAGTCGTCTTCAGCAAATTTTTTTAAGCGTCAGCCGTAGGTATGCCCAACAAATGCTTTGTACCTCCGTGCAAAACAGGGTACGCCAGAGAGATGAAGAAATTACAAGCGGAAGGAAAAAATGTCCCTCCCCGTTCAAAGTTTCACGGGTGAAAATTATAAGTTGTATGCGTGTAGAAAAGATAGGGGGCTGTTTGGCTCAGACGTGACGCTCAGGTATGACGCACCCACTTTCAAAGCAAAAATCCAAAATCAAACTCAATTGAAAAAACTCAATGATCCAGGTTATATCTACGGATTTTTGCATACGGCGGCAGCAGCGGCGAAAGATTTGAGGTTGAATTCACGAAAGTCCATTATTTCCTTAGCTTTCCGGTTTTTCCCGCCCCTCCTCTGTATATATATTATATATAAAGAAAATAAGTGATCTTATTTATTTCATTTCATCTAAAAACGACGCCTATGCGATGACCGTACGTTTGAATTCCGGCCTCGATGTGATGCCAGCGTAACTGATAGGTGATTGTCGAACTAACTATCTGTCCCCGAAAATGTCTTCACTTTTTCGCGCTCGTGGCATGGAAGTGCTCCCACCGGGTTTATTGCTACATCGTTGGTGGGAGATTGGGATCAGAGGGAAGCATGGGAGTTTTTTGTTTCACTTCAAAGCGTTGTGCAATTCTACGATGGTACTAGACAGTAGATCTGAGAAAACAAGGCTTTAAATAATTACGAACGAACTTCACTTCAGGTAAGTTCAATTGATCGTTCAATAGGTAGATGTACTGCAATTTTGTTTTTTCTCGACATGTCAACGATCTCTAAATGGCAAAAAATTTCCAAAATTGAAAAAAAAAAGTACCAGTGATAAATAGCAAAGATATATATAGATAAGTATATAGATATATATATATATCTCTCTATAATATAAAGATATATCGCCACTGCCGCCGCCGCCGCCGCTGTTTCAGGATTTGAGCTTATACCGGGTGTCCAATTTGAAAAGGATGACCAACCCAAACCCGAACCCAAACCCAAACCTAAGTGAGGGCGCGTAGCGCCCTACGCACCCCTAGTATAACTATATATAGATAAGTACCAAAGATAAAGAGTCTCCAATGTCACGAAAAGGGTGGAAAATCTCAAATTACAAAATTCGTTCTGGGGGTGAGAAAACTTCTGAGAAAATTTTCACTAGAGGTTTTGTAGCCTGAAGTTTCTTCTTCGAAATTCGTTTATTATAATTTTTCTCCAAATATTTTCACAGAGTTATTCAATTTTCAGTAAAATTATGCATACGCATGGCTAAAGATGGTCGGGCGTAGACCGACTCATGTCAGTGTTATCTAGGATGCACCACGTGAAGGTACAGTTTACACGCATCCCGTGTGTTGTGCGTACACGGGGGTGAGTGTGTGTGTGTGTGTGTGTGTGTGTGTGTGTGCACGCGCGCGTGTGCGTAGATGTACAACCGGCTTATCTCCATGAATTGAGGGTAATGCTTATTGAAGTATGAAACGCAATTTCTCAGCCAGATATCCGGAAGTGTATCTATATGCACGAACGGGTGCAAGCTGTAGTCCGAAAGAGAGGTAGTGAGTTTGGAGTCATCATTGCTTTGGAAGTGACGAACCAGGGAGTCCTGATCGCTGACTGCCTGTATCTCACGGATACAGACGCAAGACAGAGCTGGAGCGCGCGCGCTTCAGCACACGCACACGCAAGCAGGCACGCACTCGCGCGTTCACACACACGCACACACACACACACACACACACACACACACACACACACACACACACACACACACACACACACACACACACACACACACACACACAGGCACGCACGCACGCACGCATACACACAGGCATGCACTGTAGATTGTACCTCCACGGGGTGCATCCTGGGTAACGCCTTGACGGTCTACGCTCGACCGTCTTTAGCCATGCGTATGCATAACGTTACTGAAAATCTCATAGTGAATACAAAACTCTCGTAGTGAAAGTTTTCTCAGGTGTTTTCTTACCCTCAGAGCGAACTTTGAAATTCGAGATTTTCCACCCTCTTTATGGCACTCTATTCCAACGGGTACTAAAAAGTGAAAAATTATCACCGATCAAATATCAAAAAATCAAATTAAAGATGACGTTTCAACCTTAAAAATACTTTTTAGATTAATATTTTTCCGATTTATAACGGTTTAAAAATTGTCATTTTTCGGCGAGAATCGAGTTGTCCATTAATTTTATTGCTCAGTGTATGTCCGGCATCTTATTTGCGTGGGTGTTTGATGCCCAGCCAAAAATTGGCAACCCTCTGCTAATGTGATTATTCAGTAGCTAGATATTGCGTTGCCCGATTACAACTCGTCTTCAGGGATCAGTCCTCAGAACAAGATTTGGACTTCTCAAGAGTTTCATAAAAGCCAAGGCCTTAGAGCCTACTCCAAGGCTTTTACTTTTATTTAGAGTGACTTACATCATCGAAAGAGTTCCTAACGTATCCCGTAACGGGTCTGTTCATAACTCCAGACATTTATTATACACAGACTTCAAAATGAGTCATAATAGCTGGCTAATATGTTATAAACGAGTATGTTATATGCGTGTCCATGAATCATTATAGAAACCTTGCTTAATATTAAAAGTCGTCGTTGATTTAATAAACGTTAAAATAGATTATGGTCATACAACGGGAAATAGTGAATTACAAACACATTCTTGATTAATGAGGGAGCCTCATTGTGCGTCTGAACGTAAATTATGAAGCGTCAGTTCGATACACAAGAACTTCCCAATCAAGGAATGTTTCATATCTAAAAGTCATACCTAACGTTACAAATTGTGATGGTAACAATTAAGCTTTTTGTTTGCGAAAATTTTATAGATTTTATGAGGCCAAAAGAAGCTTTTAACGCGACTGCTTGTGTGAATTTTTTGATCAAGACAGATATACAGATCCGAAATTTTAATTACCTTGAGATAGAAAGTCGGCTGCATATGACGAATCTCGATTAAGAGAACAGCGACATAGTGAATGAATAATAGAGTATCAGCGAAGGTACCCGCGTAGTTCACTAAACTTTTGTATTCCGTTATCTCTCCATTAGCCGTAGTCTTAGCACTCTCGGTGACCTGGAATCATATGCATCATTCATACGAGATACTTTCTCTTTGTTAAAATAAATCAATGGAAAGCAGAATTCTTACTTGAACAACGTAAAACAACCAGTAAGTACATATGCAGAGCATCGTGAGCAAAAGTACTCCAGCCCGGAAAAGAAAAACGCGTGGCATAGTTGCGTTTCGACGTCTCAAAAATACTGCCCAGCTTCCAATTGCAAGAAGCACTAGTTTAAACGCTAATCCTAAAAGTTGACCCTTGCACTCCGCGTTACAGGACAACAGTTGGAGCCTCTGTTGCATCGTCAGTATAGTCGTTGAATCGGGAAAAAATCCCAATTTCGGCAATATGACCATTAAAATGGGACTTAAAAAAGCGCTTATTCCGAGTGCTAGCGCTATTACTGGTCCGACGTATCGATTACAGCTAAAGTTGAAAGCCCCGTCGGTATCGCTAGGCCAATGACTGACATCTTCCGTTGATTCTGAACGTTCCGATGTATTACCCGTAACAGCAGTGGTATTTTCTCCCCAATTCTCATCCTGCGGCAGTATTTGTACTTCTATTACTTCTTGGCCAACGTTTTCGACGCTGTTTGTCCGCACGTTTACGGTTGTTTGAAAAGGCGCCATTTCACTTGAATCAACGTCACGTCTCTCCTTATTTCGTTGACTTTTATTGTTCCTACGCAACAACGATAATAATTAAATATGATTAATTTTTTTAATGTGTCTGTTTGACCTTGTGCTTTTAAAGGGGCATATACACTCAGGAACCAAATAAAAGATAATCTTAGGGCATTTTTTTCCTGGGAAAGGATTGGAGTTATTGAATCAGAGTTTCTTTATAGTTAAAAATATATTTTTTTAAGAATGAGCACAATTTTTTTTTAGTGCAAAAATTAGAAAATTAGCAGAAATATGGTGTCGTGAAGCGGGGGCCGTTGAAAAATCCTCGAAAGCGATGCCCACAGTAACTTCGCCAAAAATCGACTGAAACAAAAACATCAAACAGAATATTTAAATAGACACAATAACTTGTGCGTGTTGGAGCTGATTTAAAAAATATCGATGTCAGACAAAATGGCGGGCGCTTGAATTTAACGTAGTTATTTCCAGTAAAAAAAAAAGTTCGCCTTTTTCGCAAAAAAAAAAAAACTAAGTATTGTTAGAAAAAACGTATGTTACACAACAGATAATTATGCATACGATAATCACAAAAAATTCGAAGTGAATCGGTTCGATGGTTTTCAAGATATTTCGTGTACCAATTCCAAAAACGTAGTTTCGAGATAAACGCGTTTGAAAATGTTTTGACTGGTAAAACATGAAATTCGTTAAAAAGCGCAGTCTCATGGCATCAAGCTCAAATGATCATCCAATCACCAATCAGTTAAAATAAATTTATTTTAACGCTTCTAACATTTTAAAAATAATTTTACTAATTGTGGTGTACGTCCACGCATTCAAAATAGTTGAAATATAAGTAAATTATATGATGGGTTTATTTTTGGTAGCTGATTGGATTTAACATCACCGGGGTATCAACAGCTGTAGATATAAATTTTCACGAAGATGTACGTGCATGTAAGTTGGTTTGTACAGGGTGGATAAAAATTTCCGAATATTCAACATTTTATTATTTTTTTTCTGGGTGATGGGTTCATTTGCGACTGATGGTTTTTTTTCTGACTTTTATTCCTCTTAATAGAATTTTTTGAGCCGAAAAAAATTGGACATTAAATTTCGGGGTCGCAAGGTCAATTTTGCGCGTCCATGTTGGAGGGGGGAGGGATCTTCGGCGAACGTGACCCAGAGAATCACCTGGCGAAGTGGTGACACATATTTTGTATACACCCTGTACGGACGGTCTTAACCTCTAAACTAACCGACTGTCAAATGAATCGACACAACATTCGTAATATATGATTCAATTCACGTTATTTGTTGACTCCATATAATATCAAGGAGAATCGAAATAGTGATACTAATTGCAGTATATATTGTAACACGGTTTCACAAACGAGCTCCTTAAGTCGCCCGTCGAAGTCCGTCGCCACACCAATCCCCTATGTAAAATAGTATTAAGTAAAGTAAAATAGCGATAATCATAGCGAGCTACGAAGCATCACCAGCGTCGTCTTTCTTCCCCTTCCACAACCACCGTCGTCCCATCTCACGCGCTTACGAGCAGCTATAGCTGATCCCTATACCATGCCATTGACCCCGAGAGGGCCCTTCCCCTCTGTCACACGTAACCTCTCGTCGCCGAACAGCTGTCCCAGGATCGAGAACCCAACGCCATCGAAGACCCGGTCGACAAGCTCCAGGAAATCACCATCGACATCACCGTGGCCACAGGGAAAAACCAAATAACAACGGGAAGGTGACGGCGGATGAGGAAATTCACTACGTGATCAAGCGAACTCTCGATCAAAAGGACGGACGGGTTCGGGCGAGATCGTGGCCCTCACCTCAACCGTCACCAGGAACATCGTCTGGCACCCGTGAACTCCCTCGTTGCAATTATTCCGTGCGAGGCGAGGAATCGTGGTGCCAGAATTCATCAAGAGAAAGAGTACAGGAACCTGTGTGCCACCAATGGCCAGTGATTGGCAAGAGAGAGGACCCTCGTCGTCGGCCGGGCTCAGCCATTAGCCAGAAGAGCGGGAGTTGCGTCACGGGTCGCCGAGGGCAGCACATTACGGATCAATGATTATCGATCAACTGTCCTGCGCAACACGCTCGTGACGGCAGCTCCCAATCACCCAATAATTCATCGATTCTAGATTCCCCCTTGACCCAATTACCCATCACGCATGTCCTGTACCCGAATTCCTTCCTTCCCCGAGCTTTTCCGTTAAAGAGACGACGAGCAAAATCACTTTGACGAGAGCCCCCGACTAATCAAGTTGAATTATATCGAGTCCTATAGAGCGAATTATTGTATTGTGTGAAAGAGAGAGCGAGAGAGAGAGAGAGAAATCCACGCCATTACGAGAATCCCAGAATTCAAGCGTGCCGAGCGAGGACGAAGTATTAAGTGAGTTCGTTCCATTACCTTTCTGTTTCATTGATATTTGATTCGTGTAATTTCCACAATTTACAAAATTTGAGTAAAGTTTTCGCGAGCACACGTGCTTGCCATATTGGCCGCATGCCTTATTCCCCGTTGTATTATATAATTCGTGCGTGTGGCGACGTAGCGCGATCCCTTCCGATCAAGCTTTTTTTTAAATCAATTGCGTATTATTTTTCCGTTTTATTTTTTAATTCGATTAATTTCGCGTTTGCTCGATAACCCGAGACGGGTAATAATTAGGAGGCCTGCGAGCCAGTAAATTCATGACCCTGAGATTCCCCGAGACCACCTGAGATTTTCCTGCGTGTAATTCTTTTCGTTTCGAGATATTAAATTCCTCCCTGTTTTCATCATTTTTTTTATCTTTTTCCTTTTCTTGGTTTGCGCTTATTTTTTTTTTTGTATCGAGTTAGAGAATTGTCGTCGAGTAAGACGACTGGCGGCCAACAAAATTATTATTGAGATAGGACAACGGATCTTTTTTTTAATCTTCATTATATTATTTTTTTGGATTATCGAATAAATTGGAAATTGTCATTTTTTTAAATTTCTATTTCACCTCATTTTTATTTCTTTAATTTCCTCGAGTTCTTTCCCTACGAAACCCGGGTTCACCCGGTTATCCTCCGGCTGAATCGAGAAAGGCCGTGACAACATATATATATAATATATGGGGCATTCCCTACCACTTCGACCTGGGTTTTACCCTTGACCTCTCAGATTTGGCGCGCGATTTTTTCTATGATTGTTCTCAACTTGAAAGGTACTCAGTTTTTTTTTTCGACTTGATTTGAATTTTCTACAATTTTGAAAAACGATTTTATCGACCGACCAAAATCAAAAATTTGAAAAATTCTGGAAGATCGTGTGTCAGATATCAAAGTTTTTAAGCTTGGATCCGGAGTGGGCCGATTTTCCCTTCTTACTGTTTTTAAGCTTTTCCCGAAGAAAAAAAACGTTAAAAAAATTAGAAGCGGAAGTCATTTTACTATGGATGGTTGCTGAAACATTTTTATATGTCACATTGGATTTTTGAAAAAAATTTCAAATTTTTTGCAAGAGATTTTCTTTTTCTTCTTTATTTTGCTTATAACCTACGGTTATCTTTGAGCATCTGCGATTCCCGTTCCCGGCTACCTGTTTTTTTGAACACCCGGTAGCCCGTACGATAATGCCTTTTCGTTTTCCGGTGAATTTCATGTATTTCGTGTACGACGTATTTTTCCCCTCGGCGCGCTAGGTGCCTCATGTGTACGAGCGTCGCGCGCGCGACCGCGTGAGCGAGGCGCTCGAGTTTGTTTTTCTTTTTTTGCATTATTACTATTGTCTTTCAGAATGTCTCACCCGTGAATATTCATTTTATAATATCGCTTATTATATTTTGTTTAGCGTGCGCTGTGGAAGTAATTTTTCGTACCACCGTTTATTTATGGCGTGTATTATTTTGAGGTAATTAATTTTCGCGTGTGTTTATCGAGTCATTCATGCGTTTTTTTTTGTTTGTGTGTTAATTTCTAAGTCCTCGGTTGACGCTACTTAATTGGTTATAATCCGCCGTCTTGATCAGACCCTTGCTATTTCACTTATTGTTTCGTGTTAAAACTTCCGAGTGTGTATCGACCATATGCTGTACAATGCTTCGGCCTCGTGGCCCTTTTGGGAATATTACACGATCTTGTACGACGACGATCGGATTGTACATCCTCGCCAATTAAGCGGGCGATCTCCGCGATCGAATAAATAATTCAAAATTTCGTTCCCGTGCCACCACGTTGTTCTTATTCACCCAAATAGCCCGCCCCTCTACCATCCTCGAGAGTAATTGCTGAGTAGCCGATGTCTCAGTGCCGAACGTTCCAACGGTTTCTTTATCAATCTGTTAATCGACTAAAGAGAAAATAAATAAGCCGTGCGCTCGCGTGCTGTGGTGACTGTCGAATTTCGTCAGTCACCTGGCGCCTATCTTTCGTCTGATTTCGCGTAAATTACTTCTCAAATTTTAGCGAGAGTCAGTTACCTCTCTTTATCCTGTGGTGTACAGTTTTGTCTAATGTCTATCATATTATAAAGTATTTTCATATTAAATATTGTTGTCGTACAAGTTATTTATAAGGGCTTTATGATAGAAAAAATGGGATTTTCTGTTCCGCTGAGATCTCTCAAAGTAAATGCACGCTTATCGACATCTAATAATTGATTATGTTCGACATTTTTGTTCGGTATATACTTCATTCTTTTTCTAATAAAAACCTTACAATCTCTGTTGTTTTTACCACGATCTTCAAAATGCCATAAGGTAAAAAAAATTGTAAATGGTAAAATCGTTCCGAAAAATCTGAAAAATTACAAAAATCTAATGTGACATAAAAATGTTCCAGCAACCATCCATAGTAAAATGACTTCCGCTTCTAATTTCTTTAACGTTTTTTTTTTCGGAAAAAGCTTGAAAACAGTAAGAAAGGAAAATCGGCCCACTCCGGGTTCAAGCATAAAAATTTTGATATGACACACGATTTTTCAGAATTTTTTCAAATTTTTTATTTTGGTCAGGGGTAAAAGGTCGATAAAATCGTTTTTCAAAATTGTAGAAAATTCAAATCGTCGGAAAAAAAAAAAAAAAAAAAAAAAAAAAAAAAAAAAAAAAAAAAAAAAACTGAGTACCTTTCAAAGTGAGGACAATCATAGAAAAAATCGCGTGCCAAATCTGAGAGGTCAAGGTCGAAGTGGTAGGGAATGCCTCATATATATGTGCAAATAAAAGCAGAAGTGTTAGAAGATACTGTTTTTCGGTTACTATATAAATATAATAATTATGCGGGGAGCGCAGTGGCTCGGTGGGTGAGGCTCTGGGTTCGCACGCAGCGGACCCGGGTTCGAGACCCTAATGGCCGACACTAATGAAAATAGCCGACACTAATGGAAATTTTTCTATGTGTTTAAGCTGCAATTCCGGTAGTTCGGATCCCACCAATACAAATTCCCGAAAAAACACCCTTCTGTGATGGGTGGGTGGTCGGGGTACGGCTTTGGAGGACTCCCGTAGCGGTTCTTATCGCTCGGAAGGTGGCCGCTTAGCCGTGCACTGACTTACCCACTGTATCGCAGCAAAGGAGGAATCTGCCTAGGGCACCTCGGGAGACCGCGCTTGAGCTTACCTGCGCGGCCACCAGGGGGACTAGGTAGGAGCCGACCTGTATCGACGGAAGGTTTTCTGCAGTTTCCCTCCGTCTACGGCGAATGCGATACAGGGGTAAAAGGGGAGGTGAAGCGGCTGCAGCCGTGGAACACAGAGAAAGGGCGAATAATAATGTTGGAGTAGAAGGAAATAGAGGCAGTTTAATACGGTATTAATGGTTTGGTCAAAGTAGAGTGGCCAAAAAAGACTCCGACCTTGTAAAAACCCCGAGTAGGGGTATACAAGTAAAACTCCCACATTATTATTATTATTATAATTATGCACTTGTTATCAAACGTAGAAGAATTGAAATACGTAGCCCCGGCTCGAGACAGATTCGAAACGTATGGGAATGTAAGTGCCGCTCACCCGTATGTTGTTTCGTGTATGGTAGGGAATGTGGTGTTGCCGACCCTCACTGAAAACCTCCGCACGCGAGTAAGTCACTTGGAGTGCTTTTTTTTCGCGATAGTTTTTCAAACATTTAGTTGCCAAATATTCGGTAATACAAGGGTTTTTAGGCTCGTTGGAATCCTGAAAACCTAATGCACAAATAGCAACTTCGTTTATTGGAGCGATCTAATAATCCAATCTGTAAAAGATGTGTTTGAAAAGCTGAGAAAGTAGTTCTTCCATACGAGTGTACGCTAAGTTCTCAGTATTTTATATTACATTTCTCGCCTAAAATTTCGGTAAGAGGTCCTAAGATTGCACATTACCACAGTAGAATATTTAATTTTGAAAATATTTCAAATTAGTTACTTAGATCTAGTTAATACCTCTAGCAAGGAAACATAATTTTTAACTTACACGGAATCATCGATAGTAGGGCCATAATGTAGGACTTTCCAAGTAGTTGATATCGTCGAAAATCCGTTGTCAATGACGTAATTGCGCTTCTTTCGTCTGTTTCTCCGCGCGGTTCTCGGCTTAACGATGCGGCGATTATCTTCGTACGCAGCATACTGGTGTGCGTTCGATCCAACAGAAATATCAATGATGCTCATTATTTGTAACAATAATAATGGCTCCATATTGTTGAATATGCAAGCAGCTATATACAGTTGCATGCAAAAGTGTCTGGCCGAAGATAATCTTATGATTAAGTAACGTTTAAAAGATGCAAAGTGGAAACACAAATACATCATCGTAAAGTTCAAAATATGTAATTCAAAAATATAACGATAAACAATTATTTGTAACAAAATGAAATAGTTAATTAAGCCACACGGGCTTGGAGAATATTGATTTTTATGGGCATTTTTGAAATCGTGGGGAAAACTACATGAAATGAAAAAAAAAAATTTTACGACAATTTATAAAGATGATATGGAAATAGTTAATTAAGCCGCGCGAGGTTTAGAGAAGATTGATTTTTGTCGGCATTTTTTAATTCGTGAGAAAAAACTACGTGAAATTAAAAAAAAAAAAACTTTGTACGACAATTTATAAGGGAGATATGGAAATAGTTAACTAAGCCGCGCGAACAGAGTCGCGTGGCGAAACGCAGGCCCCCACCACGCCGCCCAACTGCACCGACGCTGCGATCCGCTATTCCGTGGGCGAGCGACCGAATGCAATCATGATTTGCCATGAGATTAATGCTCAGAACGGTTTGTATGATATAGAATGTTATGCCTAACACTATTACGAATGCTCACAAGCTTGAATTTCGTGAAAATGTTGATTTTAACAGTAATAAATTAAACAAACGTAAAAATGATTGTATCTCGGCTTGTAATAAAGATATTGAGACTTTTTTTTTTAATTACGCGTCTCGCTAACACCTATGAGAATCTTGAAGAATATTTGACGTAACTCAAATATTTAAGGAGTAACTTCTATTTGTTTATAAGCTAAAATTTTATATCCTCGAAAAACATGGTTAAAAAAAAAACCATTCTTTTGAGTTAAATCCTGAATGTACATATTGAAAATAACCACCCTAAATTTTTTGCACCTTGTGGGCCTTGTGGATTAGTTTCTATATCGAAACTCCGGATTTACGAAAATCGGTTATTATTGCTAAACTATACAACATAGCTGGATAACACTTACCGATATCTCTTCAGGACAGTTTATTTTAGGTGATGGATGAGTTTCAGAACAGTACATACTTCATAAATAATCCATGTAAATACAATAAATAAAAAATAAAAAAAGTTTTGTTTAACAGTGATTTACCGCCAAACTAATAATTCTACGTGATTTTTGTATACGACTTATTTTGTAGATTTCATTACGGCGCACATTTTTTGTAGGAAACATTTTTCGATAAATCTCATTTCAATAATAATAACATCAAAATAGTGACTTTTTGTTTTTTAAACAATTTTTGCGGCCAAAAAACAACTCCTACGATTTGACATTTTTCACAGTACATTCTTTGGGGTCCAAACTACTTACAAAAAATCGGTGATTGGGTGGGTCAGTTGAATAGAAGTCGTCTAAATTTATGTACATTCCGACTGGACTATTAGGGGTAGTTACCCCGGCCAAAATATTTTTTCGGGAAAAACCAAAGACACGTCGAATTTCCTTTGGGTTCATACGCAATATATATATTTTTCAGATATTTAGAGTTGATTTGACCATTTTTCGCATACACGCAAGATAAACAGCGTTCGGGGGTAGTTACCCCGGCCAATATTTTTTTTCGGGAACATCCAAAACAAGTCAATATTATTTCGTGTTCATACGCAATATACATTTTTTCAGATTTTAAGACTTGAATTTGACCATTTTTCGCATACACGCAAGATAAACAGCGTTCAGGGGTAGTTACCCCGGCTAATATTTTTTTTCGGGAAGATCCAAAAACAAGGCAATATTCTTTTGTGTTCATATGCAATATACATTTTTTCAGATTTTTACACTTGAATTTGACAATTTTCGCGTACAGGCAAGATAAACAGCGTTCAGGGGTAGTTACCCCGGCCAATATTTTTTTTCGGAAAGATCCAAAAACAAGGCAATATTCTTTCGTGTTCATATGCAATATACATTTTTTCAGATTTTTAGACTTGAATTTGACCATTTTTCGCGTACGGGCAAGATAAACAGCGTTCAGGGGTAGTTACCCCGGCCAATATTGTTTTTCGGGAAGATCCAAAAACAAGTCAATATTATTTCGTGTTTATACGCAATATACATTTTCTCAGATTTTTAAACTTGAATTTAACGATTTTTCGCATACACGCAAGATAAACAGCATTCAGGGGTAGTTACCCCGGCCGATATTTTTTTTTCGGGAAGATCCAAAAACACGTAAACTTTATTTTGTGTTCATACGTAATATATATTTTTTCAGATTTTTAGACTCGAATTTGACCATTTTTCGCGTACGGGAAAGATAAACAGCGTTCAGGGGTAGTTACCCCGGCCAATATTTTTTTTCGGGAAGATCCAAAAACAAGTCAATATTATTTCGTGTTTATACGCAATACACATTTTTTCAGATTTTTAAACTTGAATTTAACGATTTTTCGCATACACGCAAGATAAACAGCATTCAGGGGTAGTTACCCCGGCCGATATTTTTTTTTCGGGAAAATCCAAAAACACGTAAATTTTATTTTGTGTTCATACGTAATATATATTTTTTCAGATTTTTTACTTGAATTTGCCCATTTTTGGCATTAATGTAATAATATTTAGGGGTGGCTCACCCCGTTGTTTTTTTTTTTTTTAAATCGAGAAAATTAGATTTTTCGTTTCTCATTATGAGAAAACTTTTGCAGTTGGATTGGTTAAAAAATATTATGTCCTTGTGGGTGAAACTGTCAAATGGCCCCTTGAGATGCCTTACTTTGGAGGGTGGTTTCACCCCCTTAAAGTGTTTAATGGCAGATAAAAAAAAAAAATACGTGTCGCTTAGTTTTCGATGTACCACAACATATATGAGTTAGATCAAAATCGGAGATCGACCTGGGAAACCTTCCTTGTCAGTCAAGATGCCGAGACGCAAGTTTTTAGATATACGTAAAGTGGTTATCAAGTTGCACAACGAAGCAAAAGATTCACGTGAAATAGCTAAAATTTTGGCTATCGGAAAATCGACTGTTAACGATATAATAAATAAATTCAAGAGTACAGGTGCTCTAGACGATAAATACTGTCCTGGGCGACCTAGGAAAACAACTAATAGTGTCGATAAAGTGAATTAAAGAAAGGCTGTCGCAGACGTAAAAAAGAATGATGCACTCATCGCACGTGAATTGCGCGAAGAAAATTTGGTTGACATTAGCCAAAGTACTGTTTCACGTAAACTGAAAGAAGTGGAACTTTTTGGATGTGTTGGAATTAAAAAACCGCTCATTAGTAAAAAAAAAAAAAAAAAAAAAAAAAAAAAAGGCCAGATTAGAATTCGCAAAAAATTATCAGAGCTGGACTGTTGAAGATTGGAAGAAAGTGCTGTTTTCAGACGAAACTAAAATTAATTTGTTTGGACATGATGGGAGAAGGTACGTTCGACGACCAAAAGGTACTAGAAATGATTCGCGATATCAAACATCAACTGTGAAACACGATGGAGGTAGCATTATGCTATGGGGTGCATTCTCTTAAAAAGGCGTCGGTCTAATCTTTAAAATTGAAGGCACTATGGACTCTGCTATGTATAGAGATATTATATTAGAAGAAATGCTGCCTTATGCTCGTCAGAACATGCCACGAGGATGGATTTTTCTGCAAGATCCGAAACATCGATCAAAGCTCCTTCCGCAGGTTTTTAGCAAGAAAAAAAATTCGAGTTTTAGAGTGGCCAAGTCCGGACTCGAATCCCAAAGAACATTTATGGCAAGAGTTAAAACTAAGAGTAGGAACTGAAAATTATGCCAATAAAGCTGCTTTGTGGGAAAAAGTTCAAGAAGAGTGGAAAAATATTTCTCAAAATAGAATCATCAAACTTATTGAATACTTCACCGATGTGCTGCCGTGATAGCTTCGAAGGGTATTGCTACCAAGTATTGATGAAAATCTTACATTTATTACCGTTTTCAATTTTTTTTCTTGAGTTACTATATTTTTCTTTGTATATAGTGCGTAATTTGTGTTTGGCTAGACATTTATGCAGAAGCAAAACGTGTTATTTTTGTTACAAATAATTGTTACCGTTATAAACAATTTTTGAATTACATATTTTGATTGCATAATAAAAGAACTTTACGATGATATATTTGTGTTTCTATTTTGCATCCTTTAAACGTTAATAAACAATTTTTTAATTACATATTTTGATTGCATAATAAAAGAACTTTACGATGATATATTTTTGTTTCCATTTTGCATCCGTTAAACGTTACTTAATCATAAGATTATCTTTGGTCGGACACTTTTGCATGCAACTATAAGCGGCAATTTCTACAGTAATATCTCTACTGTGCACTGTTCCGGCCGCGCCGGATAATTCAAACAACCCGCTCATTCGCTTATCTCAACTTTCGTCCGCACAGCGAAATGGTGTAGCTACCTCCCGGGTCGCTTAAATTGAATGCCTCCCTCACGTAACAGATCTAACTGCCGGTTCTAATCAGCGTTGTTCTCTTCGAGTCCCTCGTGTTAACACGCCGTGTGTTCGATTGTCGAAATCAACGTTCAGCTCAATCTAATTAAACCGAATCGTGCTCTGAAGTGATCAATATTCACCGTGTTCATTATAAGAAAAATCTCTATCTTTTTATTTTTTCTTTATTGAGTGACTAGTGTTAATAAAGAAAAAGAGAAAATCGAATCACCCGTCGCATGGTTATCTACGTCTTTTTCACTTTGCCCTTCTCGAACCTTCTCATTATTTCCTTTTCACGCAAAATTATAAGTTCATCTCACATCGCTCACCAAAAACCAGATCCACTACGCAGCATGCACTGTTTTTAGAGCTATCTTCCAAATTAGGCCGTTGAAATTTTCGTTGCTGTTCTGAATACAGCCACCAATGCAGCGCTCCGATATCGCGTCTCTACTGAGGTCTTCGTATATCGGATTTTTGTACTTGCGATTTTGAAGACGGTTCTCATGTGCTTTTAGACGTGACCACGCACTCTTTTTTTATAATTGCAAAGTGGCCAATGCGAGCCGCAACGCCGAATAACGAGGTAAAACCACGTTTTCTTCGTGTGCCGGCACCGGAATCGGTCACTTCTGTGACATGATTGCAAGGATCGTTGCAAGCTTCTTCCTATTGTTGCTTGACAGCGTTTCTCAACAATAGTTCACAAACTCTTGAAGCAAATTTAAGAATATTCTTCCCTGTTAGGTCGTACGGCGTTTGTTGAACTGGCGGCGGCAGATCCATTATTCCACAAAACTTCTTTGCTCCATTCAAATCAATCCCCAATAAACGCATTGTGAAGAAGAATTGTGTATTTATTTCGTAAGCCGTTCTGATGTACGGGCATGAATATATCGAAGTCAGCTCGCATGATGAACTAATATTTTGAATCCCAGCTCTCGTATGCTTTGTGATCCAAATTCCACTTTATCTCCACACATTTTACGTTTCACTCATTCTGACAAAGCAGAAAAAACAGTTGAGAAATTCAATATCCAATATTCGGTTCTTCTGGCACTAGGAAGTTATCCGCACGTTTTAATTTCCTTGCACTGGCACTTACATTGGCTTCGTCATTCGCCGCTTCATGTCGATTTTTAGGAGATTTCATTTTACGATCTTTCCTGAATTTTTTTTTATGAAGTATTATATCGCCCTATAACACTTGTAATACGCCAGACGAAAATTCGGTTGCGAACACCTCGAAAATAGTTAATAAAGTTCCGCGATTTTGGTCGAAAGTGGCGACCCGCGCGAGGTGTAGCTGGACGGGGGCAACACGAAATGAGGGGGCCAATCGAGTGGAGGAGATAGAGCAGTGTCGACTCGTTCTTACGTGTATGACGGAGACAACGCGTTGAGACTGGCGAGGAGCTGTCGACCGTTGCTGAGTAGCTATATCCCCTCCACTCGACCGCCTCCATCCCGCTACTTTCGTGTAAGCCGCCACTTTCAACCAAAATCGCGGAACTTTATTAATTATTTTCGGTGCTCGTAGCCGAATTTTCGTCCGGCGTTTTACAAGTGTTGTAGGGCGATATAATACTTCATAAAAACAAGATTGCAAGACCTGATGCTATGACTTCAAAATATATATTTTTTAAAAGAGTATAATCCAGTCCAGTGTCATGTTATACACAAGCTACCTGTCTGGCTGTTTAAACTGATAATGTTATAGAATAGTGGATCAGATGTGAGTTGAAATTGACTTTATTTAAATTACTTGAAAAAGGCGGTTTTTTACCTGTATACCGCGGTTTTGTCGATATGAACTCGTCCGACGGTTTTGTGGCCGTGATGAAGACGCTTAGTGAAATATGTCACCAGCTCATAGACTAAAATATTGAATTATTTAAACGAGTACAATGTGATAATCTCAAACGAGGCCTAACACATATTTCAAATCGAATTTCACCCAGAGGTAAGTGGGTTTGATTCTCAATTACAGGTTTACTTCGTTCTCGAGATTACATCGGTAGATGTTTAAAGTCTTAATTCGTCTATTTTTATGCTCGAAATGCATTTGCATCTCGTATCCTAATCGTATTATGCATTTAAAAATCGTATCCTTTAATTAACTGGTCTGCTTAGGAGCCTGGTCGTGAAAGTACCTTTTTCGGCCATAATGAGTTGTGACGTGACATTTTGCGCCCCGTCACATGCGTGAACTGTGTGCGGTCAGGAGGTCGGATTTACGACCTTGGGACGGCGCACGTTCGACTCTTACGCCAAGGTAAATTAAGATCGGTTACCTTATGGTCGGGAATTGGTCACCATTTTAGTGTTTTGTCATTGTTTTGTTACGGAGTCGAGTCATTTGTTTTAATAAAGTATAATTGTTCATGTTAGTAAAGGATCTTCGTATAACTTTCAGTAAAATATAGAATTCGTCCTTTATAAAAGATTTTAGTTTGTTTCATCCCGTAAAGATTATGTTTTGGAATTCAGTCTAGTATTTAGTCGCTCACGTGATGGTTACCTGAAGTTCGGCAAATAATGGCTACTTAGCGTCTATGAAGGCTCACGGTTATCTGAAATTTGGCTGGTTATCTTTTTTGGTGTTGTCCTAAATATTATTAACCTAAATCGCCTCGCCGATTTAGGTTATTTTTGGTAAGTATGTTTGACTCGGAGTTTTGCCGATTAATGCAGGCGGGTCGCATAACATCTGGGGCCGAAATATTACTGTGTCACCCTCCTCCCACGACTTCCCAGCCTGGCGCTGGACCAGCCTGTTGTTATTGCGGGTATCGCGGACCGGATCATCTCCGGCGCCTCTTTATGTTGGGGTTTATGGGACTGGGGAAGATGGGTGAGGTGACAGTGTTGTCTTTAGGTTTCTGGGGCCCGCGTGGACAGTGTCGGTGGCCACCGCCATCCACGGGCAGGACCCTGACCCCATCTAAGTCAGTAACCGGATCCCCGGGGAAGATACCCGCGAGGCAACGTAATTACTGCCGGCAGAGCAAAGAGGGTTTTTCAGATTTCAGCCAAATAATTCGGTCACACCGTTTGAATTACGCGCCCTTATCACGTCCTCGGCCAAATCCCCAAAGCTCTCGGACGCGAGGGACTACAGCGAAGTGGGAGAGGAGCGGAACGTCCAATTAGCGTAGAGGAATATCGAGGGGCAGCGTTGACGCTAGGAGGGACAACTAGAGCGCCAAGGGCCGAAATGAGGGGAGAGCATCGACCCCGAGAGAGCGACGATCGAGCATCGAAAATCACTTCTTCCCGACCAGTCTTAAAGTATAGACGTTTATTAAGTACGATAGAGTAAGTGCGTCGTCTCAAGTACTTCGTGCAAAGGCCTGGAAGACTCGAGATTCGGACTCGTCTCCTAACATCGAGATACTTGGTGTGGCCCAGCTCCATATTTATTGTACAGGCGATAAACTCATTTACTCGTGTTAGCCGTGTGGCTTTTTCTTTGTTATTTGGTTTGGTTTGGGTTTGGGTGGCTTATCGTATGTCGATTTTGGTAATTCTGTAGTATACGAGTGGGTGTGTGCCCGCGAATGAGATTATCGCCTCATTATCAAGTCACTCTTTCGATTCTTTTGGTATCATTCTTTTGTATTATTCTTTTGCGTTATCTTTTCGTATTATCGTATCGTTCAGGCATTTATTCCGTCTTATATTTTTCGTGATTATTTTGGCTCTTGCGAATTATTCCGGTAATTTAAGACCGTTCATTTATTCGTGATTATCGCATCACATATTTGGTTGAGTGTCGTTACAAATGCGCCTCGTGTGCGATTAAATATCTGGTTCTCTCGTGGCGGTCTTAAGCGTCGAATATCGTACCCGGTTATCTTTTGGCTATCTTTGAGATCTGGTGATCTCGGTTATCTTTTGGCTATCGTTGAGATCTTGTATCTCGGTTATCTTGGCTACCTGTGAGATCTTGGATCTCGGTTCTCTTGGTTCTCTTTGGCTACCTGTGAGATCTTGTATCTCGGTTATCTGTGGGTACCTGTGTGATCTGTGAAGATCGGCGAATCTACGGTTATCTGGAGTTGGTACGATATTTGCGCGTCAGATTAAGCTTACGTTATTTGACATAATTCAGGAATTCGAGAATTCGGAATTTCTGTAACTCAGGACGACGTTAACGAACTCATAAATTGCGCCTTAATTTTTCTGTGAATTCCGGTTATATTTCATTTTGTTTTCCCGAGCCTAGTATATTAAGCAAGCCTGTAATTTCTTGTGGAAGATACGCGTGAATATTGATTTGTCATCGTCGTTTCGTTATCGTGAAGTCGCGTTGAAAGAGACGCGTTATCGTTGCATTTATCGTATTATTGTAAGTTAGGATATCATAAATCAGCGGATCCACCGGATTTGTTCATTTCTGTCAGGTTACCTTTGTAATTCGCCCACATTTTGAGTATTTCGTATCTTTGGCTCTCGGGAGCTTGTATTCAGTTTGTTAAGTTTGTAAATCTAATTTTAAGCACGATTTTATTGTACAGCGCCGAACCCACTGTACATCCCCGTCGCAATAAGTGCGGGTGATCCCCGGGATCGATTAAAAATAAATTAGTTTCCCGAAGCACCGCGTCGTTCTATTTCACCTAAGGATCCGGCCCCTCTACCATAATCGTATCGTTTTGGTGAGCTTAGCCGGCATTCTGTACTGACTCAATTTTTATCTATCGAGTTGCTGGCTATTGAGACCGAAAAATAAATAAGCCATTCGTTCATGGATGGTGGCAACGAGCGAGATTCGTTCGTTGCCTGGCGCCTAACTCTCGAATAGTCGGAGGTTACGTATTTTTGGTTAGATTGGGATATCGTATTCGGGTCATCATTAGTGATGCCGCGAGACGAGACGAATTTCTCGTCTCGTCTCGAAATCTCGCCTCGTCTCAAGATCTCGTCTCATCTCGTCTCGTCTCGAAATCTCGTCTTTAAAAAATCTTGCTTGCATAATATTACAGGTTATTGGAGCTCGTAGGCTTTACTCGATTCCACTCGCTCTCATTCGCACACATTCGCACACACTCACACACACACACGCACACCCTCAAACACACTCGCACACGCTTGAACATATTTGCCCACACTTGCAACCACACACACACACACACACACGCACGCACGCACGCGCGCGCGCACACGCACGCACGCACACACACACACACACACACACACGCGCGCGCACACACGCAAGCACGCACACACACGCCATCAATCAGGAACAGTGTTGGGCGAATTTTTAATTAAATACATTTAAATTACAAATTACAATTGTAATTTGTAATTGAAAGTCAAATCAATTACAAATTACAAATGTAATTGAAATATTTTTTTGAATCAATTACAAATTACAAATGTAATTGAAATGTTTCTTTGAATCAATTACAAATTACAAATGTAATTAAAATGTTTTTTCGAATCAATTACAAATTACGAATGTAATTGAAACGTTTTTTGAATCAATTACAAATTACAAATGTAATTAAAATGTTTTTTCGAATCAATTACAAATTACGAATGTAATTGAAATGTTTTATTGAATCAATTACAAATTACAAATGTAATTGAAATGTTTTTTTGAATCAATTACAGAATACAAATGTAATCGAAATGTTTTTTTGAATCAATTACAAAATACAAATGTTATTGAAATGTTTTTTTGAGTAAATTACAAATTACAAATGTAATCAAAATGTTTTTTTGGTAATTGTCTAGATTGACTACTTTTCCGAAATTTATTGTTTTTTTTTTTTCGACAAAACCCTTCATTCAGGCACTAATAATAATCAGGCGGGGGAGCATGAAAAAGTTAAATAAATTAATTAATAAATAAATAAAATAAAAAAAATAAAATTCTGAATTTTATTGTTTTTTTTTTGGCAAAACCCTTCAATTAGGCACTAATAATGATAATTAGGCGGGGGAGCATGAAAAAGTTAAATGAATAAATGAATAAATAAATAGAATGAAAAAATAAGAAAAATTTCGAATTTTATTGTTTTTTTTTTGACAAAACCCTTCATTTAGGCACTAATAATGATAATCAGGCGAGGGAGCATGAAAAAGTTATATGAATAAATAAATAAATAAATAAATAAATTTAAAAAAAAATAAAATTCGGGAAAGTAGTCAATCTAGACAATTACCGTAATTTGTAATTGATTCAAAAAAAACGTTTCAATTACATTTTTAATTTTTAATTGATTCAAAAGAAGATTTCAATTACATTTGTAATTTGTAATTGGTTCGAAAAACGCTTCAATTACATTTTAAATTTGTAATTGATTCAAAAAAAACATTTCAATTACATTTGTTATTTGTAATTGATTCGAAAAAACCTTTCAATGACATTTGTAATTTGTAATTGATTCAAAAAAACACTTCAATTACATTTGTAATTTGTAATTGATTCAAAAAAACATTTCAATTACATTTGTAATTTGTAATTGATTAAAAAAAACATTTCAATTACATTTTTAATTTGTAATTGATTCGAAAAAACGTTTCAATTACATTTGTAATTTGTAATTGATTCAAATAAACATTTCAATTACATTTTTAATTTGTAATTGATACAAGAAAACATTTCAATTACTTTGTATTTTGTAATTGATTCAAAAAAACATTTCAAGTACATTTTTAATTTGTAATTAATTCCAAAAAACATTTCAATTACATTTGTATTTTGTAATTGATTCAAAAAAACATTTCAATTACATTTATAATTTTTAATTGATTCAAAAAAACATTTCAATTACATTTTTAATTTGTAATTGATTCCAAAAAACATTTCAATTACATTTGTAATTTGTAATTGATTCCAAAAAACATTTCAATTACATTTGTATTTTGTAATTGATCCGAAAAAAACATTTCAATTACATTTGTAATTTGTAATTGATTTGACTTTAAATTACAAATTACAATTGTAATTTGTAATTTAAATGTAATTGGATGCTGCCCGACACTGATCAGGAAGAAGTCTACTTTGCATCAACGGCTGGATGTCGTGCAGCCTACAATCGCAAATTTAAAAAAATATGAAGGAATAAAACGAGTCACCTACGTTATATTTTATAAGGAAATAAGTAATGACATTAACGATTGTGTGTATTGTTGAAGATAAAAAAAATGTACGAAATGTTTCAAGTCTCTACAAACGATTCTGTTCACTTAAAATAAATAAACACTTTTCGCTTATACAACCATACTCATGGGACTTCTATGAATCAGTTTAATGAAAAATATCGCAAAATCTCGAAAATCTCGACGAGATTCTCGTCTCGTCTCGTGACATCACGAGACGAGATTTTTCTCGAAAATCTCGACTTCTCGTCTCGTCTCGAGACATTGCGAGACGAGATTTTTCTCGTCTCGTCGAGACGAGACAATTCTCGTCTCGGCGGCATCACTAGTCATCATCATTTTTGTAATTTGTAAAATTAAGCTCAGTTGTCTGAATCAAAGAATTGAGAAATTCCTCATAGAGTCTATTATTGAACAGGGTACGGACGATCCAGGCTGCAATTCTTTTAATGATGCTTACGTCTAACCCTTCTTTAAGGCATCCGAGATCGCTGTATGTCGAGCCATCAGCTAGATCGTACCACTTTAAAATGCTTTTCAGCCAACGAGAGATCGTCTGTGATGTCGATGGTCTGTGTAACGTCCTGGGTCGAAAAAACACAAATAAATTTTAAAAATTTCATTTCATATACCATTGATCAAACATAAAACCGGATCCGTATGATCCGCAGTAGAAATATTTAATCTCTCATTTATTCACGGGAAAAACACGAATGACCAGGGGTGACCCTCATTGCCGGAGTTCTCCCGCCAAGCACGAAGTATGCCTGCGAGCATGCAACCCGCTACGCGTGAGGCATGCCTGCAGGCATGCAACCCGCCAAGCGCGAAGTATGCCTGCGAGCATGCAACACACCTAACACACGAAATTTCAGCCTTTAACAAACGAAGCTCGTCGCGGGGAGAAGGCGCGTGAGTGACGAACCGGCGTATGTCGCGCGTTATCACCAAGCTCCCACAGATGTTGGAAGCCGGTGAGAATCAGCGTCTCGCTGGCTCGCACAAAATGGCCGCGCTTATCGCCTAGGGACGAGCCTCAACATAAACAAAAAGTTGCGCGTCGAGAGTATCGATGTCCCGGCACTGACAATAGTCAGAATTCCGTCTGGAGAATATCGATGTCTCGACGCTGATTTTGCATATCACCAGCCGCAATAATTGGAAAAGCGTCTGGAAATTATTGTCAGCAAAATGTCGAGGTGTGAGAGAAACTCTTCCCTCACGCGCCGACATCTCCCACCTTACGCGACAATAGAATAAGGGCCTATATAATGACCAGTAATTAGCTAAGGATAGTCAGTCGAACTTCGAGCCTGGTCCCCCGAGATCACTCGAGCATTATATAGCCGTCGCGAAATATTCAGTTTTCTCTAAGTAAAACATATTGTACTTTTTAAACCATAAAAATCGGTAGCACGGTAGCCCCGGCAAAACCAGTGTAAGAAAAACATCGAAAATAAATAAATAATCGAAAACCTAAAAGAAAAAATATAAAACGCATTCACGTTTCATTTGCCACCAAGCGACATTAAATAGAGAAAGGGGGGAAATTGAACGAAACCGAACTTCGAGCTGTCAATATTCTCGAGCAGAACTCCCATAGAAATTCACTAGCGCCTGTGCGCTAGACGCACGTGCTTAAGTAATTACTTATTCCTCCCTCCGAGTACAGTCCCGTGCGCCAGACGCACGTTCTGTACTCTAACCAGCCAACCACAACTCTGTGCGCTAGACGCACGAACTGTGGTGGAGGTTTCAACCCTACCATATGAGAATTCTGCCCGAGAGTCAGGACTCACTCAAAGAGGGATCATAAATTTTGTCATTTAGATTTACATGGGTAGACGCCGCAGTGGCAGGGAGGAAAAGTTGAAACGTCTCGCTCGCGGCGAGTTCCACTTAGTAAAGGGGAGAAACACCCCGTCTCTAGTAAACAGCGAAGTACGGGTTGCCGAAACAGTGGCAAAAGTTGTGGCCCAACCCTTAGCAGGCCCTTCAACACGACCGATAGTCCCTTTCGGATTACCGAGTGTTAAGGAGCGCCCTGTGGGGGTAGCCACAATATTCCGAGTTCCCGAGGGGACGGCCCCGTACGTTCTCCCCGACCCGATTCTCCCGGGACCCGTTCACCGGCCCCATAGAGACAGCGTCAGCGACGTATCGACGATAGGCGCGGATTCCGACAGCACAGATTCCAGCGACCCCTAGGAAGTTATCACATTGGAATAATAACCCGCTACGCCCAAAAAGTAAGTGAACGATATTTTACCAATCCCATTACCGCAAGCCTCTATCCCCGACCGGCGCATTCCGGCCGAAACAAGAGGTTTCCTTGTAACTGTAAATCGTGCATCACGGGCGGGACGTATTAATCCTCGCCCAGGACGTAACATCTGTGTAATTTTTTTATTGTTAGAATTAGTCTATTAGAGCCTCTACATAGTAACTTAATTACCTTTAGGTATCTGACTATGACCCTCACTCGGCACACCGAGGGATTATTCCTGAAAAATGGTATAAAGAATTTTAGTTATGCACTCTCCAATTTCACAGCCTTGGTTTAGTCTGTTATAATAATCTTAATCCCCGTTCGATCTATTCTAATATGCTCGATATCGATTAGCAAAAGCCCCTGTACCCTGTGGCTCGTTCCCACAGCGAGAAGGCTCACTAATTTTTTCGTGATTTGTGTTGAGATATTGAGAGACTTAGGCAATTTCATTTTTTCCGTCTCTGAATTCCAAGTCTTGGAATATTTGAATAAAACCGGTTTGAGTCGGAAAACGTTCTTAATTAATCTTAAAAGTATAGGCTCATATTTTAGTGACCGTGCAAGAAGTAGAAAAATTGCTGATCGAGTGGAATCCAAGGTTCCGTGTGATCGGCCCCTTTTTTAAACCATTTCGACAAGAAAGTCAATATGCCCTCGAATTTTGCATCGAACGAGTTCTGATCAAGTTTTTCACAAAACTCCCTGTATTGTTTGATCGCCGACTCCCTTATGGACTTCATCATAATAGCAATCGCTTATTTCGGTGTTCCTTTTTTCAGATAATGCCTCCCTGATAACCTCCCTGCCATTAGGTAAAGCTTCTCTACCAAACGTGTGGGTGATCTAAAAGGACACGAAAAGAGACGTCGAGAAGGTTTAAAAACTAGAGATTTTCTTATCAGCATGCTCATCAAAATCGAATACGCCGGTTGTGCTTGCCAGCGAGGCACTACCAGTATCCCCTTCACCTTCTCTTGGGAACGCATCACAAATTATGTATTCCAATGAACGGTGAGTGCGTCAATGACATGAGTACACCCGCCGGATCTCTGATCCAGACACAGAACAATTAAATTTACCTATTGATTAGCGAATAGTTGATGCCAAATTGGCTGATTATCAAACTGAACGCGGACTATTGAGCTCCCATTCTGTGTATATATTTTCCTTTCTTGACTCGATCCAGCTCCATATTTTTCCTTCGTGGAATGTAAGAGGCAAACACTCGCAACCGACGCGACACACACAATTTCCAAATCGGTTTGGCGATCTTGTTAAGATTTTCAAACCTTAGCAAAAATCTTGTTGATATATGTTATTGCCGTCGTGTTATCGTTCCGGAGCAACAGCTCGCAATTCTGCAGCTGAGATGCGTAGCATTTTAAAGCGAAGAATTCGACTAACAAGGTGAAAGTTTGATTTGTTAAGAGGCGATTTGCTTTTTTGAGCAGATAATACTTATTTATTTGAAATTTTTTATTGATGAAACTATCCGCTCGATTAAATTTGAGCTTCGCACATGTATTTGGTATGTATTCAGGTAGGTAAGCAATTTTTTCAATAAGTTCAATGCAGAAACACTCCTGCTACCCGTCCTCGACCATGACACCGCGCAAAGTCCCTCCATCGCTGGTTGACATGTTTATTTACCTTCAGGTGATCTGAAACACGATATCAAATGGCGTTTTACATCATACACATCATGTAGCTACAGTATGACGAGCGAGAAAAAATCGAGAAACTGGCGACTTGGCAAAATAAAATCAACAAATTCGCTAAAAAATTCGGTTTATTTTTTTGCAATAAAAAATAAATAAATAAAGTATCGATTTTTGGTTTGTCATACTATAAAAGGATCTTTCCTCAACATGCAGTAAAAATTTGCGATCGGTCCATTATTTTTTTAGGTATCATGTCAACAAATCGCAAAAAAGCTGTTTCGAGAAAAAAGCATTTCAAGTTTCAAGTACAGTTTATGAAAGCATATCAACTACTTACGGATCACGTTAGCCGCTGTTCATCCCACGCATCAACGAATATCCTCGTTTGGTCGCCAACAACGATTCCTATCGTTGTCATTGCTTTGAGGACGGCATATAATTCTTCATTACAAATACCAGCTGCTAAATAAACCACAATGCCTATGGGTTTTACGCCACAGTGAAGATGTTTGGGGTCGAGTCGCCAGATAGTAGAATCGAGACTCTCGTTATTGTTTGGGGTTTCACCACCCAACCACCTTTCTAGCAATCCTCTCGACGACAAATCTTCGTAAATTGGCTTTATTGCATTTTCAACATCTTTATGGAATGGCTGTTCATGATTGAATTTGGCGAGTTTTTTCACAAGGAAACTTTCCCAGGTGTCCCCCTCCGATGTCAATGAGCTTTGGATATGTTATAGCCCTCGATAAAATAAAAGACACGTATTTTTTTACATGTGCTCTTAAACCAATTTTAAGGGGTGCCCCCAAATTAGCCCCCAAAGTAAGGGGTTGCAGCTAGTAATTTCGCTATTTCACATAGAAGCAGTGCTCTGATCAACATGAAACCAATTGCAAAATGTTTCTTGTGTTAAATTATTAAGATTACATGTCCAACTTTTATGATCCCCTGTTGCAAAAGGGTGCACCACCCCTTATAACGTTTATTTTTTATACGTTTTTTGATGTAACAAATCTATTTATTGATCGATTTTAATTAAACAAAAACCAAATTGAAGAACACAAATGAATAAAGTTTACGTGTTTTTGATTTTTTTTTTGAATACCCAAAATAAAGGGGTAAACTACCCCTCAGAAAAAAATTCTTTTTTGCACGGAAATATATTTATTTGGTTGAAAAATGGATCTGATGCTAAATAATGAAATGTACATGTCTGACTTTCCATGCGCCCTTGTCGCAGGGGGGCTAACCACCCCTTAAAACGTTTATTTTTATGTTCCAAATTGGATTATTGGCCGATTTTAATAAAACAAATACCAAATTGAAGAGCATGAAAAAATTACGTTTACGCGTTATTACTTTTTTTTCAATGAACCAAAAAAAAGCGGTAGACTACCCCTCGAAAACATTGCGAGGTGTCCCTCTCCGATTTTGATGAGCTTTGGATATGTTGTAGTCCTCGATAAAATAAAAGACACGTTGTTACGTCCTGGGCGAGGATTAGTACGTCTTGCCCGTGGTGTACGATTAACAGTCACAAGGAAATAAGGGGCCTCTCGTTTCGGCTGGAATGCGCCGGTCGAGGATAGAGGCTCGCGATAATGAGATTGGTAAATTTTTATTTACATTTGGGGCGTAGCGGGTTTTTAATGCAACGTGATGATTTCTTCGTTGTCGTCGGAGTCTGCGCTGTCGGAGTTTGCAGCTAACGTTGACACGTCGCTGATGCTGTCCCAGTGGGGCCGGTGAACGGGTCCCGGGAGAATGACGTCGGGGAGAATATACGGGGCCGTCCCATCGGGTATTCTGAATATTGTAGCTACCCCTATAGGGCGCTCCTTGACACTCGGTGATCCAAGAGGGAAATCGGGTTTTGCTGAAGGGCCCGGTAGGGGTTGGGCCACAATTTTCGCTACCGTTTCGGCAACTGGTACAACAACCCGCACTTCACTTTTTTGTTGGGTTGGTGTGTTACTTCCGCTCACAAAATCGTGTTCGCCACGAGCGAGGCGCTTTAATTTTTTCTCCTGGCCACTGCGGCGTTTACCCATATAAATCTAAATAAAAAAATTTGATGATCCCCCTTTGAGTGAGTCCTAACTCTCGGGCAGAACTCTCATATGGTAGGGTTGGTACCTCCACCACAGTGCCTGCATCTAGCGCACGGATTTGTGGTTGGATGGTTAGAGTATACAGCGTGCATCTGGCGCACGGGACTGTACCCGGACGGAGGAAAAGGTAACTACGTAAGCACGTGCATCTAGCGCACAGCACTGTAGTTAGAGAGTGTGAGAAAAGTAACTACTTAAGCACGTGCATCTAGCGCACAGTACTGTAGTTAGAGAGTGTGAGAAAAGTAACTATTTAAGCACGTGCATCTAGCGCACAGTACTGTAGTTGGAGAGTGTGAGAAAAGTAACTACTTAAGCACGTGCATCTAGCGCACAGTACTGTAGTTAGAGAGTGTGAGAAAAGTAAAGTAACTGCGTGAGCACGTGCATCTAGCGCACAGTACTGCAGTTATGAAAAAGTGTTGGAAACACGTGAATTTCGATGGGAGTTCCGCTCGAGAATGTAGACAGCTCGAAGTTCGGTTTTTGTTCAATTTCCCCCTTTTATTTGATGTCCCTGGTGCACAAATGAAACGCGAATGCGTTTTATTTTTTTGGGTTTTTGATTATTTATTCATTTTGATGTTTTCTTACACTGGTTTTTCGGGGCTACCGTGCTACCGATTTTTATGTGAAAAGAGTACAGTATTTTAACTTATTATTGAATTGAATATTTCGCGACGGGCTATAAGGCTTGAGTGATCTCGGGTGATCAGGCTCGAAGTTCGACTGACTGTCCTTAATTATAGCTCGACATTATATAGTCCCTTATTCTATTGTCGCATAAGGTGGGAGATGTCGGCGCGTGAGGGAAGAGTTTTTCTCACACCTCGACATTCTACTGACGATAATCTCCAGACGCATTTTCAATTATGGCGGCTGGTGATATGAAAAATCAGCGTCGAGACATCGATATTCTCTAGACACAATTCTGACTATTATCGGTGCCGGGAAATCGATATTCTCGAGGCATGATTGTAGTTTAAGTGATATGAAATGTCAGCGTCGAGACATCGATATTCTCCAGACGAAATTCTGATTATTGTTAGTGCCGGGACATCGATATTCTCGAGACGCAACTTTTGTTTATGTTGAGGCTCGTCCCTAGGCGATAAGCGCGGCCATTTTGTGCGAGCCGGCAAGACGCTGATTCTCACCGGCTTGCAACATCTGTAGGAGCTCGGTGATAACGCATGACATACACCGGTTCGTCACTCACGCGCCTTCTCCCCGCGACGAGCTTCGTTCGTTAAAGGCTGAAATTTCGTGTGTTAGGTGGGTTGCATGCTCGCAGGCATACTTCGCGCTTGGCAGGTTGCATGCCTGCAGGCATGCCCGCGCGTTGCGGGTTGCATGCTCGCAGGCATACTTCGTGCTTGGCGGGAGAACTCCGGCAATGAGGGTCACCCCTGGTCATTCGTGTTTTTCCCGTGAGAGATTGAATATTTTTACTGCGGATCATACGGATCCGGTTCTATGTTTGATGAATGGTTCATATAAAATAAATTTTTTAATTTATTTATGTTTTCGACCCAGGACGTTACACACGTAATTTTTTATATGTACCCTTAAGCCGATTGAAGGGGTGAAATCAACCCCCAAAGTTAGGGGTTGCAGCTGATAATTTCCCTGCTTCACATAGAATCAGTGCTCCGATCGACATGAAACCAATTACAAAAGGTTTCTTTTGTTAAATAATGAATTTTACATGTTCGAATTTTCATGCACCCTTGTTGCAAAGGGGTGAACCACCTCTTACAACTTTTATTTTTATACATTTTCGGTGTAACAAATCGGATTATTGACCGATTTTAATGAAACAAAAAACAAATTGAAGAGCACTAAAAATAAAGTTGCAGATTTTTTTTCGAATAACCAAATAAAGGGACAAACTACTCCTCAGAGGGAAATTTTTTTTTCCACTGAAATATTTTCATTCCACTGTAAAATGTTTCCGGTGCTAAATAATGAAATCCATATGTCTGATTTTCCATGCACCCTTGTCACAAAGGGCTGAACCGCCCCTTAATAGGTTCATTTCTAGACATTGTGAAAAGTTACGTTTTGTAACTTTAATCCATTACAAAACGAATTGTAACGCAATGTTTATGGATCGAAAGCCAAAATGAATAGTAGAAAAAATACTATTTGCATTTTTTTGCGGTTTTTTCGAAGTGCCAAAATTAAAAGGTTGACCACATCTCATAGCACGATGAATTTTTTGCATTAAAATATGTACCTCGACTATAACAACTCTTTCCCAACATTTATGTGGTCATTTTCGTGTCTAAAAAATTCTATTAGACAGATATCGTAATCAAGGAAAGCGTCACATCACGTCTTTTCATGATATCGATCGTATACATAGTCGTATTGGGAGCCAAATATGGTGTCGTAAACTATGAGATGCTCGGTCCCAAAAAAAAAGATAAAATGCCCACTGAAATAATAAAACTCCGGCTCAGATGAGTGACGATTTCAGTTCTCATTTTTCTGCCGAGTTATCGTTTTACTGTTAGACGAGTTGTGAATAAAGTTAATAAAATGTACATCAATCCAATGAACGTAATAAAACTTTTGTTAATCACTGTAAATTAAAAGAAAGTATAGAAAAAATATTAAAGGACTGTATGACAGAATTCAATGATCCGGAAATCATAGAAGATACAATATTAGATTTTCAAGAACCATTTAAAGATATCGAAGTACATGCTGTGGAAGATAATGCCGTGGAATGGAACTGCGGAATTTCTCGACATGACACTGGAACTTGTTCTGCGGATGACGAAAACTTAAGCCAAGATTATAAACAAAGAGCCGTCGAATATTGGAGAAGTGGAAAAACAAAAACAAATTTAAAAGTAGACACAGTTCGATGTCGATTCAGGAAAGTGAAATCGGTGCGCCAGTTGAGAGGTTGGACTCGCCAAATAAATCAAGGTGAAACTTATATGTAGAAACTGATACGTATATCAGAATATACCCTTGATAACAATTATGTATTTGTATTTATCAATTTGGTATTTGTTTAATTAAAATCGGCCAATAATCCAATTTGGAACATAAAAATAAACGTTTTAAGGGGTGGTTCGCCCCCTTGCGACAAGGGTGCATGGAAAGTCAGACATGTACATTTCATTATTTAGCATCAGATCCATTTTGCAACCAAATAAATATATTTCCGTGAAAAAAACATTTTTTTTCTGAAGGGTAATTTACCCCTTTATTTTGGGTATTCAAAAAAAAATCAAAAAAACGTAAACTTTATTCATGTGTTCTTCAATTTGGTTTTTGTTTCATTTAAATCGGTCAATAAACCGATTTGTTACTTCAAAAAACATATAAAAAATAAACGTTATAAGGGGTGGTGCACCCTCTTGCAACAGGGTTTCATGAAAAGTCGGACATGTAATCTTCATTATTTAACATAAGAAACATTTTGCAATTGATTTAATGTCGATCGGAGCACCTCTTCTATGTGAAACAGCGAAATTACCAGCTGCAACCCCTTACTTTGGAGGCTAATTTCACCCCTTAAATCAGCTTAAGAGCACATGTAAAAAATAGGGTAGACTTACCGGTTGTGGCCACTTTAAACATTTTCAATCATTAATTTTGGAACAGAGTTCACATTATTGCAAATTCAGGACTGAAAAAGTGATTGATATAACCTATAAGGTACACAGAATCGAATTGTTATCATTTAAAACCTTTTCTGATCATGACGAATAAGAAAATATGAATTTATCTTGTAGCTGTCATTTTCATCATTTGTGGCCACATTTGTACTACTTTTGGCCATCCGAAGTACCAGTTGTGGCCATCAACCTTTGAATTGGGATACGAATGCGCTACAAACGAAATATGGAGTTTTAGACAATCAGTATCGGCAGATTCGAGTTAAAAATAGTTATTTATTTCCGTAATAAACATATTACTGAAATGCTATAAGCGTGCTCTATTTGTGCCATAAGCTGGCCACAAATAGAACAATCACATTTTGAATGTACTACTTTTGGTCACCACGTAACTGTCAAGTATTTTACATTTGTGGTCATATGGCCACAAATAGAACAATCGCGTTTTTAATGCACCACTTTTGGCCACCGCATATTTGTCAGGTATTATAGCTGATATGTCAGTTTTTTGTGATTCCAACCCGCAAAATAAGCTTTAACTGATAAAATATACATTTTTTATGGGGCAAAATGACTTTAGATTATTTAGATAATGAGAAACCGTAGTCTTATCACCTCGGGATCCCTTAACACTTCTGACAAAAAAACTAACCAACCGCTCAGCGTTGACAAATTTCGTCATATTTCGTTGGAATAAATTAACAGATATTCAATAAAGCAATCGATAGTGGTGCGCAAACATCTCGAATATCGAAATATTACGCCCGATGAAGTGAACACAGCCTTGAAACTTTGAAAAACTCGAGGGAAATGCAGAGTGGCCACAAACGGTACATAAACGGACTACAGCATATCCAAAGCTCATCAAAACGGAGGGGAATCTTTCCTTGTCAGCTTCGGTTTTTCGCGATTTGCACCAACTCTGTGACCCTACTGTACAGTACATACGCTGGGGATTTTCATTCGTCGAGTTCTTGTGATAAAACGTGGCTCACACAGCATTTTACATGTCTTCAATAGGATCTGGATATCTCCTGATAGCTAAACCGTATAAAATCGTCAATTTTTTTCATCTATTTGTCCGTCAATTTTCCTTTTCCTTCAAGTTCCTTAGTTTCTAAAAATATTTCTCAGACGTGACCCCATACGCTTCTCAACATGTTCTACGCCTTCTTTTACCTCACTTGATACCGTTCCCACGATCGGCGAAACATTTCTTTTATAGAATCAATCTCCATTTTCCAGATGACCCTTGATGATTTGCAGTACACTCGTCCATGTATTATTCGATCCAAATATTATATTCCGCAGTGCTGAATTTTGATTCGCAAAGTTGATAAGCATGGCAATACGAAGATTTCACCACGACGTCGATTACCTTGCTTATATATTTCCCAATCAGAGTCGTGACCCCAAACAATGAAGTGAATCCCCTCTTCTTCCAAGTTCTATCATCAGACACAAATATATCTTACAACTGGCTTTCCGTGCTCACTATTTTTCACTTTCTCCTCGTTTACTACTTTTTTAGTCAGGATATAGAATACAGCTTTTGTTCCATGGTGAATGTTTTCTAGAGCAGCATAGTACAGAGTTGTACTAATTCCTCGAAATAAATCCATTAGGCCACAGAACAAATGTATACCCCTCTCTGCTTACTCCTAACATTTTCATGACTAAAACAATTCTAACTAAAACTTACACTGCATTGATATTTTTAATTACAAACGACGAACACTAGATTCACCGAATTTTACACTTCACCGTTAAAAATGTTATGAAATTTACAATACTTTTACTGTACCAAAGTAATTGAAATTTACAAACATGGTATATGAAACGTTAATTCATACCATCATATCGCTAAATTAATAGAGTGATATTAATTTTAATATACTATGGGGAATTTAATATACACAAGTTTGAATACTGAAAACCCGTATACTAATTTTTCGAATACGTTATGCAATGCTACAATTTTTGTTATAATAATCAAAATTCTTGTATATGAACTCATTTATCAGTAACGATGTATTACAAAAAAAAGACAACTTTGAATTTTAATTGCAACCGAATGAAAAATACATTGTACGTGAAAATGAATATTACGATACGTACAATACATCTGCAATAATTGTCTTTTAAAATTGTAAAGCAAAACTGAAATCAAAATTTCATATACAATAAATTCTAAATTACAAAATCTAATATGGTCGATCCACTATGGTGGATCGAAAATTTTGAAAATGCCATGTTATCAAATTTTGATCGAACTTTCTATTCAATTGTTTTGAGGTCACTGAACACAGATTTGAGATAAGGATTACGTGCATGCGTACGCGTGTGTGTGTTCATTCATGTTCGTGCATGTGTGAAAGTGTGCTGTGTGTGTGTAAGTGTGCATGCGCGCACACCGGTGCGTACGTGCATACGCGCGCGTATGTGTGTGTGCGTGCGTGCGTGCGTGCGTGCGTGCGTGTGTGTGCGCGCGCGCGCGCGCGTGTGTGTGCGCGCGTGTGTGTGTGTGTGTGCGTGCGTGCGTGCGTGCGTGCGTGTGTGTGTGTGTGTGTGTGTGTGTGTGCGTGCGCGCGCGTGTGTGTGTGCGTGTGCGTGTGTGTGTGTGCGTGTGTGTGTGTGAGCGTGTGTGCGCGCCCGTGTGTGTGTGCGTGTACGTGGGAAAGTGGGTGTGTGTGTATGTGTGTGCACGCGCGCGCACGCCCGCGCCCGAGTGTGTGTGTGTGTGTGCGCGCGCGCGCGTTCATGCGTGCGTGTGTTGTAATTTTTACATCAAGTTCATGTTCAGTAACCCGAAAAACCCCTATATACAGAGTTAAATTGAAATCTGACAAGTTATGTCATTCTGAGAATTCTCGAGCCACCCCTATGGATCCGTCATGATGCATTTTTTAATTTTGACTTCAAATTTGTGTTTACCAACCAAAAAAAAAACTCCTGAATAGATAGTTAGAGTGAACCTGACAAGTTATGGCATTTTTAGAATATTCGATCCACCATATTGGATTCGTCACGTTTAATTTTGTTATTGCTTCCAAAACTAACATGATTATACTAAATAAAGGGTTGAACACGCTACGACCACCATTCCTTGAGTAGCTCCCAACATACAACTGATCAAGTGTTCTCTGGCGTGTCAAATACATGATATGAATTACTAAAGTTCATAAACAGTCGATAGCGTAGTGGGTAGCGTGTTAGGTAGATAGGTAGGATAGGTAGGTAGGTCGCAGGTTCCAGTCCCGGTCGAGGAGAAAAAAAATTCTGTCGAGAAATCCGTGCATGATTTTTTTTTTTTTTTCCAGTGTAACCCGCCATGACCTCTAGCAACCACAAAATATGCGTTTGTAACTATTTTTCAAGTGATATATTAAGTATTTGTTTAAATTTTGCTACAAAAAATATTAGCAAACATTTATTAATTTTCATGAACGTTGAACTGAAAATTCAATCAAGACTGCGTACGTTTCAAATGCACAAGTGTACTGATATTCCATGGGGTAATATTATTTTTAATATACATGGTAGTACATTTAATATACATCCCTATATGGATATCAGTAAATGTGTCTCGATTTTACTAAAGTTTAAGTTGAAAATTCCTACAAAGGTTATAACTTTTCAATCTATCTGTGTAGAAATATCACTGCTCGATACCTTCACTTTTACAATACGAGTATTGTAATATTAAGTACCGTATTTGAAATTTCATAAGCGGTATCTATATAAAAACTTCCTATACTTGTGTATTAATTTTCATACAGAAACTTTTTACAGTGTTGTTACAAATGACGAATTGACAAATTTCAGTAAAGACAGCCAAGAAAGTAATAATTCGATAACCATGGCCCGGATTTGTTATAACTTCCTCGTTTCTCGATATTGATAATTTTTCAGCATAAGTACTCGCAAATATAGTTTCTGTTTCCCGAGTATGTATATTCACAGTATATTTTCTTTTTTTGGGTCTGTCAGCACATTAATGAGTTTCTCTGGAATATTTTCTGTTCATGGCTCTTCCAAATTAGCATCTGTTCCACTCAGAGATCAACAGACGACTGTGGACTGTTGATTCTCCTGACACAACACTAACAATATAACAGATTATATTATACCAGAACACTAACCATACAGTTGAAATTAGACCCTCCTGGAGTTCAAAACCTTTCGTAGAATTGTTGGCCATCCAATATCGCGCGCTCCAAATTGTTTTCCTGCGCGCCAAGTCGGTTGATGGCTCAGAAATTCGGCATTTTACGAATTTTGATTCAAAATTTACTTCAAATATTCTTAAGGATGCGACGTGCAGGGCGTTATTGCCCGCCTAACAAAGTAAATCCCTTGCGCCAGGCACAAGGGCTTATATTTAATTTTGTTTAGGATAAGTTTTCCGACAACGTCCCATACGGGCCCGTTCCCTTAGATACTTGGAAGAGGAAATTATGGTCAGGATAAATAAATGTAAGTAACTTCTTTCCCGTCAAGAGTCCAATATTAATTTAATTAACAGAATTTATAAAAGTCCCAAATATTATGTTCCAGGAATACAAGTTAATACTTCATAACTTAAAAGGGCTCGAATGAATAGCTGAATAGCAAGACAACAAACTCTCACAATCATACGTACAAACACACACGCTACTCACTCATTTATCGGCACAGCTGACAATATAGGCTGCCGACCTTTACGCTACCTCACTCGCTCGCTCTCCCGTGGTATACCGATGCTCGCTCGCTCCGTTTTGTACAGGCCCGGTCGTTGGCATACGCGGCAACCACAGCAGTTCTTTGCGCTCACGTTACACACCTTACACTCTGTCCTCGATTGCTTGACAGCTCTTGGATTCACTCGTACAGTAAACACTTAAAACTACACGACAGAATGTTCGTGGTGGAGGTTGATTGTAATTTCTTAAACTAACGCAAATCGACTTATAAACACGACGCGAGTAACTCGGGGGCCTCTTTGCGAACCCGGTCGACTTACAACGGCGACCTTATGTAGGGATCGGGGAACTACCGTCCGAGAATTATTACCGCTATGTGAAGCGTTTATGCGGAGTTACTCCGGAATCAAGCTTTACGCTATCGTGTACATCCAGAGACTAATTTGTCCTTGCTCGCTCAACTGGCTTTCTGACGATCGCCAGGTGAAAGAGCGGGGGCAAATTTTGTCAATTCAACAATCCTGCTTGCGCGAGCATTGACTCGCACTCTCAGGACGTTGCACCGGAAATCCTAATATGATATGTGGAAATATTGTAACTATCCGATATAAGGAATTTTGAGACAGTTTCTGTTAATTTCCAACGGTCATCGCCCCGTGTTGCTGAGTCGCTAAAATGGTTACTCGAAAACACGGCACGTGACAAGGAGGTTCTTAACTCAGAGAAAAACGGTAAGAATGTTACTAAAATTTGAGGGAAGGTTTGTGCTGGTACTAGGAATACACCGTAATTATTTCAGATTTTTTTACCTGACCACGTAGTTGAGGAGAGAAAAAAACATTAAATATACCGCTTATAGTGGGCTCTTTTATGGGAGAAGTATTCGAGGCTATGATTGGAGATTATTTTAGGAGTGAAAAAACGGTAAAATTTCCCCGAAGAACCGCTTAAACGACAGATTAGACCTTCATAGATATAATTTGCCCATAAAGAAACTTTTTCACCGTGCCGATTGTGAAATATACTTGTAAGCAGAATTAAGCGTGGGTAATGGCAAATTAATAAAATGAAAACGTACTTGGTGAAACAAATGTCGAACGCAACCTGCCCCGCACGTCGCCCGCGCCGCGCCACAACCTTCCCCTTGCCGCATCCAATTGACGTTAAGAACCTCCTTAAACCAGGGGAGGTTTCTACTTTGTTGGGCCAAGAAGTTACTATCAACTGGCCAAAGAAGTTAATATCGACGAGATGGTTGATTGTCAGCAGTGCGAGGTGGATTCCGATACATTGTGGCGCGGCAACTTCTTTGCGGCCATAATTTAACAATTATCGAAAAATAGAAATCGGGTTATATAGCCAAGTCCGGCTTTTGTTTGAGTTTTGGGCGCGACACGAGGTGCGCGAGAAATTTTCGAGAATTTTCTCTGAGAGTCGAAGAGTGGGGGAAGGCTCGGGGGAACGTGGGCCCACGCGCCACGAGGCGAGAGAGCCTCAGTTTCGTTTTGACGAGCGAACAGACAGAAGGGCCGAAGAGTAGTAACTCAGTGCGAAATTTTCTATTCTTTGAAAAACTCTATTGTTCAGTAGTTTCGACGTAAATTCTTTCGTGCAGTTCAATAGACGGCCCAGAGCCCCGAAAGTGCTTTTCAACGATAGTGAAAAACATAGCTTCGTGTAGACGAGTCCCCCGACGTCGCACAATCGAGATCCCAATCGATTCGTCGGGAGAGGAATATAAGTCGTCGAGGACGCGTTCCCGTCTCGGGCTCTATAGAGAGAGAGAAGCAGGAAGGCGTGATCGTGAGAGGGAACGAGTGCGAGTGAGAGGGGTCTCCATAAGCGAAATACACGGTAATTACGAGACAATTATTGCAGTTATTCCCAATTATTCTCCCCTCACCTCCCTCGCTCCGTGGGTGTATTGAATTATTTATTTCGACGTGTCGGTAGCCTCGAACAGCGAATCCACCTCCCAGTGCCGTATTCTCACAAGCTCTATTCCGCGAGATTTCGGTCGGGACACCCGTGGCTAAGGCAAGAGGCCACATGAAAATTAATTCTTCCTGGCGCCCAATATAGTGATTCGTAAAATAATATCTGGATTGATTGAGTCGGCACGCATTTGTCTAAACTGCGCCCCGGTAACAAGCCGCGACCGGGGTTATTGACGGTTTATGTTACAACATGTAGGATCTTCGCACGGATGCCGGAACTCGAGGCATCAGAGCTCGAAATTGTCTCGTGGATGAATGAGGATATTGATCTTCCTGGATGGGAACCCTTGAGCAATGATACCATCATTCGTGCGGTACAAGACGACGGTAAGACTATCTCTTCACAAGAGATAGAACGAGAAATACGCTCACAAGGAGAAGTAGAAGAAAAATAACAGAATATTATCGTCTCATCTATCAGCGACATCCTCGCATCGTATGGAAAACACGTCACGAGAACTGTACGCCTGGAGATTTGCAAGTTCTAAGAAAGACTCAGAATCTCGCTGAAGAAGCAAAAGATGTACTATAAAAAAGAATCCCTGTATGAAACGTTGATTGTTCTTTTCTTATTCTAAAATTGTTTTTAATAATTAATTATATTATGTATGCATTATTACGAACTGTGATATTCTTCTGTTTATCATTGCAGAACAACTATTAAAGAAGATTCTAATAAAAAATGACTTTTCGTGTACACAAATAAATTCCCTTGATCCAAAATTCCCGGATATCAAACACACATTTTGCGAGTATGTTTATTCAAGAAAACCTTCGAATAGAAAAATTGTAATGACTAAAAAGTTCTACTAAATAATATTTCAAGGATTATTTTCGTGTGAATATGTGTTAATGAAAATTTTGAATATTTATATGTTTTTCATTTCATTATTGTATTTATTTATTTATATTTTTTATTTTCGTAATACAATCTTAAAAAGCTGGGACAAATTAATCTTGTTAGGGATAACGGATTTAAATGAAAAACCTAACATGAAAATTTGAACATGGTTATACGCGAAAAATGAAAGGGGCGACACCACCATATAATACGGTACTGGGAATAAAGCCGTGATTGGCCCAACGCGTTCTAGGGGCTGCGTTTACGCGGCCTCGATTCTGTGGACTTCCGGTCCCGAAGTGTCTGTAGAATGAAGATCCGAATGTACTTCTCAAATTTCCCAATCTTCACTTATGGCCAGGCAAAGAATCCACGTAAATCGTTAGAACGATTCCCTCGTCACGCAGATTTGCCATAGCTGATTTTAGAATCATTTTTTAAAAAAGTCATGACGATCGAAACTTGAAACTCGGAACTCTCGAAATGCGAGATAAATATCGAATCTTGAAGCCAGTTTATCGTCAATCTGATTGGTAAAACGTTTCAAACGCCATTGAAATCAATACACCCAGCCTACAAAATATTGCTAGGCAGTCGCTATTCGTCACTCTTATCGTCACGACCTACGATCTTACGAAGGAGTTTTTGTACCTTGTAAATCATAATAAATTGAGCAGTACAGTTTATGGTAAATATTGCAGATCAGGGCTGCAGCTCAAAACTGCTCCAAATGTTTTTCTAGCATTTGTTATCATTTAAAAAAAATATCACATGTAATATTGAGGAGGGGGAAGACTTCCAACGTCATAAAAATATTTAAAAACTGGCAATATTTAACACAAATATTAACAGATAATAACAGGTATCGACTCGGTACCAAGATGAGACACACACACACACACACACACACTATATAAAATATAAAAAACTGGCAATATGAAGTAATATAAATATTAGTATATAATATCAGGTATCGACTTGGTACCAAGATAAAACACACACACACGCGCACACGCACGCACCCACACGCACGCACGCACGCACGCACGACACACACACACGCACACACACACACACTATAAATTATAAACCGCTTGAACTAAATGCATGAATGTAAACATCAAACATTAGCATTGTAAGAATGAATGAAAACAGGAGCACCGAATAATAACATTGCGAGAAGGTAATAATTTGTAATGCCAGTAACCACGTAGCAATGAATTGTGACGGTTGTATAATTTCGTTTACCGATGCTATTATAAAATTTCAAAATCGAAAAGACAGTATTGGTTTTTTACAAAACTAGGGTCCACCACGCGCGCTCACGCGCGCGAACGGTTTTCTGACAGCGCTGCAGCGCTCCAATTTAGTTTCGATGATCGACTAATCACTGTCCCAACTGTCAAACTGACAGTTGTGTCAATCCTTGTCCGCCAACCGACCAATCACAGGACGAATAAAATGGGGACAATGAAACTCGAAAATTTCAATATTTCGATAAAAATATCGTTTCGTCACTCACCAACTTTTTAAGAGTTGATTATGGCGTGTTAAAACGCGAAGTGATTTGTGTAACTTGCGAAAATCCTGCTACTCTCAATGAGAGTAGTCTTACCTGGCGTTGTCAAAGACAACACAACAACGAATGGGGAAGAAAGTTGTTCGTAAAATGTGTAAACTCAAACGATCTTTGTGAATCAAGACATGGCTCTACAACAGTAATTTCGCACCAGAAAGATGCTGTATATTAATTGCCTATTATATCCTTTTGCACCCACTGCATCAAGATTTTCTTATGAACGAATTACAAGTGGGTTTAAACACTGTGTGTGATTGGACCAATTTTATTCGTGATTCAGATTGGCGGTCCAAACAAAATTGTAGAAATTGATGAAGCCAAGTTTGGTAAAAGAAAAATATAATTGGAGTCGCAATATCGATGAAGAGTGGATAGTCGGTGGGATTGAGCGTGGATCCAATGACGTGTTTATGGAGCTCCCACCAGATCACGGTGCAGAGACGTTACTCGGTGTTATCAAAAGAAAAATAGGCCTGGGACAACGATAATGTCCGATTGTTGGAAGACATACAATTGTCGTAACACAGAAGATTTTTATGATTTTATAGTCTGGGTTGGGTATGTTTAGCTGAGTGTTTTTTGTTAAGTGCTGTTTGTAATATTTTACTTCTTACGTTTTTAGGATATAAACATTTGACTGTGAACCACAGTATTAACTTTAATTCAATTTTGGCATTGTAATAATAAATTAATATGGCGTTGGAAGTCTTCCCCTTCCTCAATATTACAAGGGATATTATTTTTTAATGATAATAAATGCCAGAAAAAAATTGGGAGCAGTTAGAGTGCGTGTGTGTGTTGTGTATCTCGTATCTTGGTACCGACTCGATTGCTACCGACCGACCTGCTATTATCTGCTAATATTTGTATTAGCAGATAATATTGCAAGTTTTTTATATTTTTGTATGACGTTGGAAGTCTTCTCCCTCCTCAATATTACATGGGATATTATTTTTCAATGATAACAAGCGTTAGAAAAAAATTTAAAGCAGTTTTGAGCTGCAGCCCTGATTCGCAATATTTACCATTTTTCATTATTCTAATTAGACAGTGTCAAATATATTCTCAGTGTATCTCTTCTGCTCTGCTACAAGGTGCAATGTTACTATATATCTCTCTCTCTTTATCTAGTACTGCCCACGTGCGACGTTTACATTGTCTTAAAGCATAAAATTTTTGATCATTCAAAGTTAATATACTGGATAAGAGCATTTGTAAAACTCAATGAATATTGAGAATATTTGTTTGTGAAAGATCGAAAAGTTATTTATACTGCTGTTGTGCCCCAGATTTCATCATTTTAAGTTATATTCAAATCAGGACAGTTTAGCAATAAATTGTGCAATCGATTGTGCAAAGAGATTAAACGATTCAGCAATTGTACAAACGTAGCAGTTTAAAGGTGACTAATGCAACACGCATATTGCTGAGTAGACATCGTACGATGCAACCGTTTCAGGGATTAAACCGAAAGACCATCAATTAATAAGGTCAAGTGATTATATAAAAATGCAGTCTTCTGTTGGTAACAGTGCTTCCAACTATTACGAGCTGTCCCGAGCGGAAGCTATCGTTAGCAGTTACAGACAAGTCGGTCTTAAGGCAAATAATCAAGAACTACATTGTAACAAATACTTCATCATCATCATCACGAATAAACTAGACCGTATTTTTGTAATAATCGAGTTGGAGATTTACTCAACCTTGACAAACACCCACAGACCCGTCCTCAACTATTTCATCACCACGTGACGAAATTCGCGGGCACAACATTGGTGGCAGCGGAATTCGATAAAATCAAATTCGCGGTAACGAAGCAAGTGCTACAAAGTATCGCGAGTGTAAGTGAACGAGTCACGACAAACGAACGCGAAAAGAACTGAAAAGATAAATCTCAAAAAAAGTGTGAACCCACCGAGTCGGAAGTGAGACCAGAACCAGAGACTCAACAGGAAGCTGAAAAAGACCATTTAACCCGAGTCCAACGACTCAACAAAGGGAAAAGATCGACAACGCAGAACTACTAGAGCAAAAGATCGACAACGCAGAACTACAAGGGAAAATTATCTACAACAAATCATCGAGCATCGTGAAGCAGAGCATCATACTGTAAGTGATGGAACATATTTAATTTTGTAACCCTCCAAAGCCAGGGGAAAAAAAAATAAATTGCATTTCGGAAGACGAGCGAGTCACACGCTTACGCTTATCAGGTAGGCGCGTACTTTCTAGGTCATTAGAATCAATTTTTGACAAATCACTTAAATACGAACGAGTAGAAGAAGTTGACTTTCAAAACGACAAAAAACGCCGAAGAATTACATAGTAGCTCAGACGATTCAGATCGTTCACCAGGCACACAGAAAAATAAACGCGATAAACGCATAAAAGTTCTACGAGATTTTGAAGACGCAGTAGATACCGAGCGCCGTACAGAAATAAATTTAGCTGATTTTACTTTATTAAACGAAACATTATTAAACATAAACAACACAATAACGGAAAATACACAATCGCACATGACCCTAAAAGAGGCAAGAACTTTAATACCCCGGTTCGACGGGACAAAGCCCGAGGAAGTAGATGACATAATAAATGCTTACGAATACGCTGACGAGAGTATCGCATTCACAGACAAAGACGATCTTTTAAAAGCCGTATTAAAAACAAAAGTAGTAGGTAAAGCTGCAAAAGAAATAGAATACAAACAAATAGACAGTTTTGCGAAATTTAAAGAAGAAATGACCGCCTTGTATGGCACAAGACGAACGGCAGCAGCTCTGCAAGTAGAATTCAATACAAGTAAACAAAAAATAAACGAGTCAGTATTAGCCTTCGGTCAAAGGCTAGAAAAAATTATGATGGAATTAATAGACGCGAGTACAGCTACAGAAGCAAATGACGCCAAAAAAACAAGCCATTGAGGGCTACGTACGCCAAATGGGGATCCATAACTTCGAGCGAGGACTCAGGCGAGAATTCCAGGTTATTGTAAAAGCTTGAGGCTTCTCAGACCTCCCAACAGCAATGATAGGCGCAATGGAAGAAGAAAAATCAGTACAGGGTAACGAATCAATAAATAGGCAGATGCATCAGGAAACACGTCCGCCGGTAACGTGTCATAAGTGCCATAAAGCAGGACACATGGCGAAAGATTGTCGAAGCAGTTTCCAATCTTACGGACGGTACAGTTTACCAGCACCCACAAAAAATGCAAATCGGTTTAATGTAACATGCCATTACTGTATGAAACCGGGACACATGTACAAGGAGTATCGAAAAAGGTTAAGAGACGAGAGTCAAGGGACTCATCAGCAGCAAAATGGACCGCAAGGACGATCCGACGAATACAGATGGACGAGAGGGAACGAACCTCAGCGTGACACACCAAGGGAACAGGAAAGAAATGACTGGGGAAGCAGGAAAACTATAGGCTCCCTCGCAATCGACACCTTTTGGACAATGACTCGCTATGAAAGACCGCACGTCAGGACTGCGAGCGAGCAGCTACAGGGCGCATCAGAACAAATTTGCAATATGAAGACAACGACACCCGAGAAGTTGGCGGTGTGCGATTTTCACATCCCATCACCACAAGCAAAAGAAAATATTCTGACATTAAAAGCAGATACTGGAGCACAGTGTTGCCTCATAAAAAAAGGTACATTACGAGACGAAACCGAAATAATCAATGAAAAAATCGAACTAAAAGGAATCGGTGGAAAAACGTTTTACGCAATCTGCAAGGTAATACTGGAAGTTGCTACTCCAGCCGTAGACATCAGACACGAATTTTTCGTAATCGATGATAATATACCTATTGAGACAGATGGTATACTGGGATTTCATGGTGAAACATAACGTTGACATACTGAGTGGGAAAACGATAAAAATTTATGGAGAGATTATGCCGCTCATCAACGGCACCAAAAAAATAAAACTCCCACCACGAACTGAAAAAATTCTATACGCAAAAACCTTGACGGCGAAAATCGGATGCGTAGCCGCGAAAGAATTACAGCCAGGAATCATGATAGGCGAAAGTGCCACAAAATCAAACGGAAATTCTTGCTTATGCATCATACTCGTACGAAATACGAGCCAAAAAGAGGTCGAGATTGACAGACCCGCAGTACAACTAGAAGAAATATAAACTGAAGAAGAAAACATTACAACAAACGAAAGGAAAATATGCGCCCTCGGCAAGGCCGAAAGAATCGAGAAACAAGAAAAAATATGGAAGGAGGTCAAAGACACGTCCGATTTAAATAAAGAAGAAACAAAATTTCTCACAGAATTCATCACAGAATTCGCCGACATTTTCCACCTGGAAGGGGAAATGCTTGGAACAACCGACGTGGTAGAGCACCAAATACAAATAAAAGATGGGACCACACCAATAAACGTACGTCCATACAGGTTACCTGAGACACAAAAAAGAAGTAATGAAGCAAGCCGAAGAAATGCTGAGGAATGGCATAATACGACCGAGCAAGAGCCCGTGGAACGCTCCTCTACTCGTCGTTCTAAAAAAAACCCGACGCGCAGGGAAACGTACAAAAAAGAGTAGTATCGTGGATTTTCGGAAACTCAACGAATTAATCGAAGGGGACTCATACCCATTGCCTAATATTACTGAAATATCGGACCAATTGGGCCGTGCAAAGTATTTTACAACGCTCGATCTCGCATCAGGATTTCATCAAATTCTGATGGCAGAGAAAGACAAACAAAAAACAGCATTTTCAACACCACTTGGACATTACGAGTACAACCGAATGCCATTTGGATTAAAAAACACACCCCCAACTTTCCAGCGACTTATGGATGCAGTACTAGCGGGTCTTCAGGAACTCAAATGCTATGTATATCTGGACGACATCGTCATCTACGGATCATCCTTCAAGGAACACAATAATAGGCTAAGAGAAGTGTTAAATCGACTGCGAGAAGCAAAATTAAAAATACAGCCGAAAAAATGTCGATTCCTACAAAAAAGAGACACAATATCTGGGACACGTGATAACAGAAGTCGGAGTCAAGCCAGACCCAGAAAAAATAAAAGCTGTACAGGAATTTTCTGTGCCAAAAAATGTAAAAGGGATACAATTATTTTTGGGATTAGCGGGATACTATAGAAAGTTCATTCAAGATTTTTCAAAAATAGCAAAGCCATTATCAGATTTAAGGAAAAAGAAACAAAATACGACTGGACAGAAAAATGCAAGCAGGCATTCGAAAAACTGCAAGAAGCTCTCAGTACCGCACCCATACTGCAGTACCCAGATTTCAAGAAGCTATTCGTAATTACGACGCATGCATCAAATAAAGCAATCGGAGCAATTTTATCACAAGGAAAAATCGGAAAAGATTTACCGATATGCCACGCCAGTCGAACGTTAAATAAGGCTGAAAAAAATTATTCAACTACGGAAAAAAGATGTTGGCAATAGTTTGGGCAGTTGCACAGTTCAGACCAAATATATATGGCACAAAGTTTACAATAGTCAGGGATCATGAACCGCTTACCTGGCTTTTTAACATAAAGGATCCAGGGTCAAGGCTTATGAGATGGCGCATAAAATTAGAGTACGATTATAGCATCGAGTACAAAGCTGGCAAGAAAAACACAAACACCGATGCCCTGAGCAGAATGTATACAGTCATGTTAACGCAGCAAAAAAGCAGCGAAAATGTCGCGAAACGCGGGAGAGGACGCCCGAGGAAGGCCCCTTCCCAGCCCCGACCCACACCCGGTGAGGCGGGTGATGACACCCAACAGCTGGCCCCCTGTAGGCGAGGACGGCCAAGGAAACAGCCCAAGGCTGATGCAAACCCTTCCAACACACACTCACAGGGTCCCAGCGAGACCGAGGCGAGCGATACGGAAGAGGGAGAAGCGCTCCGAGAGAGTGACACAATCACAGACTCGAGCGAAAATGAGACAGAAAATGACAATATAGATCGCGCATATCTTAAGCGAAAAAGAAAAAGAAACTATACTCAAGGAGTATCACGACGCCCCACTCGGCGGGCACCCTGGAGCAAAAAGAATGATAGAGAAAATAAAACAGAAATACAACTGGCCTGGGATGAAAAAAGAAAAAGCCAAAATACGATATGATGCGACCACCGGTCAAATGGAATACCGGCCAGAAGACAAGGTAGTACTGCTGGACCCCACCGTAAAAAAGTAAAAACACAGACGTAAACTACACTATCAGCCGTGGACGCAAGCTAATCCACGTGCACATTAATCGAATTAAGCCATACTTGGCGCATTAAAAAAAAAAAAAAATTTTAAAGAAATATACATAGAAAATTCCATTGACATACAAAAGAACTAAACACAAATAGGTAGACTAGAAAAAAAAAAAAAGAATAAAGTGAAACAGAGCAAAATATAATAGAAAAAAAAAAAAAAATGCTCACAATAAAATGCAAACAAACCGCTATAGAATACACTACAATATATAACTGGCTTTGGACGGGAAATGTTCCGTCATCTCCGAAAATTTAGAATAACAACATTAAAAGAAATTAATCGAGAAGAAGTCATAACTTTCCTACCACCGTTCAATCTATATAACATTTTTATCAAACAAAAAAAAACTAAATACGAAGGTGAGTATCCACGATGATCCGATACCAGCATACAGTCAAAGGAAGTTATTTTTTGCATAATATATATAGTAGCTATAATAATACTGTTTGGCATATATAAGTATGTGCGACACCGTCGCGCGCGAGCCACACCGGAGGCAAACGACCCTGCCGACACAGCAGAAAGTCTTCTGTGTGCAACGAAACGAAGGATAAATCCAAACATGAAAATTACCTTCGAAAAGAAATACGCCGCGAACTGCACACGATAAAGAATTAAATAAGATTGAGATTTTATCGAAATACACGACTAAACAATTGTCATGGAGAAAACTTATAATTGTATTGTTTTATGTTAAGAATTGTTGTATGAAAAAAAAAAAAGAAAGAAGAGACGATAACACATTATAAGCCGAGAGACGATTATGTTGAGTGTTTACGCCGAAATAAGTCATTTCATCTCCCTTATAGGGGGGAGGGGTGTTGTGCCCCAGATTTCATCATTTTAAGTTATATTCAAATCAGAACAGTTGAGCAATCGATTGTGCAAAGAGATTAAACGATTCAGCAATTGTAGAAACGTAGTAGTTTAAAGGTGACTAATGCAACACGCATATTGCTGAGTAGACATCGTACGATGCAACCGTTTCGAGGATTAAACCGAAAGACTATCAATTAATAAGGTCAAGTAATTATATAAAAAGGCAGTCTTCTGTTGGTAACGGCGCTGTCAACTGTTACGAGCTGTCCTGAGCGGAAGCTATCGTTGGTTAGACAAGTCGGTCTCAAGGCAAATAATCAAGAACTACATTGTAACAAATACTTCATTATCATCACGAATAAACTAGACCGTATTTTTGTAATACTCGAGTTGGAGATTTACTCAACCTTGACAATCACCCACAAACCCGTCCTCAACGATTTCATCCCCACGTGACGAAATTTGCGGGCACAACACTGTGTTCAACCAGAGAACGACACAATTCCGAAACTAAATTCGTCCAGTATGGTCAGACCTCGCACATAAGAACGTAGATTTTTGGTGCAGGGCTCAAATGTACGATAACTTAGCTACGCAGACTAAAAATCTATAGTCTTACGTACGGGGTCTGACCATACCAGACGAATTTAGTTTCGGAATTGTGTAGTTCTCTCCTTGAACACAGCATAGGTATTATCAAGAAATCAGACATAAAATACAGACAAAAAATTGACACAAGATGTTCAACATTTATAGTACTAACAAACCGACAGCGATTGGTACGCGGTCGGCGTGCGGCTCTGGCGATCACCGAAGTTAAGCAGCATTGGTCGAGGCCAATAGTTGGAGCAGTGACTGCTTAGCCGTGCGCAGGCTGGCGCATCGAATCGCTGAGTGGGAGGCCATCTTGCCAGAGTCTGGGCACCCGCCTAGGTAGCACGAACTCTGGCAAGAGAGCCGACTGTATCGGCACAGGTTTTCCGCAGTTTCCCTGTACCCTCGTGCGAATGCGATACAGAAGGGGATAGGAAAGAGTGGCTGCGGACAACACTCTGGGGGGGATCTCACGGAATAAAAAGGGGACAGCTTAAAGGGGAAGGACCCCGAAAGCAATGGAACAATATATTAAATAAAAAAAATAAATAAAAAAATAAAAATAGTACTAACAAACAAGATTAACAAAATCACAATTTATTGAAACATTTCAATGATAGTGGCCGTACATGCATTATGTTTGGATCGCAATGATTGCAGAGCTCATGTTAAATTATTGCAACAAAATGGAGTAAGAATAATTGGAATACCTGGAACTTCGATGAGAATGCTGCTTGTGATTATGTGCTTTGTTATTGTGGGCACGATGATGTTTCTGCGAACTTCGACTGTGTTGGCTGTGGCTATGTTCGCTAGCCCCTGACTTTATGCTCTCTGTCTCCATAACCCAGCACAGGCAACCGCCCTCTTTTTACCCCATAAGAGCATTCCCAGATTGACTTGCAAACGGTCCCCAAACTCCCGTGTAACTTTATTCAGTATTAGACTGAATACAACAATGTCCCATGAACACTAGCAGTTTAAATTGTGTTCTTTTGTTCATACAAAGTGCCATCGACTGCTCACGATAGACTGTATTATTGGCGACATTGTTTCGATTTTTTTTAAATCGTCCACACTATAAGAATTGGAGAAACGGATCACTTCGACTCTACTCTATTAATCTGTGATTAAAAAAATCGTTCGTCCAACGAACTTCAAAGATGTTCACCCATTATTGTGCCGAATGTCAAAACACTCAAAACCTCAAACGCTCATACATACGGCGTCCACAAACTGCCACAAACATCCTATATCCCAGCGATCTCGCCTTTGACGCGTTCGTGTGACGAACTGACGAATGCGAAATTCGTCGCTAGAGCGCGGTTCTTACCTTTGCATAAAAACCGCGAAAGTATGAAGGCTTAACATTCAATCTTCATTATTAATATAATTTTATAGCAAGTATAATGTTTTTCATTTGTGGCTTATTATTTGAGAAATCACGAGAGGAACGTGATATACGGGAAATGTTGATCATCGGCTCGTAAAAATAAGAGCCGAAAACAAGAGCGGTTTCGTGGGAATGAAAGGGCCTACGCACTTGAGCGCGATTAGTTAAGAGCGGTTTCGTGGGAATGAAAGGGCCTACGCACTTGAGCGCGATTAGTTTTTCATTTGTGGCTTATTATTTGAGAAATCACGAGAGGAACGTGATATACGGGAAATGTTGATCATCGGCTCGTAAAAATAAGAGCCGAAAACAAGAGCGGTTTCGTGGGAATGAAAGGGCCTACGCACTTGAGCGCGATTAGTTTACACGCACTTTAACGCCTGATTTAACTACGCCGGTTTTCGTAACACCGGAATAAGAGCGTCGTGTAAACGTACTCAATGGGTGCATTCCGAATTGAGCTCGCAGCGCTAATAGCTTCCTCCGCGGCGTTCCGAAACTGTAGGTAGCGCGATGCGAGTGCGATGTCTGGGGCCCAATTCTCGAGTTTCGTTCGAAGTCCATTTCGTTCGAACTCCCTAAAATTCCCTACGCGTTCGAATGAAACCCTAGATTTGGTATTCTCGAAATTTCAATCGAAGTTTACGTTCGAACATTTCGAAGGAGATGCTTCGAATGGTCTTGGAGCCTTCGAAATACAAGTTCGAATGCGAACTCTTCGATTGAGAGATAAATATTTCGAGGTTTCAGGCAGTTTGAGGTTAAGTGCGGCGCGGGTGCATGTATATGAAGAATCGATTTCAAACGAACGAGAGTTAGTGCACCAAAAAATAATGATGATTTATACGAAGACCCATCAAGCATCTATACAATTTTTGTTATTTCAATTATCGAAAAAAAAAAATGCAAATAATTTTTTTAAAATTACATTTAAAGTTGGGTTGTTAATTTACAATATTTTCGAACCCAAACACTTTTACAATTTTTTTTTCATTACAATTATCAAAAGAAATTATACAAACAATCGTTTTAAAAATAAAATTCAAAATTGGGTTATTAATTTACAATATTTTCGTACCCAAGCACCTTTAGAATTTGTTCACTATATTTTCTATACATACAATTGTAATTAATGCTGGAAGATTTATTCCCAATTTTTTCTAATTTTAATCTTTAGATTAAACTAACCTTAATTACTTAAGATTAACTAACTTTAGATTAATTAGATTTAACCTTTAGATTTGTTTTTTAGTTTCGAAAAGTTTAAAAAGAAAAATAATATTTTGGCAAATCCCGAAAGTTTTCAACAATTCGGTACATTTAACAAAATTTTATTTACGGTGAGCTACAGTGGCACGATTTTTTTAAAAATTATTTGCGAACTTTTTTGACATTGTGTATTTAAAAACAATTCTAAATAATGGGAAACGGATATTTTTTTCAATCGTTTTCGGTAGCACTGGGTGCTTCAATCCTCCTTGTACCGGTACTGTTGTTGGTTTCGTCACTATTCGCACGCTCATCGCACAGCTGAAGTTCGTTAACTTCGTTGTTCTCCGACAACGGGGAACTCGTTGGTAGCGCTTCACGCAATAGCCTTTCAGGATCAGTGTTCATCGACGCGGAATCCTTCGGTTGTGGCTTGGAGAAAAAAACACAGCTTCAAAACTGTATGGAGAAAATACCCAGATCTCTGTTGAGTCGAAAGATTGTACGAAGGAAAACATTTATTTGAAAATAATTTAAAAAATAATCCCACTTATCCGTAGGGTCTCAAAACTTTCCACAGAAAAAAATTATGCAATGAAGTAAATAAAAAAATCCCAGTTATCCATAGAGTCTCAAGACTCTACGCAGAAATAATTATTCAAATAATAAAAAGAAAATCCGTTCTCCGTAGATTTTGAAGATTGTATGGAGAAATAAGTTTGCAAAATAATTTTTTTTAAAGCCGCAGTTTTCCATACAGTTTTCAAACTTTACGGAGAACTAGATTTAAAAAAAAATTTATTGAATCATCTTTTTTTCGTAATGTCTTCAGACTCCTGCGAAGAATTGGGTTTTTTTCATTATTTGTAATAATTTTTTTGGCAACACGCTGTGGAGATGAAATTTTTTCAGAATGATATAAAAAAATCCTAGTCCTCAGTAGAGTCTGAAGACCTTATGCAGGAAAAAATTATACGAAATAATTTTAAAAAATCCATATTCTCCGTAGAAGTCTCTACAGAGAAAAAGGTTTTGCAAAATAAAAAGTAAAGAAATCCTAGTCCTCCATTGAGTCTACAGATTCTGTGGAGAAAACTAGCGTATGGCGTATTGATGAACTAGCGTATAGCGTAGTGCGTAGTGCATCTCTCCTGAGGAAACTGAAGTAGCGTATGGCACATAGCGTATAGCATGGCGATCAAGTAGCGCAAAGTAGCATAACTACTATTCGCTACTTTATCGTTGCGCTACTTTTTTAGATGAACCAACGTATAGCGTATAGCGGATCTCTCTCTTTTCATTGTAGACACACCTCGTCAGAATACTTGAAGGAGCGTGCCTCTCAGTTTCAACCTTGAGCCAAAAGTTTTTCCATTGCTATTTGTTCACGAAGCGGTATATTTTTACTACTAACCTTGCATACGGTTGTTGTTGTTATGAGAAAAGGATGTTGTAGCTTTGTTGTAAAAAAAAAGAAAAAATTCAGCTAACGAGCTCGCTATGTTAGATGTTGCAGGCCATATTTAAAGCGTAGTTCAGATCCTGTCGCTATGAATGGATGCGATTCTTTGTACTTCTACCACTGGTATATTCGAGACGTATCAAAATCCAAATTTTGTCAAAGAACAAAATACTTTTCACAAAATAAACTTAATAATGAGTATGCATGCACGATTAGCTGTTTATCTCAAAGAAGCAAGTAGAGGGAAAAGTTTGCGTTGTAATACTTATACGTTATAACAAGCGATACAATAATTTCTTTGGCAAGAATTATACGAAACAGATCCAAAATGATTTTCACACGAAAAAAAGATGTACATTGGCATATCGAGGTTAGGAAATTTCACTTTTGAAAAGCTACAATATTTTATACTTTCAAGTAATATCAATGCAAAATTTCTTACTAACCTTGCTGTTTTCGACGTGGCATACGAAGTGTTCATTATTCTTGGCACTTCCATTGAGATTAAAAAACGATTATTGCAAAAATACGCGCGCACTGATGAAAATTGCAAACGATATGGCAAAAAGTCGAAAATGATATAATTCGATACACATGAGCACACGGTACAACACACGTTGCGGAAGTAAAAAGCACAAGAGAGATTATTATTATTGCTAAAAGTTAATATTACTTAAAAATCATTCGAGAAACTGCAACAATGCCGTGTATTACTACCGAAAGGGTCTGACAATAGTGCAAGTTTTCTTGCAATAGTGTGTTAAGTTATTCCAGAAATTTTTAGTACATTATCCAAACAATTGCCGAATGTATTTTTTTCCGCCTTCAAAACATGTTGTATTCAGAATTTGATAAGGATGTACAGGAGGAATATAAAAACAGCTGATAAAGTCATCAATTTTGGATATGTTCTGATAGAATTACATGTAAATAATGAGGGTAAACTCATCATTACATATATGTTACCAAAGATCATGTGAAATGTAAGTATTTCAAAAATACGAAAGTAACCGCTTTTTCATCTTTCCACTGTAATTGAACGAGGATTGGTCAAAACTTCCAGTAGAAAGTACGGCAACGTCGCTTATAGCGTTTTCCACTGGTGCACCGAGTGCGCACCGACTCAAGTTTTTCGGATGAGAGTAAGTGAGACACATATGTACTCAGTGCATCTCTGTCTCACTCACTCGCATGTAAAAATCTGCACTGAGTTCCCCAGTGGAAAACGCTATTACTGCTTTCGAGTGAACTCTAGTTCGAAGACAACTTCGAACGAACTCGAGAATCCCTATTTGTCGCTTCGATCGAAACTGTCGCTCGAAGTTTTCGAACGTTCGAAACACTTCGAACGAACTCGAGAATTGGGCCCCAGGGGGCTTATTACGGTTCTTTCACGTGAGAACGCTCACCTCGTCCTAGCATTCTTATTGGCTGACTAAACGCCGCGGACCAATAAGAATACTAGGACGAGGTGAGCGTTCTCACGTGAAAGAACCGTAATAAGCCCCCAGGGGGGGGCCCGTCGCAAGGCTAGGCTGCCCGTCGGCTGCCCTAGGGGGCCCGTCGCAAGGCTAGGGCTGCGCTCAATGTCCCTAGATGAAACGCTGTGGCTGCACTACCTCCCGACGTAGTGCGGTCACAGCGTTTTATTTTCCCGCCAAATATTGCCAAATATCACGGCGAGACCGTTCCGATATATTGGGCGAGTGATTTGCTGAGGAATGGGGGGTATAAAACTATAATGCGCTACATCGTCAATTCGGAACGCCTAAAGCTGGGAAAGCGTAGCATATCACGCTGTAGCACTGCCAGCTCAATTCGGAATGCACCCAATGACTACGATTCCATCGAGGGCGAGGGTCAGATTTGGGTCAGAGTCGGGTTAGGGTCGAGTTTTGTCAATGAGTACGTTTACACGACGCTCTTTTTCCGGTGTTACGAAAACCGGCGTAGTTAAATCAGGCGTTAAAGTGCGTGTAAACGGGTCCCAACACCCGCTTTGCCGCGTAAAGCGGGTGTTAGGACCCGTTTACACGCACTTTAACGCCTGATTTAGCTACACCGGTTTTCGTAACACCGGAATTGAAGTGTCGTGTAAACGTACTCTATTTCGACCCTACCCTAAATTTTTATTGGGTAGAGTTTGGATAGACCCGAGGCGTTTCCATCGCTAAACCGCGCACACGAACTCAACCCTAACCCGACTCTGACCCCATTCTAACCCTCGATGGAAACGTAGTCAATGAGTACGTTTACACGACGCTCTTATTCCGGTGTTACGAAAACCGGCGTAGCTAAATCAGGCGTTAAAGTGCGTGTAAACGGGTCCTAACACCCGCTTGACGACGTAAAGCGGGTGTTAGGTACCGTGTAAACGCCTGGTTTAACTAAACCGGTTTTCGTAACACCAGATTTAGAGCGTCGTGTAAACGAGCGTAATGAGTACGTTTACACGACGCTCTTATTCCGGTGTTACGAAAACCGGCATAGTTAAATCAGGCGTTAAAGTGCGTGTAAACGGGTCCTAACACCCGCTTTACGACGTAAAGCTGGTGTTAGGTACCGTGTAAACGCCTGGTTTAACTAAACCAGTTTTCGTAACACCGGATTTAGAGCGTCGTGTAAACGTACTCAATGAGTACGTTTACACGACACTTCAATTCCGGTGTTATGAAAACCGGCGTAGTTAAATCAGGCGTTAAAGTGCGTGTAAACGGGTCCTAACACCCGCTTTACGAGGTAAAGCGGGTGTTAGGTACCGTGTAAACGCCTGGTTTAACTAAACCGGTTTTCGTAACACCGGAATAAGAGCATCGTGTAAACGTACTCATTGAGTACGTTTACACGACGCTCTTATTCCGGTGTTACGAAAACCGGCATAGTTAAATCAGGCGTTAAAGTGCGTGTAAACGGGTCCTAACACCCGCTTTACGACGTAAAGCTGGTGTTAGGTACTGTGTAAACGCCTGGTTTAACTAAACCAGTTTTCGTAACACCGGATTTGGAGCGGCGTGTAAACGTACTCATTGAGTACGTTTACACGACACTTCAATTCCGGTGTTACGAAAACCGGTTTAGTTAAATCAGGCCTTAAAGTGCGTGTAAACGGGTCCTAACACCCGCATTACGACGTGAAGCGGGTGTTAGGTACCGTGTAAACGCCTGGTTTAACTAAACCGGTTTTCGTAACACCGGATTTGGAGCGTCGTGTAAACGTACTCATTGAGTACGTTTACACGACGCTCTTATTCCGGTGTTACGAAAACCGGCGTAGCTAAATCAGGCGCTAAAGTGCGTGTAAACGGGTCCTAACACCCGCTTTACGAGGTAAAGCGGGTGTTAGGTACCGTGTAAACGCCTGGTTTAACTAAACCAGTTTTCGTAACACCGGATTTGGAGCGGCGTGTAAGCGTACTCATTGAGTACGTTTACACGACGCTCTTATTCAGGTGTTACGAAAACCGGCGTAGTTAAATCAGGCGTTAAAGTGCGTGTAAACGGGTCCTAACACCCGCTTTACGAGGTAAAGCGGGTGTTAGGTACCGTGTAAACGCCTGGTTTAACTAAACCGGTGTTACGAAAACCGGTGTAGTTAAACCAGGCGTTTACACGGTACCTAACACCCGCTTTACGTCGTAAAGCGGGTGTTAGGTACCGTGTAAACGCCTGATTTAACTAAACCGGTTTTCGTAACACCGGAATTGGAGCGTCGTGTAAACGTACTCAATTCTCCAAAGCATTATACGTCGCGTTATTTACTCGAGGATAACGATAAAAACCTTTATAAACAAACGGTAAGTTAAGTACGTTCATATAATAACTGATACAATGAATGGAATGTTAATTAGTGCTTATATATATTTTTAAGGTTTCTTTGAATCCGACATAACCTCTAAATCTCATTTGTGAAATAAAATTTACTCCCTTTTTTTAATATGGCCATGAAACTTTTATTTTCATACAACTGCTGAAAATTTAAGAGGTGTAATATTTTCATACTTCGATTTGATCATATTGTCAAATAATCTTTGTCATTTTTAGTGAACATAGCCCTAGAATATTTGGCTTTCGAATTGGCCTTCCTCGGTGAGCGGATGCGTCAGGTAGAACGACGTTTAGAAAGAAGACGTCTAAGAGATGCTCACAATCCCTTTCATTTGCCGCGAGATGAATTCCTTGAATGTTTTCGCCTCACTCCAGAACTTGTAAGTGGCATTGCGCATGAATTACAAGCAGATTTGAAAAGTGAACCAATAACTGGCCTGAGCCCACAAATTAAGGTAATTTTTTACATGAAGTATTTGATTAATTGAGATTACTCATAGAATTGAAGTATTGTTTCTTTCGAATATTAAAATGTTAATATATATATTTTTATATAGCAATTATCAAAGAAGTGTCAGCAATCAATTCCATTTCAATATCAGTCAGACAACAACAAGCCGCTGCCTTCATGCTGTCACTGATGCAATAAATCTGCGCTTGCTACGTAGGTGGGTAAAATTTCCGATGACTGGGGAAGATCGACAGCGAGCTCGTCAAAAATTTTCAACTGCGGCACAGCCATTTGAGGGTGCTATTGGTGCTGTAGACTGCACTTTTATTCACATTCTTACTCCTTCGGTACATGAAAAAGCTTTTGTTAATCACCACGGTCGACATTCTTTGAATGTTCAAGCGGCAAGTATATGTGCATACCAATCATATTTCAAGAGCAGGGGGCTTATCACGGTTCTTTCACGTGAGAACGCTCACCTCGTCCTAGCATTCTTATTGGTCCGCGGCGTTTAGTCAGCCAATAAGAATGCTAGGACGAGGTGAGAGTTCTCACGTGAAAGAACCGTGATAAGCCCCCAGAGGATATTCCTACACCGATGATTAAAGCATCCACTGTCTTGTCTCGAAGGTGTACGAATACTTTTAACACTCATTGTATATTGCGAGCCAACACTCGAAGACCTGTTTAACTTTTTCCTATCATATTTAAGTCTGTAGATTGTTGATCCAGATTTGAAGCTGCTCAATATCAACGCGAGGTTTTCAGGTGCACATAATGATGCATATATCTGGAGCACATCACCGATCCGCCGAGCTATGGAATTTTATTACAACCGAAGGGGACGAAAAACTTGGCTTATAGGTAAATCCGACCGCTTACAGCTATTTGCATTTTCAAGTGCAGAAATGCTGTATAATTTCAGTACTTTTATAAGTTACACCTCATTTCTATAAAATATTTTATTTCAAAAGTTAAAAACAAAACGAGTCATTTCCAAACGTTTTTTTTTACATAATATATATTCAATGCATTCGTCACAATATGAATATTCATCAGGTGACGCTGGATACCCGTTGAAACCATGGCTCATGACACCCCTCGCCAATTATCCTGAAGATACTCAGCAATTTCAATACACGCAACAGCTTTGTAAGGCAAGGAATGTTGTTGAACGATTCTTCGGCGTTTTTAAATCTGTATGGAGGTGCCTTTCATATCAGCGCGTATTAATGTACGAACCAGCATTGCTGCAAAAATAGTTAATGCTTGTTCTGTACTGCATAATATGAGGATACATCATCGTATGAACAACGAAGTATGCCAAGAAGTGATAGCCGATCACCAGAATGAAAATATTGATCTCGTAGATGTCGACGACGATTTACCTCAGAGAGGACCACGCGCCGTAGCCGAAAGGATCCAACGACAAATTATGAGAGAGAGATTTCCTCATTACCGTGATGCACAAAATATGACCACTAATGAATGAACTGTTTTTTCTGTTCTATTTCGACTGTTATTTGTCAATGACTAATCTACAATTGTAAAGACCGCTCTGAAACGTGTGATTCGTATTGTAAACAACAATTGTTACACGAACATTTGTACATATCTAAACTGTTATCTAAGATTAATTGTAAATATCCAATAAACTCGTATTGACATGGAAACATCAAAGTTTTTACCAATGAAATTGTATAAAGTTTTTACCAGGAGTATTTTAATAACGAATAAATCATGCGTTTTGTTTTCAATTTTTTAAATATTTGGCAACGAGTTCTTAATTTTATATAAAAAAATATGGCATTTCAGTCCCAGGTTAAATGACCATATAAATTAAACATCTTAACAAGCAAATAACCTGAGATATAATTCTTATTGCAACCTTAATATTAACACTTAATGTAAATACATTTAGAATGCTTAATATTAATAAATGTAACACGCTATTCTCTTTTCAAAACGTCAAGGCAGTCTTGTAATATCACAGCGAGTTTTGAGAAGGCCTCATCTCGAGTGTTTTGACTCTGAACTAAAGTGCGCAAAATCTCGTTTCTCTCTCTGTCATTTACCGCCATTTGTTGCATAGTTTTAGCAACGATGTAGTTACTACATCGTAGTTTTAGCAAACATCTGAAAAAATAACAGTTTTTAAATTTGATTGAAGCCATAAATTTATTAGAAATGGTAACGTTGTGTCAATAATAAACATTAAAAAAGCATGTAATAACCCACACGGCACAATATATTTCAGAAATATTTCAGAAATGTTTCACTTGAAACATGTAATATTTCATTGCAACATTTCAGAAATATGTCCATGTCCGCGGAGATAACGAACGTTACATTGCTGACATATGTCAGAAATATGTCAGAAATGTTTCATTTGAAACATGTAATATTTCACTGCAACATTTCAGAAATATATCAGAAATATTCCGGTAATATATATTTTATAATAAATATTTTATTAGTTAAATCTTCGGATTTTTTATTTCTTCACATTATTTTGTCGTTGTTATAGGTCATAGAAGGGTTACACCGGGAAAAAAAAAATTATGCATAGATATGTTTTTTTTCTCCTTGACTACGTTTCCACCGTATCTCGTAAGCTATTTTGAAATTTAAGCCAATGAGAAATGAGATTAGAGAGGAAAGAAATAATTTCTCGTGAAATATCATTTCTCATTGGCTCAAATATGGACCCAACCCGACTCTGACCATACGGTGGAAACGTAGTCCTTGACGAGGAATCGAACCGGCGACCTACCTACCTACCTATCTACCTAACACGCTACCCACTACGCTATCGACTGTTTACGATCTTTCGAGATATTAATATGATGTATTTGACTCGCCAGAGAACACTTGTACCGGGATTCCGTAACTCTCTAGCGATAATTATCGCTGTCGCTAGCTATCGATATCCAATTGAAAGGACGATCCAGGGGAAAGGCGCAACTCCCATAGGTTATCGATAGCTAGCGACAGCGATAATTATCGCTAGAGAGTTACGGAATCCCGGTATTGATCATAGTTGTATCAGAGATGAGTAGGGAGATCAACAGCGCTCGAGTTTTCTTGATACCTGTAACGCTTTTACTATGTTACCGACGGATAATTGGAAATTTCCAGCGATGTCCGTGATAAGGTGGGTTCTCGCTGACAAAGAGCTGGACCTCACCTCGCCGGTTTAGTGCAGGCAGTGCTATATGTATAAATGGACCGATAAAATATAGTAGAAATAAAGACTGAGATTTTCAAGAGAGCAAATGTATTTATTTATTTGGTAACGCGAATTGCAATGCTGTGTATATTCAAGAGGTCTTCGTTGATCTGCGTTCGATTCGATTCTGCCGCTGAGGTGTTGCGAGGCTTAAATAGTTCGCGCCGTATCCTCCTCCATGGCTGCGCCGTCCAATCACCGATCCCGGTTGCGCGTCGGTTCCTCCTCCCTTGGTCAAGATCTTGAAGTCCTCAGGGGTGTACAAACTTATGGGAAATTCCAGAGGAGGACAGACAACCTCCCCTATGGAATTTCCGCGCGTAGGCCTCCTGTTCTTCTTTAGGCCTCTTTTGCGCTGAGAATGAGTCATCTTCGGGGACATGAAATTATTACTTCTAACAAAGAAACCGAGTTTTCTATTGAACCGTCAGGTATATTGGAACCCTCGAGGTTTTTCGCATTTTATGGCTTTTTATATATAAACGCTTCAGTCACCACACCGAAAATCCCGATCCTCTCAGCATTTTACCCTACCATGAATAAAATATCAACTGCAATAGAAGAACGATGTAGAAAGATAGATCTAATTGCCAATTGTACATAAAAGATGATTATTATAATTACGCAATCAAAAATAACCGCGAAAGGTTTACTCGCGACATCTGTTATCTTACGTGGGCAATGCAACAATGATGCTGCATTCGTTACATACCTGGCGTCGACGTGACACCTAGGCGGTCAATCGCCGAACTTGTCTCATCGCGTGAGATCGGCTTGAAGTTATGCGCGCTGAATAGAGCGGTTGTCAACCGTACGGTTTCGCCAGAGATAATCTCGCGTTTCGCTCTCGCGAACCCAATCCCAGCTTTCCTGACAAAATTTTGTCTTGAGTCGATTTTTTTTTCAGCTCATATGCATTAATTAATAAAAAATATGTAAATTTCAACGTGTTGTTTTCTAAATTAATCGAATTTGGACCCAAATTGTCAAACATTCTTAAGCGCGCTCGATGAACATATTCTTTCAATGTTTATTATTCTCCGAAGACATCGTTTGGTCCAATGGCTATCGTACGCGGCTGGAACTCTCAAGAGTCGGGGTTCGAACCCGGAGCTTTCTTTTTTTTTTTTTTTTTTTTTCTAAATGTTAAATTATAAAATTAATTGTGCCTCCGTTCTTTTTCGCATGAGTTTGAACACTCGTACGAAAAAAAATATACGGTACTGCACGAAAGAATAATCGAAAGGGTCACAAAGTCGGGTGCAATTTTGAAAACTCGAAACATCCGATCCTATATACTGAAATTTTACACATACGTTCTTTTTGACAAAATGAGACTACCCATAAAAGGATTTTTCGCAATTCGCAATCGTTTTCGAGATATCGAATTATAAAGTCTGGTTTTTTTTATACGCGCCTATATATCTATATCAGTCGACTATCTTCTTATTATATCTATATATACGGGTTATCGCGCGTTCCGTTTTGTTCGGATCTTCGCTGGGCCGCTAGCCGCTCTCGCAATATGTTTCGCTATATGTATATATATACATACGTACACACACACACACACACTTCCATATATCGATCGGTTTGGCGACTCTTGGAGATTTGCTTGTTGCCAAAGTTTTCTATTTTCTCGAGCTCTCGGCTTGAGGAAGAGTGGGGAAAGATTGTTTGTGGGCGCGGAGGTGTGCGGGCTGCCGGGCGGGCAGCGTGCAAGAGAGAGGTCCGTGTTACGAGAACCCATAGATTTATTATACAGCGCGAGAACACTATAGTTATTTTCCTTAAATATTATGGAGCCTTGTTCCTGGCGATCACATAATAATCTTAAATATGCACTGAATCCAGCAGATATTTTTTCATTGATTTCGTGTATTTCTATCTGACGTAAACAATCGAAAAATATCGGTTCTAAAGCTGATCTTGCTAAAAGAGCCTGTGTTTAAAATCGTATATCTATGCCTAATTTTTTTTCTCAAAAACCGTGTAGTCAAAAATCCTGAAAATAATTGATGCGACACATTAATAGGGACGAAACAAATTAGAAAAATTTTAAAGTGATAGTAGGAATTCAACAAGGGGTTTTTTAAGGAAGAATCCTGGTCGGACGGATCCTGGTTACGTGGAATTTCATGCGACTTGGTCGGGTCTAATTTCATTTATGGAAAAAAAACCATTTTTTCGAACCTCTCATTTTATCATACATTTTTATTATTTATCATACATTTTTCCCTGAGCTTCGCCGGTTACGATTGGAATCCTGTCGGATTGAAATTCGAGGCGCGATATTATATATATAAAATATTTTATTTATAATTGTCTATAGTTTGGCTACTTTTCTTTTCCACAAACTATTTTCAGCATCAACAATGATAATCAGGCGAAAGAGCTCGAAAATTCGCAACAAGAGATAATTCATTTTTTTTCGTTATTTAAAAAAAATTCAAAAAATACATTAAAGTACATATAGTTTGTTGATTGTTTTGCCGAGTGCACTCATCAGAATTAAATTAATCATGTTCCAAATTATTTTAATTGAAAAGCGTTCAAATTATAAAGTGCATATAGTAAAAAAAGATCAATGCACTCGTTTTCGGGGGGCACCACGAGAAGGCAATCAACACCACCCCCCATTGAAGCGCAGCTCACAGAGAGCCTCTGGCAATCCAGGATACGACTTATTCAATAAAGGAAATTCAATACACGAAGCGCAGCTCATAGAGCCTTTGGCGATCAACGGGGGTACGTCTTAAAACATGATAAACATGAAGCGCAGCTCACAGATCAGCTCCGTCAAATGCCAAGTTACGACTTCGAGAAGAGAAATTACTGAAGTCCAGCTCAAAGAGCCTCCGAGAAACCACGGGAAAGACTTTAGGGAAGAAAAATTGTTGAATCGCAACTCACAGGGCCTCTAACTACACCGGGTACGACTTCACTACAAGAAATGTTGTGAAACGCAGCTTAGAGCCTCCGGTTGAAGTTAGGGTACGACTTCACAATACGGAATTGATTAATTGCGGCTAAAACATATACTAAATAAGTTTCGTTGACTTTTAAGGCGACATGGCACTCGATACGGTTACTAAAGATCCGTTTCCTCTATTTTCTAGTAGACGATTTACATTTCGAGCATAAGAATAGATCATATTCCATCACTTTTTTTTAAGAAAGCGGAAGATAACTCTTTTCTTCCTTCTAAAATATAAATCCTCTTGGAAAAAGTAAGGAAACTGAAAAACAACAGCCTCTTTGGCTTACCATTTTTCAGAACCTTTGTCAATAATAAACCACCTACCCAATAAGAACAAACGTATAAATTCAGGAAGAATGTCCGCCTAGAAAACGTTAATTATACGTATATACGTATAATGAACGTTTTCGGAAGAATGTCCGCCTAGAAAACGTTTATTATACGTATATACGTATAATGAACGTTTTCTAGGCGGACATTCTTCCTGAATTTATACACTACCGTTCATAAGTATGGAAACACTCGCCCCAGATCCGAGCCACACAAGAAGTTGTATCGCTCTTTGAAAAATCAAGACATCTCAATTTCCCAAGCGGCGTTCTAAAAAGGACATATTTAGCTTCATTTACCTTTTTTGGAAAAATTTTTGCGATTTTTTTTGAGCCCGGTACGCACTTTGAAAGATGGTCATTTTTTGGCTTTTTTTGGAGGGTGGAAATTTTCCCGCATATTGGAAAAAAAAAAATTTTCGACTTTTTTTCCGTGAAAAACTTGAAGCGGAGAGTACAACCTTCAATCTTATTTTTTGGAAAAATGTTTACGATTTTTTTTCGCAAAGATATTCAACTTTTTGCAAAAAACGACCATATTTATAAGGGGTAGTCTCACTCTGAAACTACTGGGTTTTCGAAAAATTACTAAGAGGGTAAAAAGTTGCGTACAATCATTTTAGATGTATCACATTTTTTTCAGAATTAAAAAAACAAATTCGAAAAAAAAAATTTTTTTCAAAAATTAAAAACATTTTTTTTTGAAAATTTTTTCTTAAATCAACGAAATATTTTTTTTATCGTGAAAAATCGGGTCTCTTACCTCATCGACACGGCTTTTTCATCGGAAAAGCCACCTTGGGCCAGTTTGGAGCAGGGCTGTAATCGCAGCGAAAGGTGGCTTTTTCGATGAAAAAGCCGTGTCGATGAGGTAAGAGACCCGATTTTTCACGATAAAAAAAATATTTCGTTGATTTAAGAAAAAATTTTCAAAAAAAAATGTTTTTAATTTTTGAAAAAATTTTTTTTTTTCGAATTTGTTCTTTTAATTCTGAAAAAAATGTGATACATCCAAAATGATTGTATGTAACTTTTTACCCTCTTAGTAATTTTACGAAAACCCAGTAGTTTCAGAGTGAGACTACCCCTTATAAATATGGTAGTTTTTTGCAAAAAGTTGAATATCTTTGCGAAAAACATCGTAAAAATTTTTCCAAAAAATGAGATTGAAGGTTGTACTCCCCGCTTCAAGTTTTTCACGGAAAAAAAGTTGAAAATTTTTTTTTACAAAATATGCGGGAAAATTTCCACCCTCCAAAAAAAGCCAAAAAATGACCATCTTTCAAAGTGCGTACCGGGCTCAAAAAAAATCGCAAAAATTTTTCCAAAAAAGGTAAATGAACCTAAATATGTCCTCTTTAGAACGCCGCTTGGAAAATTGAGATACCATCATTTTTCAAAGAGCGATACAACTTCTTGTGTGGCTCGGATCTGGGGCGAGTGTTTCCATACTTATGAACGGTAGTGTACGGTCGTTCTTATTGGGTACATGAATAATAATCAATAAGGGCAAATAGCGCCAGTCACTTAAAGGCCTTGAATTTTTTGCAACTTACGGATCGGCTTGTGCATAGTACGAGCCGATCCGGATTTCCGTGCTGCCCGATTGTTGAATTTCGTCTGAGCAAAAATCTTAACTTTGACCATAAAGCGTAGGAGCTCTATGCGATGCTGAAAGCATTCGTGACGTTCGTCAAACCAGTTGGGGTACAATCGGGCCGTATCGGTAACAATATCATCCACAAGATTGTTCAAAAGACCTTCACAAGTCCAGTGCTTTTTCCACAATCTATAGAAAGCTTCTAGTTGCGCTCTGACGATGCTTTCAAACATGTCCGTAGGACGGCTAAGATACGATACCGTTGGAGCATCCTCATCAGCATGTTCATATTCTCGGAGTTCTGTGTACACGTCATTGGGTGATGATGCTTCCATAGGAGTCTTGACGATTTTTGAACGACATTCATCGCACGGAAACTTACGCAAGTTGCGCTGAGCCACGTACCCCGCAAAGTAATTTATTGCACAAAGTTCGTAACTCGGTAACTCTGTCTCTTCAAGACTTTTTGAGGACGCATCCACTGTCTCGAGCTCTCGCCGGAAAGCTTCCACAGCATCTTCTATTTCCGTGGCTTCCTCATCGATTTCCTGTTCGATAGGATCAGCCGGCGTGTCAATTGGTGTATCGAAAGCCCGAGCCACCATTGTACAGGGCTCTATCAAAGCCATTGCTTCAGGACACTGTACATTTCCTCTCTTACCGCTACCGATGTATCCAGTAGAAAGAATGTGTCTCAGAGACAAGCGAACCATCCTGGCTGTTGGATTGGGGTTGTGACCACCTCGCTGACGTAATTTCGAAAATAGGTGCTCGACGGAATCTTGATTGCACAAACCAGCTGCCAACTCAAACCCAGGATACTTGGCTTTTATGGTGTTATACGTCAGCAAAATAGCTTTTACTGTCAGAGGCAGACCTCTTAGACAAGGCAATTTTTTCATTATTGCCGGATCTGAAGGATTTCGAATTATCCTATTTTTCCTCTGGTCAGCGACAGTCCATTCGGATGACCACTGAATGAATTCCGTGAGAGTTTTCTCGATCTCGGGATTCTTATCGGCGAGGGGTCGCTTATCTGGATTTTGACACAGCATTCCATAGGCGTTGCACGAGTCTATGACTTTATTCATGCGTCCTGCAAAAGATGCGCTAGCCTGCCACGTTGCAGTGTTCAGTCCATGGGGATCTTTTCCTGCCACTGTGATAGCCGCTGCGAATCGGCGACTCAAAATCTGAAATGCTCGCTTAACGTTCATCGCCTCGAATGACGATGGAAATAAGTGCGCTTCGGTGATGTGTGGCAGTAGATTAGAGGTGTTGCTGCAGTTATCGTATCTCCAAGTTCTAACGAAATCTTCATAAGCAGCAATGATCTCGCCTTTACAGTATAGTATTTTGTGCGTTCGCAATGTGCTGAGGAGCCGTTTTATCAAATGAGGAAAGTCGAATGAAGCAATGTAACTTCGCCCATCACTCATAAAACAAGGATTCTCCTCGGATACTTTCAGGCTCGAATTGAAAAGTTTTTGATTTGAAGGGCCTTGGTCACACGTCAGAAGTTGAACTTGGGCTCCAGCTTCGTGTAAACGGCGCAAACATTCGTCGATTAAGACATGAATCTCCTCGGCCTTCATTCCAGTGCCAGGAAGAAAATACGCGAGTTGCTGCCGCCATGGTTTATTGCCGTTCAAACTGTCGACGCAAAAAACGAAGACATAGCGCGCGCGTTCATCCTTTCGACCGAGGAGGCCAAGATCAACGAGACCTTCGATGCAATCGAATTTTTCCGAATATTCTTCGAATTGCTTTATTGTCATCTCGTCCCATTTTAGACCACAAACTCGATTTTCGGGGGACAACTCGAGAATTTTTGCCTCCAACTTCTGGAATATAAAGTCACAGAAGCCAGGCTTAATATCAACCTCGGAGATCCAACTACGCACAGTAGTTTCTGCCGGAAACATGCATCCAGCATTCCTCAGTCGTGAAAACCCAGACGCCGAGTAGTAATAGAGCTGCTTTGACAAATCTTTCTCTTCCTCGGAGTAAGGGGCATTCTTTCTGTGCAATTGGAGCTTTATCATCGTCCTTGCTGCTGGTTGCAAGCTTTTGTGCTGATCGAGAAAACTGTCAATAGACTGTTTCTTAAACGTTTTAGCAGAACGTGTAATCTTCATCGAAATTCGTTTCAACTTTTGACGTAGCTGACGAATCATTTTACCCTGCTGGGCATTTTCCCGTTTCAGAGCAGTGTTCTGTTTCTGCAGACGCAACACATCGTCATTAAGTAATCGACTGTTAACCGATGTTATTTGGTCCTCGGATGGCCGACTTCCAAGTCGGCTGTCATCAGCTTCTGGTTCCACGCGTATCCAGGTGCAATGTTCGTCATCCGAATCTGCAAAGCTTATCGCTACCTTTCTATACTTACGGGTATGCTCTGAAACGCTCAAATCATCATCGGGTACGTCCATCGGACGTACTAGCGCAGTTGCGCAACTGGTATTAAGTCCGGACTTACCTGTACTTGGTTTCACAACGTATTCGTTCGGAATCGAGTGCACCGATTCGACCGAATTCGAGGAGACGGTACTCACCGATTGCACACGTTGGCTTGCTGCATTCGTGAAAATGGCCAGCACCGGTTCATCGGCGGGATCGTTGGAAATCAACGACCCTGACTCGACTGATTGCACCGCTGCGAAAGAACAAGCGTCACTTACCATTGTGGATGCTGCGGAACAACCCACAGAAGCCCCTGCATAACAGGATACAGTTTGCACTTTCTGTTGGTCCTCCGAACAGTCCACATCATCGGCAAATGGCAAAGGTATCGCATTCGGCAAAAGTTTGTCATCGTTGCCGGTGAAACAATTTGCGCTGAAATGTTCTCGACACAGGCCGCTGGTCCGCAAAGTCGCCGTCGACAAAGCCAACAAACGCTTATTGCCTGCCCGTTTGAAAAAAAATTGTGCATGCATTAACAAGTGACTCAATGATTTTTATTTTTTTTACTTTTCTTAATTAGGATTGAGGCAGATAATCATAAATTACAATTACGCGGAAAAAATTATTTCGTGTTTTTTTCTTCTTCCAACTGTGAAAAATACCTTCCTACGAAAAGCTGTGTTCACACCTATAGGTGTGACCAGAGGGAATGATACAAATATATTTTTATCATTCCCCCCTCCCCCCCCCCCCCCCCCCCACCCCAATACGAATCCAAGAGTCGAGGAAGTGTGATTAAAAGGCTGAGAATTCAGTACAGACTAATCAAAGGGATTAATGGTATCAAAGTCGAGTCAATTAGTTTGGGCATAATTAAAAAAAAAAAGAATATTTCGTAAAATTAGGTTGCAGTTATTTGCTCGTCTGTACTTTTAAGTGCTCTCCTTCTCACTTTATTGCTCCGAACTTTCTGCCTCTAATTCCCTTTTTTCTTTTTTAAACCAATGATCTTGCAACGATTTTCGTCACTCTTGAAGAAAAGCTCACACAAAGGATAAGCATGACTTTCTTTGTTACGTATATTTTTATTATTATTATCTTTTCATTCGATTATCATCGAAAGCTTGTTATTTCGATGGATTCTCCCTCTGCACCACGACAAAATTCATAGATAATAATGATCCAAGCAGTATTGGGCGTTTTTTGAATTAATTATATTCTAATTAAAAATTACAAATGTAATTCGTAATTGAAGAAAAAAAAATTACTAATTACAATTTTAATTTGTAATTAGAAGAATAAAAAATACTAATTACAATTGTCATTTTTAATTAGACGAATAAAAAATACTAATTACAATTTTAATTTGTAATTGGAAAAATTTCAATCACAAATTACGAATATAATAAGTATCGATTTTTCTTCTAATTACAAATTACAAATGTAATTAGAATCGACTTTTCTCCTAATTACAAATTAAAAATGTAATTACAATCAAATTTACAATCTAATTACATTCGTGATTTGTAATTAGAAGAAAAATCGATACTAATTACATTCGTAATTTGTAATTCGAAGGAAAATCGATATTGGTTACATTCGTAATTTGTAATTAGAAGAAAATTCGATACTAATTACATTCGTAATTATTCTCTTGAAGAAAAGCCCACACAAGGGATAACCATAACTTTCTTCATTACGTACATTTTATTATTATTTTTTTTGTTCCTTCTTTCTTTTTGTCATGTGTCATGTGTATTTTTTATATAGGCCTAAGGGCTATTAATCCCAAGGGTTTAAATTTAAAAAAAATATATACAGGGTGGTACATTTAAGTTGACAAACGCGAATAACTTGGAAATAAAGCATTTTCGAGAAAAATGTTTTAGAAAAAAGTTTTATCATTTTTGAAGCGGGATCTGATGGATATAATTATTTTCAGGTCAGAAGAGGAGTTCAAGGACAAATGAAGGTCAACTTCGTTTTTTTAAATGGTTACCCTCATTTTTTTACAGATTCGTATTGTATGTGAAAAAATTAACAAATTTCGATTCAACCGTTTTTTTCTTGGGTCCAACTTTCTGCGAGTAATTAGGCATTCTTAAAATTTACAAATACTACCTCTTAAATAAATATCTTTCGCACTAACCTTTGAAAAACATAATAAACAGAATAAAACATCATAAACATAATAATAATAATAATAATAATAATAATAATAATAATAACAACAACAACAACAACAACAACAACAACAACAACAACAACAACAACAACAACAACAACAACAACAACAACAACAACAACAACAACAACAACAACAACAACAACAACAACAACAACAACAACAACAACAACAACAACAACAACAACAACAACAACAACAACAACAACAACAACAACAACAACAACAACAACAACAACAACAACAACAACAACAACAACAACAACAACAACAACAACAACAACAACAACAACAACAACAACAACAACAACAACAACAACAACAACAACAACAACAACAACAACAACAACAACAACAACAACAACAACAACAACAACAACAACAACAACAACAACAACAACAACAACAACAACAACAACAACAACAACAACAACAACAACAACAACAACAACAACAACAACAACAACAACAACAACAACAACAACAACAACAACAACAACAACAACAACAACAACAACAACAACAACAACAACAACAACAACAACAACAACAACAACAACAACAACAACAACAACAACAACAACAACAACAACAACAACAACAACAACAACAACAACAACAACAACAACAACAACAACAACAACAACAACAACAACAACAACAACAACAACAACAACAACAACAACAACAACAACAACAACAACAACAACAACAACAACAACAACAACAACAACAACAACAACAACAACAACAACAACAACAACAACAACAACAACAACAACAACAACAACAACAACAACAACAACAACAACAACAACAACAACAACAACAACAACAACAACAACAACAACAACAACAACAACAACAACAACAACAACAACAACAACAACAACAACAACAACAACAACAACAACAACAACAACAACAACAACAACAACAACAACAACAACAACAACAACAACAACAACAACAACAACAACAACAACAACAACAACAACAACAACAACAACAACAACAACAACAACAACAACAACAACAACAACAACAACAACAACAACAACAACAACAACAACAACAACAACAACAACAACAACAACAACAACAACAACAACAACAACAACAACAACAACAACAACAACAACAACAACAACAACAACAACAACAACAACAACAACAACAACAACAACAACAACAACAACAACAACAACAACAACAACAACAACAACAACAACAACAACAACAACAACAACAACAACAACAACAACAACAACAACAACAACAACAACAACAACAACAACAACAACAACAACAACAACAACAACAACAACAACAACAACAACAACAACAACAACAACAACAACAACAACAACAACAACAACAACAACAACAACAACAACAACAACAACAACAACAACAACAACAACAACAACAACAACAACAACAACAACAACAACAACAACAACAACAACAACAACAACAACAACAACAACAACAACAACAACAACAACAACAACAACAACAACAACAACAACAACAACAACAACAACAACAACAACAACAACAACAACAACAACAACAACAACAACAACAACAACAACAACAACAACAACAACAACAACAACAACAACAACAACAACAACAACAACAACAACAACAACAACAACAACAACAACAACAACAACAACAACAACAACAACAACAACAACAACAACAACAACAACAACAACAACAACAACAACAACAACAACAACAACAACAACAACAACAACAACAACAACAACAACAACAACAACAACAACAACAACAACAACAACAACAACAACAACAACAACAACAACAACAACAACAACAACAACAACAACAACAACAACAACAACAACAACAACAACAACAACAACAACAACAACAACAACAACAACAACAACAACAACAACAACAACAACAACAACAACAACAACAACAACAACAACAACAACAACAACAACAACAACAACAACAACAACAACAACAACAACAACAACAACAACAACAACAACAACAACAACAACAACAACAACAACAACAACAACAACAACAACAACAACAACAACAACAACAACAACAACAACAACAACAACAACAACAACAACAACAACAACAACAACAACAACAACAACAACAACAACAACAACAACAACAACAACAACAACAACAACAACAACAACAACAACAACAACAACAACAACAACAACAACAACAACAACAACAACAACAACAACAACAACAACAACAACAACAACAACAACAACAACAACAACAACAACAACAACAACAACAACAACAACAACAACAACAACAATAATAATAATAATAATAATAATAATAATAATAATAATAATCGCGTTTTGTCAATGAGCTCTTCAAAAAGTACAGGATGATGGAAATTTTTTACGTCGAGTATTATTTTCTGATGAATCAAGTTTCACAAACCATTTTATTATGTTTATTATGTTTTTCAAAGGTTAGTGTGAAAGATATTTATTTAAGAGGTAGTATTTGTAAATTTTAATAATGCCTAATTACTCGCAGAAAATTGGACCGAAGAAAAAAACGGTTGAATCGAAATTTGTTAATTTTTTCACATACAATACGAATCTGTAAAAAAAATGAGGGTAACCATTTAAAAAACGAAGTTGACCTTCATTTGTCCTTGAACTCCTCTACTGACCTGAAAATAATTATATCCGTCAGATCCCGCTTCGAAAATGATAAAACTTTTTTCTAAAACATTTTTCTCGAAAATGCTTTATTTCCAAGTTATTCCCATTTGTCAACTTGAATGGACCACCCTGTATATGCATGGTAATACATATTTCCATATATATCTTTTTTTCTCTTTTTCTTTTTCGTTCAATCAATCGTTGATTCGTTAATTCATTTTTGCTTCGTCAATGCGCTAAGAAAATCGTTCTTCTCAGCAAGTTTTTGAATCTCAATAAAATAAAATAAAATATACAAAAGATCTTGGCTCGTTCTTCGAATCGACGTACATGCAGAGCTGAGTTCCCGAATGGATATGATGAAAAAAAAAAAAAAAAAACATTTTAAAGATCTCTCTTCCAAAAAAAGAAAAAAATAAAAAAGAAACCACAATTATCAGTCACAGTGTGAATTCGCTGCGCGCACCATTATTCTTACTAGTATGTAAAAAAAAAAAAAATTCCTTATTTGCGTATCATTGCGTCACTTGTTACAATAGCTTCCTTATTTTATTCAGTTCATTGAATAAATTTTTCGATATTAATTATGACCTCTAATATTCCCTACAAAATCGTGAGTGAAAACTTTAGCTCTAAAAAATGGCGGTATACTCTCCATCGCGAAACAGCTACAAAGAAGGAGGGAGGCTCCGAGGAGTGGGGGAATATAGCTCCACAGTACCTGTTGAATCGCTAGTCGAGAACAGTTGACTGCATACAGTACTACGTTAAGGAGCTATGGTGAGTTTTCTATGAACGTATTAAGATTGCACATAGATTTTTTTTGTGGGGTACTTAATCGTTTTTTTTTCTCATTACCAGTCAGAAAATTCGGTTTCCACACTCGTGACCGAGATGGGGCAGCTCGCGATGGAAATTCATAGGAATCCAACGTAAGTCTACGATTGACATAACAGATTTTCTTTGATAACTATAGTTTTTAGTCTAGTTGTCGTATATATTTCTAGATAATAATACTATGACAATTTCGGTTCTAGAGTACAGCATATGGATGAAGTCGCTAATCCAGCCGACCAACTGCAGGTGGACGCCGTGGTCCCCGTCGAGAGGAATAAGAATCCGCCAAGTAATTATTTGACGCACCATGTACTCACACACGCACGCACGCACGCACGCACGCACACACACATACACACACAAAACAGAGAGAGAGAGAGAGAGAAAGAAAGAGAGAGAGAGATTTTGATTAATTGATATTTATTAGCTTTCTCAGCTATTTAGTATACATAATATTACATAATGAGAGAGAGAGAGAGAGAGAGAGAGAGAGAGCGAGAGAGACGCACGTGCATCATACTTTGCACCCGCTCTAACTTTGTTGCATCCAAACATTTCACCGTAATATTTTCGCCAATTTTTTTCTTGTATTTCTTAAAACCGAGAGAGAGAGAAAAAGAGAGAGAGAGAGAGAGAGAGAGAGAGAGAGAGAGAAAGAGAGCGAGCGAGAGAGATTGATTGATTGATTGCTATATTTGCCTGGCTCTGGGGATTAGCCCATAAGAGCACACATATTTTTACAGAAGGTACAATTTTCACAAAAATTACTTACACCTATAATACACCTTACACCTATTACAGAGAGATATATTAGAGAGAGGGAGTGAGAGAGAGAGAGCGAGCGAGAGAGACGCACGTGCGTGCACACAGCGCATACACAATCACGCGCGCGCAAAATCACACACACACAAAACAGAGAGAGAGAGAGAGAGAGAGAGAGAGAGAGAGAGAGAGAGAGAGAGAGAGAGAGAGAGAGAGAGAGAGCGAGAGAGACGCACGTGCATCATACTTTGCACCCGCTCTAGCTTTGTTGCATCCAAACATTTCACCGTAATATTTTCGCCAATTTTTTTCTTGTATTTCTTAAAACCGAGAGAGAGAGAAAAAGAGAGAGAGAGAGAGAGAGAGAGAGAGAGAGAAAGAGAGCGAGCGAGAGAGAGGGAGTGAGAGAGAGAGAGCGAGCGAGAGAGACGCACGTGCGTGCACACAGCGCATACACAATCACGCGCGCGCAAAATCACACACACACAAAACAGAGAGAGAGAGAGAGAGAGAGAGAGAGAGAGAGAGAGAGAGAGAGAGAGAGGGAGGGAGGGAGCGGGAGAGTGAGAACGCACGTGCGTGCACACACACACACACACACACACACGTTTTTGTATCGCTCTCCTCTAACGAAAAAAATGTCATCTCTCGTTATCTTTATGTTAAGGTTTTCTGGCAATCATTATTCTTTCAGAAAAAATGAAGAATAACTGGCGCTGGAACCGCCGTCGGAGGCAGCAGAGCACCCCATACGTGCGGCCTTATTCAGAGCCCAGCTCTAATCAAGGCCACAATCGGGGGTGGAATACTGTTCATCCGAGTTCTTCCGCCAACCATTGCCCTCCCCCCACGAACCCAGTAGAGGCAATGATACCGGCGTCCGTTGTTATAAATTGTCTTCTCGACAGAATTCAAAGAAAATAAATAAAAAAATATAAAAAATATGTGTATTGCATTTTGCTTCCTTATTTTGCTATCGTTTTCGCACTCATGTGTCACGTGGTATACGTTATCATTTCGTGTTAATAGTAGTAATCAAACGACATTTTTCGATATTCATGAAAAGAATTTGCGCTTTTCAAATCCATTGAATATACACTTAATGTTTTCGTATTGTAGAAACTTAGAAAACCAAGACTTACCTGTATTTTTCACCCACGCATCAAGGCGAGGATCTCCCGCTAGAGGAAATCTGTAGAGTTTCGTACCCGTACGTAATTTCGAATTATTACAACCACGGTATGCACAGATATCGTACACTCGATCCACCTTTTTTTTATTCATAACTGTATACGTCTCGAATAAAATAAGACAGAAAAAAAGACACTCCTGTATTGCGAAATTATAATCTGATGTTTAGCATTCGGAATACAAGCAGCGAATGACGATGAAAATGCTGGAAGTAGGTTGAAGGGTATCCGCGAATGCATACAATGTAATGTAATCGAACAATGTCGGATTTTTCTCGCTTATTTGATTTTTTCGTGGGCTAGCGGAATAAGTATGTTCATTAAGGTCGTTTAAAATCTGTTGGGATTCACGGGATGGAATAATTTTAAAAATATTCCTCCTGCTCTTTAGTAGTGTAACAAGGACAGTTCTAACTCAAGATCCCTACCCCGACATTTACCGACATTTTTTAGCTCAGACACGAACCACTTAGCCGAGACCCGAACCCGGGGGGTGGGGGGGGGGCTATCTTGAAGAGTCCGAATGCACGGAGTCGATCGGCGGGGGGGGGGGGGGGATCTCTAACAACTGGAGGGCACCTAATCTCTTATGGGTCAAGACATTGGGGGGGGGCTAGCTTTGAGGGTGGTATTGGAATGCCGCTATCTCTGGCAGCGGCGGGGCGCCTTATTTTTCATGGCGACATTTGATTGATGATTATCAGTTAGACTGGCGTCTCTGTAGGGCGGGGTGGGGGGCTAGTTTTGAGAGTGGTATTAGAATGCAGCTATTCTGTATATCCGGCAGCTGCAGTGCAGCTTGTCTTGGCATTGGAATGTTATTATATCTAACAAGTAAATAGCGGACTAGAGCGTTAGACCTTTCAACCACACACAACGCTACCCTCCCGGGCCAGTGCGTCTGTTTATCCTTATCGCTGGTCATAAATCATATCTGGTCGTGTGCCAAGGGTTAGACCGCAGTCTGGAAAAGGCCAAACATGAGGTCATAAAATCTTAGAGGCGCCTATGATCCGGCTGGTCCTCGGCACCCGAAGGAAAATATCCCTAACAGGTGTTCTTCTGACCGAATTTATATAAGCGTTTCCCTATCACTGACTGGTGCGTGAGTAAATGTAGCGCAGGGTGCTGCGGCAGATCTTTTTTCAAACTGCGATGAAATTGGGACGAGGAGGATATTGAAAATATGGAAAAGCACGTTCGATTCGATACTCGAGCTCAAATTCATGTGATGTATGCATGGGATTATGCGTACAGAGCCGCTCGCCGAGGCCGGTGGGAAGAAGTTGCACGTGATCGTGAGCGATTTAGATTAAGAATTGAAAAATGCGGCAAGCTGATTGAATCTGTATTGACGGAGAAAAAAATTTAACGGAAAATGGTATACTGATATGCGCCTTCGACGTGTCTCGACCTGTTTCGAGCCCTCCCATTACCTTCGAGAGCGGATGATGCCATCTTGCATGTCTGAACACGCTTGAGCCTGCACAGTGTTTACATATTTTGACAAACCGCCGGAAAATGAGGCTTTGATGTTCATGGAATGCCGCTATGACGCGCTTAGTCGCGTTCTTGCTATCAACATGGACGGATATTCTGATGGCGTTCTCGGAGCCAAATATCCGTGGGAATTATCAAGGGGTGATCTTAAGAATATAACGAAGCCTATGATTTTAAAATATTTTAGTCGATCAATTCATATGTTTTATGATCGTTTACCCGAAAATCTTCGTGCAGACGCCGAAATTATGTCATATCTGCCTTGTATGGAACATTGGAATACGCCTCACATCATGACTCATATCGATGGCCCTGCACCCTCTGTACGGAATTGTCAAATGTGCCGCTGCAAAGTGTGGGCGGAGGAAAGTGTGGAAAATCCTATTGGGTCCTAGAATTAAGAGTTGGTGGGGGTCGGGAATTTGGAGGGCCTATATAATATCAGGATGCACGTTTGAACTGCACCGATTGACATGCAAGACAGGCGACGTGAGCTAAAAGAACGATTGCTCTTGCTTTTAAAAAATATCGAAGAAGTAAAAAATCTTATAGGTACGAGGTCTGATCTGAGCTTCATTATAAATACATTGAAGAATACATCAATAAGTCGAAATGGATTTCACAAGTATCAACAAGGTGGGAAAAATGGTGGAATTTTTGCCAATAAAAAAATTGGCTGAACTCTCCGTTCAGGCAGATCATCCGATCTCCAACCTGAGAATAGTTGAAACGAAATTCGGGAGGAGGATCGTGGCGGATATCACCAACGATTCCTCTGTATTCCTACCTGCAAGATTCGTGAAAGCGTTCGACGAGAACAAAGAAATATTCAAAGAGATGATTGACGCTGCGCATACAAATCAACTCTATATGAACTACTTCGGTGGGAAATATAACAGCGTAGAATTCAAACGCATCTGACGCCATCGAACCATCAAGCCATCGCGCCTACTATGGGGTCGTGACTCTACGCGAACGATGGTGGCACTGAAAAAAGTGTTTGAATCCATAAGTGCGCATGGTTGAAAAAGTAAAAAAAAAAACATTATAGATGACGTGTGGTGCGAAATGTATAAGTTGGAGTGAAACCAAATATGTAAAACAATTTCCTATGGTTTATTTCAATAAAAAACACACATATATTTTTCGATAAAATGTTTTTATTTATTTCAAAAATCCTGCGTTTACACAATTCCTAATGTACCAGCTCCTTAAAGATTTTACGTTTGCGTTAGCACAATTATATTTTGAGTCGTGGGGATGACGAGAACATCCTCTGTTGTTTGATATTTTCGATAATTTCTGCAATGATGGACAATCGAGAGTTTCCATATCGACAATATGTGCCGACAAATCCGTGAATTGCGCTAACCACGCCGTCTTCTCTAATCCCTTCACGTAGATGGTTCGGGCTTGTTTCAAGATAGCTCGAATTGTTGTTCCAGCAGCTTCGTACGGTGTGTCGCCTGAATTCCATCGTATTCCATGAAAATTTCGTTCTAGCCATGCATTCATCGTTTTGTACTTCGCTGGTAGAGAGTTCCATGGCGTTGGAGGTTTGAAGAAAAACGTCAGGGGTTCGGTGTTGTCAGAGATTTCCACAATTGCTATTTCTTTTAGCACAAATTCGTTAATGGGTCTCCTGAAGCCTTGAATATCGACGATAAAGTCTATGGTGCTGACTGAAGAGAGTCGGTTCATCGTTGAAGGTTTTATACTAATTTTTTTACCCCGCCACTTATTGGATTGTACTCAACAATACGATCGTGTAGAATCAAGCAATACGCGGATGTATTGGCAGGAATATTATTTCTTGCTTCAAATTCAAGACGAATGTCAACGGGGCCTGACTTGAGAGAATCGTTCTGCTTCGAACAGTCGATGACGACTAGAGGGGCATACTTTAGAAACTCGGATTTTTTTAACCACGGCTCTGCTTCTCTGTTGTAATAAGTATTTTGGAAGTTTGCATACATCTCGTATAGTAGGGCGTACTGGTTTTGCTGTATGTTTAGGTTCAAATTTCCATATGGATAGCATTGCGAATTCAAATATAGTTTAACATCGGCGAGACTACAATGATCGAAGTTACTCGCGTTCTTCTTTTTCTTATTTTTCCGATCAGTCTGGAAAGCGAGAATGACATATCGCGGTTTTTCCAGCTGAGTAGAAGTCTTGACGGTCCAAACATGCTTCGAGGTTGCGGGGAGCAGCGGATATTCATACAGTTCCCACGTACGATAACTCATGGAGATTGGCGCATCTCTACCGATAAACTTTAAAAGTTGTATTTTACGCTGATCGGAGACTGTCACGTATGGTACAAGCCATTCTACTTTTTGCAATACAAGTTTGAATTCCTCGTCAGCCGTCTGCACAATAGCATTATCATCAGTCTTCGATCTCGATAGAATCAGCTCATGCTTGGCATTTACGACGATTTTTCGATAATCTTCGGCAAAACCGAGCAGCATACTTAGCGGTATGCATACGTCAAAGTTGCCCGCTGCATCTATGATTTGCGTCGTTTCTTCAACATCAAGCCAGCCCGTGTTCTCGAGCATAGATCTCTTACCAGGGCTCAGAGATGAATATCCCTTTATTAGACTCGTAAGACCTACATTTTTGTTTCGATCAATTTCAATAGCGTTGAGCTCATATCGTACTTCTTCGAACAAAAAGCAAATAGCATTATTAACGAGGCTTGTGGAGGCAAGCGCTGCACCATCAGCTTTAGTCAGTTTTCCGCATATATGTATAAAACTTTTGCTTGGTAGAAGACATAGATCCTGATGTTGGATGGAAATACGTATCTCATCGCTGTTATTGAAAGTTGACGATGCATACGGCTTATGAGCATGAATCTCGCAGTGTATTATAGATTCATCGAAGACGATGGGACTTTGTATATTTACTATTTCCTCCTCCATTTTACGCAGCAGATGCAGAGGGCACAGAATAAATAATACCTTATGCGCTTTTTCCGCGCACTGTCAGACCCAAATTCTTTAGAAGTTTTACGTTCTGAGGTGTTAGCACTTTGAGTGTCGATCGGCGACTGGTCACGCTCATCCATGACGACTTGATATTATGGCTTCTATTGAAGACTATACCCATGATTTTATATGCAATCGTATGGTTATGACTTCGCCGCGAAAATTTACTAAATCTCCGTCTTGGTCTACTATCCGAAGCTGGATGTTATCTATTGTCTTGCTCGTGATTGGCAGATAAATGACGTGCGATGGAACTTCAATGATTTTATATCCGGATGGTACGAACGGGAAAAACTCGTGAATCGTATGAGCTTTTCGCTCATTAATATAGGCACCGGCGGTAATGCTACACTCTATACGCAAGGCGTTCACTTTGAGAATGGCTACTGGGAGATCAGATGTATGCCTTTTATTGGCTACAAGAATACGCGGTGTGAAACCCAAGAGAGAGCCGATAGAATCATTAGGCATAAAATTTATATCGCGATTACACTCGATTTCACTACGTAGAGTATTGTTATTGGGTTTAATCTTAATAGAAATATTCGGCAACTCTGCCTGCACGTATTTCTCAATATCATCTATTTCATAGCTACCCGTCGGTATAGTCAATACCTTGTCTCCCACATAAATTTTATTATTACCATCAGCTATATTAGGAATGGAATTGAAGGTTAGTAATTCAATGAGCCCTAAAGTGTAATTTTTGTGGGGTGAAAGTTCAATGGGGGGAAAATATTGAGCTTCAAGTGTAGATGACGTCCCGGAAATAGTTAGTGTAAAACTATCATCCATGACGGCGGCAAATAGTCAACTGATTCTATATTCATCATTATGCACGTTTATATAGAGAATATTTTCTTTTGCCGCTCAATTGCTTGCAGAGAAACTTTAGGCATAAGTGCCCACATTCGACTGTACCATACTTCTGATATCCCTTATAATTATAATTCACGCTACCAACACCAAAATATTTTATCAACTCGACTGGAGGCTGAAGATTGCCGAAACTATCAAAGTACATGACATTCTCCCCCCTCTTTTTGTATGCAACCCAGTGTGTACCAGGTCCCATATCATCATCTAAATTGATAATTGCTGATTCGCATTTTGCCGGTCCACTTTTCGGCAATTTATTTCTCATAAAAACTCCGCGAAAGTGTGGAATTTCCATGATTTTCGCATATTTGAGCAGATCAGCATCAGTTAAGGCTTGGGGAGGCAGCGTGACTTTCCGTTTTTTGAACCAAGACCCGTCCCCCTCTTGTACGGTTTTAGATGCAGACCTTTACCCAAAGCAGCAGCTTCCATCATCTTATTATGTCTCTTACTCTCATCCAATTCCCGCTTAGCAGCTTCAGCCGCATTTACAGCCTTAGCGATAGAAGCAGCGCCACCAGTAGTATACGGTGCGCTCTGGCGACCCCCACTCCTATCCCCACTCCTACCCCCACTCCTTTTTCCCCCACTCCGCGCGTGCCGCGGATGTGAGGGAAAAGGCGTGGTGGGGGGAGAGTGGGGATGGGTGGTGTCACCACAGCGCACCGTATGTTATTATTATTATCAGAATATTTTCGGATAATAATAATAATTACTTTTTTTATGTTTTATTTGATAAAATATTTTTTTTACATTTAACACAATTAAGAATGTACAATATTGCGAAAGGCAAAATGAATTAGATAGCACTGCATTTTTTTTACATTTTGTAGAGCACAATGATATATTATGAGGGGGTTATGGTGATTTCGTTGGCGGCCATGCCATGGGCATACTACGGCCAGAGGCGACGGATCGGTGGTTGATGGAAAATGTTGATTGTTGTCCAGGTTTATGATCCGTCGCTTGGTGACCTCTTCCAGAAATTCGACAGCTTGGCGGCCTCGCGAGTACAGGAGAGTGTATCTGAATCTATTGGTTATTGCGAATAATTCTTCACGCAGATTTTCGATGCTGATACTGCCCTCGGTCCAATGAATGCCGTGAATGTTCTCCACCTTCCGCTCGTTTTCCAAGCGTACGATAGGCGGTAATTCGCTGATGTGGCAGGGTGGGGCGACCAGCCACCCTGATAGATATCGTGGTTTTTGTATACCCCCAACAACTACTTCTTTCGGCAGAAACCTGCCATTTTTATCTTTGAAATGTTGAATATCGAAAACGAGATCACACCCGATCATATTGTAGCACTAACTGATTACACTCAACTGCTGTGGTATTACTCTGTAGCGGATTTGAACTCTATATTATTGAATCGACCACCCAGGTACCGCATGAGCAATTTGTCAGCGTGTGCGGTAGTTAACATTTGTTGAAGCAGGGTATCGTCCTCCTCGAAGACTTTGACAAATCTCAGCGGCAGGAAGCACGTAAATTCGTTGTCGATATCAACGGTAATTCTGTTTCCCCATGTTGTTCGCGCTGGTCTTATGCTGGTGATTTTGTAGTCCTTACCAACTTCCAATTCGACTAATTTTTTCACTGGTAGGAATTCTGACAATTTGCTCGCCTTATTGATGCATGAAAAATCCATCGTGGCGTTCGAGTGTTCTTAGTTGAAGCGTTAACAAATTCAAAGCAGATCGTGCACGTATCACCACTTTAAGGTCGTCGATGTTTTGCAAATGTCTTTCTATTCGCTGTTTTAATGCGCAGCGCTTTTTTTTTGTATAGAAAAAACCGTATAGATCTGGATGAGTTCGGTTGACGGCGACGAATGACGACTGAGTGTGTAGCTGGCTCAACAATACTTGGTTTGTTTCTGATTGCTGCCCCTTCTACTGTCATCTTTTCTTGCAGCTGACTCTGCATCACATGATGGTATCTCGAAAGATCGAGTCAAAATGGCGTTGATGACAGGGATATACTGTCAGCAGTATTGCACGTGCGTAAAACTTAAGACTTACAATTAGCGGTATTGTACGTCAGCGAAATTTGATATCTAAACGTGTCACCACTCGTATGATTTTTGTTGAAAGCAATGAAATAAAAGCCAGACAAAACATTTTTTTAAAACGTTTAATTTCCAATAATTACCGAGAGCGAGAACAGCAGTGCTGTATACAATGTAGATGCTTATTTCTATAACCCGCACCGATACAACTATTGGTATCGGAAACTACACCCTTAGATTTACTAAACTTATCGATATACGCATTATAATACTCATGAACTATTTTATCGTTTCGCTGCAAATCATTCGAAAATGCGTCGCTGAAGCGGTTAATACCGAAACCAGTAGCCATATAATGAAGAAACATAACACAATACTGGCCACAACATTGTGAATTAGGGCCTTGAAACTGAGTTGCGTTGCAGCGAAAGAGTCTGCAGTTTCTTCGGAGGCGCGAGAGATGCTGTGGGATGATTGGTGGTAGGCCGTAACTGTCGAAGAACCAGCCATGTCTATCTCGATCGACGTACATGGCGACCCAGTGGGCCCCGGGTAGTTTGTGTCCATCGGTGTTAACCACGAATGCCGTCGGTTTCGTCCACACCCTCGGGATGCGATCTGCTGGGTATACGCCCACCATATGGTCTTGTATGTTCTTGAGAGATTGCAGAATCTGAAGACTGTTCATGATCCTTCTTTTCCTCTTTTGCCTCGTCCTCTGACCACGATGTAGTAGTTCTATACTCCCATAAGGAGGCGATTCGTTCGCTATGACAGAGCCATGTTTTGATCCTCGTGGCGTTATTGAGAGCGCATTTGTGTTCAGGTTTTTTATTAAGCACGCCGTGATACATACAACGTATGTCACTTCGTGGTAGGTATCGGAATGACGGAGCCTCATCATCATCTTCTAAATTTATAATGAAACACCCCGTGAGCCATGTTAGATATGATGATTTCTCAGAGCCTCTTGTGAAAATCCGTGTAGCTTGGGCCGCAATTCTCTTCAGATTTGTTTCCAGCGAACGTAACGAAGCATCGCCTTCAGACCATTTTACACCGTGAATATTATCACCCAACCACATGTTTTGCCTCTTTACAGTGGGTGACAATTTGTCATACGCATATGGCGGTTTTACAAGCCAATGATAAAAGTCCTCGCTTTGTATCGAGACGATAGCTACTTCTTTAGGTATAAACTGATTATCTCTATCTTTCATGCCTTGTATATCAATAACGATATTCATGATGAAATCTTTTTCGACCATCACACCCCAAGCGCTTAACGCTAACTGAAGGCGCTTCTCTCTCATCAGCCACTGAAATCTACGATCACTTGTCTGGATGAGTCAATCTCCAGAACGTTATCATATTCCGCATACACAATGCAATTAATAGTTGACGTCAGGGCTTCTGCGAAACGTACTTCTACCCTCACACTACCGTGCCTCACAAGGTTCCAATGAGTGCTACTATTGGCCGAAAGATCAGGCGTAAGATCAAATGCAAAGAGACAATTGCCCCATGGATAGCTTGAACGTGTAATAGAATTACCCTCATTGAGAAAGTGAATACCTGTACCGGAAAATAATGTGTGGTATGCATCAACGTACGTACTGCCGGCTGTAAAGTCAGGCTGTAGAGGCTTTGACGGTATCTGCATGCCATCAGCATACAAAGAAAGATAATTAATTTTGTAATTTTGAAAATTGAAGGGGTTCATTGTACTATCACCGTTGAAAGCCTTATTATCGACAAAGCCGACAATTATACGTTTAGGCAGTTGGCCGAGTATGACATTATCAAGAGTATCCCCATGTACACCCGCATGCAGCGATATTGCTTTAACTTCAACGCGCGTCAAAGGATATTTTGCTGTAGATTTAGACAGAGCTCTTGCATGAGCTAGAAGTATACCTGGTGCTATCTTAACGCGCCGTACAAGTAGCGATGCCTCCGTAATACGAATCGCACAGCCTTTCAAAGAACTCATGAGACAAAAAGCGTTATTGGTTCGTACGAGCCGCAGACGCATCTCAACACCGTTTAACAAAAACCTCTCTTGATTGAAGATATCGCAGTGCAAATGGCCGAGGAGATCGATCGTTTTATTCTTGCCTAGTAAGTTCCGTCGATTTGTAAGACCATTATTGGCATCGGCCGTATCGTCCATTTTACCAGCTGTATCGTTATACCATAAAGCACTCGTGAGATGCGAGCTCTTAGCATCATGCCCGTAATTCAAGAGGGTTTCAATGTAGGCCCTATATGCATAAGCATTATTAGGAGGCGACACAAGTTTTTGATTCAAAAATACATCAACCTGGTTGAACATTGAGTGCAGAAGATTATTGACTGGCCCTACTTTGAGGAGATCAGGCTCTTTTGTGTCTGGCGTTTCTATCTTAACGCGTATACTCAGCATGGTATGCGCAAGATCGATGTACTCATCTCCCTGTCCCGGTATGACAAATTCTATCGGCGAATCATCCGTCAATGATGAGATTGGCTTATAATACACCGAATGTGTTCCCTCGATCGTTGTCTGGGTCGGAGGTAGTGTAAATAGTTCAAGCTCCGACTTAAGACATTCACACGAATGTGCGTGTAGGAACGCCATTTTTTTTCGAGCCCAGGTTAAGCAAAAATATCCGTCACTGTTCTTGATTTCTTGTTACGCCTCTTAACAGCTGGTTTTGTCGCTTTTTTTCTTTTCACTGTCTTCTTCTTCTTCTTCTTGTTCCTCTTTTTTTTCACACCAACCGAACGTGACTTAGCGGTCTTCTTTCTTTTTTTCACACCCGTGCGCCGTGATGCACTCTCAGCAAGAGAATGCATCAGTTTATTAATTTTACCAGCTTTATAGCCTGAACCCTTCATGAGCGCACTAATTTTTTCTTCGGCCTTGCGCTTCAGATTTTCCCCTGATTCGCGCAGGCGCGTTTTGAATGCTTCTCTTGGATGAATACCAGAATCCATGATATCCGTAGCAGCGTTAATACCCGAGCGAAGCGCCTCTTTACCAACAGCCCGAGCGCCTTGTTTCAAGAGAGGTATTATCCTTCGAAAGAGGCCACCTAGGAAACTCCCAATACCGTGACCTCTCTGATTCGGTGAGCCTATATACACATGGCTGATACCGCCATAACCAGTTCGAGCACCACTTCCCGTTTGCATATCAAAGTATTCGTCGTAGTAATCCATTTTACAACTAGTTAATCTGTACGTTTAAACTGTAGCGTCACAGTCAACGTCCCGTACTCGAATGGTATCGGTTCACCAAACTCATCCCTTATATCAATGGTTATTGTTTGAAAACTAGTGCGTAATAGAGGAACATAGCGTGGTGGTGAGAAACTTCTTATTTTCACAGACCCGTAATTACGGTTATCAGAGGCAGCAGCTGGTACGACACGTAGCAACGGCGCATGCACATCACCAGTGATATAGGGCTCGCAGATATCAGTATAAACATACATCATATTGGGAGCTCCGTTGGCTAGATTGGCAGGCCTCTGCGCAGTGTATTCCTCCCGCTCTACTACTACTACCTCTTTGCCTTCAGTAAATCCTAAAACATTGTTTAATGCGTCGGCGAAGCAAAAGGAGTGTTCCAGGTTCTTGCATCTTTCACAGATACGCGTAACCGTCACATATCCATTGCGAGCGTACTTAAATTTCAGATGGCCCGCAACACAGGGTATTTCGTTAATAGTATCGAGTAATGTATCTATGCTATGGTAAACACCTGGCGGCACACAGACACGTTTGTGCTTAGACTCAAAGTTCATTATGACACCAGGTACTACTACCGTTACGAAATTCATAAAGTTTCGCTTACTACCGGGAGCCACATGCAAAATGGTCATGGGTATGTGTATTTCAGCTAAAGAAACGGCCCAGCTACCGTGAAGAGACATACATTGTGGCAAATGCGTGGTATACCGTGTTGTCATATTATCGGGATAAAAACTCATACTACTATTACTGGGTAAAACCATGTAAAATTCGTCCTTCATTTTATTGACCGTCAATTACCCTCTTTTTGTTTGTACTCTCGATAACTCAGCTTCATAAAATATACCATCAATATCCTCGTCGTGGAGATCACGCAGGATGTATATCACGGGGCAAATACTGCGCGATACACGGTAAATCTTGAATAGTTCGCTGCTCCAACCACCTTCGTAACCTTTTGCAAAGGCTGCCTTCGCGCTACTGATGCGTACAATGTCACCCACATTATAATTAGGGGAGCAATGTTCTGTTCTTTTGTAGCGCTGCATCAGGTTATTCCGAGCCCTAGCGGCTGTAGCAAGTGTTACCGAGGCAGGAGCCATTTTTATACCGCTATGCGTAGAATGGTTGTATGCCGAAACGATGTTCTGCAGAACGTCAAGGTAACGTTTTTGCCTAGAATACGTGAAATAACGCCACATTCTTTCTTTTAGCGTTCTATTAAATCTCTCGACAATAGCCGCTTTAATATCGGGATTTCTCGCAACACGAAACTGTATGTTCTTTTTCTTCAAGAGGGCCTGGAATGCAGCACCAACGAATTCTTTGCCTCTGTCCGTCTGCAGGTAAACGGGTGATCGGTCATTGCTATTTTTTTTAGATAAAATAAGATCAAACGCTTTAGCCACAGATGCGGCAGACTTGTCACGCAAAGGCTGAACCCATGCGTATTTACTAAGAACGTCTATAACGACGAGGAGATAAACATAACCATCATTATAATCCTTAATCGAGCGAAGATCTACGAGATCAGCCTCCCAAAAGTCATCGATGTTCCGCACATTATAAAAACGTCGCGGAAAGCGATGTCGCACAAGCTTGTGTTTTGTGTAAGCATCCTGTGTTTCAAGCCAGTGCAACGCCCTCACCTTGGAAATTTTTTTCTGACGAGCCTGACGTAGCAATTTGGTAGCACCTGAAAACGATGCTTCATGGGATGGATTAAAGTACACTTTTTCTAAAGTTTTCATGATTATAATTTAAGGTTAGCCCAAGTTACACGTCTTTTCTTATTATAATAACCACTGCCGCTCTGCGCTGTGCTATGTGCTCTTATTACTGGTGATTTGTTCTCACGACCACTGTAAAACGACGACTGACTCATTTCGGACGATCCATCACTAGCTGTACTGTCATCAGCGTCCTGCTGGGACTGATGCAATGTTGAGTTAGCTCCGGACGCCGTCCACAATGCCTCATTGCCAATAAATTCCCGCGGTGTCTGAATCGTTCTCAGAAACCGGGCAAAGGCATTGCGCCCCGTTGGATTAGGTTTTTTCCGCGCCCTCATGGCGTCGTTCACGAGATCAACAATATTTGAATCCTTTATTGGCTTTCCACTGATCGATACGACACCAGCCGAATCCCAAGAAAAATTAGATCGTGGTGTGTCACGTAAACGACGAACCAACAGTTTCGCTTTTGTGCGAAATTTAGCTGGTACACTCTCAATTATCACGGAATCGTTCATGCTCCTACAGGTTTCTTCTTCTTTATCACAACCAGGCTGTACAGTGGGTTTATTTCTCATAAGTGTGTGGTACTGCTGAGCTCTCTCATCGTCGATGAAATGAAGATAACGCTGTAGCACAGTCAAGTACGCAGCCCACTTTTCCCTCTCATCCTTGTATGCGTTAGAATTCAAAATTTCATTCATCTCCGTGTCTAATCTAGTCAGCGTAGCATCAACTCCTTGCGTCGGTCGTGTTTGAGACATTTCCGCACTGAAAACTGGTTGCTTATGACTTTGTGCGCCTAGCTGTAATAGATGTTCCTCCGGCACGAGTACCATTTTCCTTGCGTGCTCCATTATCCTCTGCCACTGATCAAACTCGATAGAACAGTGCCTAGTATTGGTGCTAGTAAGAGAGGCAGAAATCCGCCGCTTTGAACGACGACTCGTTTTTTACTCTTCCAACAGCCTTTTTTTGAGGCTAAACGCCGAAGAACGGGAGCGTGACGACGTAATTTTTTTCTCTGATCGGCCTTTAGAGGTACGTTGCCACAAAGTACGTTCAAGGCGCACTCACAGATACAGCGAACGATGCCTGGATCTGCTTTACGTAAAACGGCCTCACGTTGCTGCTTATTGAGATGTTGAAGAGCTCGCAATATCGCAATGTGCTTTTTGCAAAGCGGCGAACCACCTCGCGCCATTACGCGTGATGAACTGTCAATTGTCTTGATGTATCGCTCCTTTTAATCGCCTTTCTGCTGTGCACATTTGGAGTAGCGCTATTCCTAAGAATGTACCACACGCACTGACAAACGCAATGATTAACACTTGATTTTTTCTTGTGCGTGTCAGATGTATGTCGTATCGTGTTAGCTTGTTGAAGTACACTCAATATGACGATACATTTTTCGTAACACGACGATCCTTTAGATGCCATTACACACGCTGAACTGGCAATTCACTAGTACTGCAGCTGCTTTTTATCTTTTTCCGTGGTACGTATACAAAATGGTGAGGGTCATCGGGAAAAATACAGGTGCGGAATCTACAGTTATCAGGTGTTGATTGTTTCAAATCGAGCAGCAAATAACCATGTGGCTTGGACGTTGCATCGTGATAGGCCTCTTGCAAAAAGCGAGGATTTTCCGGATATACCTGGCGTGCGAGATGTTGAATTTGAGCACGATCACGAGGGTTTTTGAAAATTACAATATAGTTGGCATTCAGTGAGATATCTCGCTGGCCGTGGCCTTGATGGAATAAGTTTTGGGTAATAAAAATAACGCTCAGGTTTTTATGATGGCTACCTTTGGTGAAAAGATCTACAACGTTATTGTTCGACGCCTCGCGCATCAAATCGTCAATTATTATGAGTTTTGCACGAGGATCGTTAGCATAATCGGCATTCTGAGGTAATCCTTCATGGAACTCTATCGATGTACCATACTCTGTGTATGCTGATTGCCACTCGGAATAATAGAAAATAATTCTCTCGAATGGTTCACTGTTCATACGCGAAATAAATTTCAAAAACTTTTTTACAAAATAAGTTTTACCGCAACCCGTGGGACCGCAGATCATCGAGGTCCAGGGATGCTTCCAGTGCGTGTCCATCTGAATGACTGAGTAAATTTTCTATACAACCGTGCAAGATAAAGGAAACGAACAGTCAGAATATGTATAAATTTTTATTTTGCAGTAACAACATAAATATTCTATAGTAATACCGTGAATATTTTACAGTAGTGACATAAATATTTTACAATATTAAGATTTATATACAATACTTCCTTCCTTATAACCGTACGGAAGCGAACCGTATTCGCCGTGACGTCGTCTTTTGACGCTCGACGGCTTACATTTCTTTTTTTCGGCTCGTGTGACAACATGATGAAATGGTGTACGGCGTATAGCGTCATATTTTAATTCTATAGGCTCCACTTTGTCGTCAACTATGTAGGAGCGTATTGTACTGTAATTGATCAATTGGCTGTTCGCGAAATTAAGTGTTATACCTTTTACTTTGCAAACCTCACTTTCGGTACCATCGGGTGCGTGTGTTATGAATGAATAGAATTTTGGACCTCCAGAAACGAAAGATCTGATGTAACAACCCGGATCCAGCTCATCTGTAAGATCTCCTAAGAGCTGGCCTATCGGCGGCTCGTATTCAGCAGGGTTATTCTTCGTTACGTAAACAACCGAATCGGTGTCGCAATATAGCGCGCGCCTATCTAGATGTTCTAGATAACTATAAAGCTTTAAACGAGCCTGAGTCGTTGTATATGCAGCGATCACAGAGTTTGCTATGCCTGATGGAATTATAACGTCATCATTTCTTATATAACTCACATACAGTACACTATGGTTTACGGGTAAGACACCAGTGATTTCATACTCTGGATTAGTCAATAATTCAAGGAGCTTAGCGCGTGTTGAAACTATTACAGTTTGTGGTAGATTTTCACGCTGCCCAAACTTTCCCCAGAAAGAATTGAGGCAGAGTTTAGCTACCTGTCGCAATCCTGGGTTTTTCGATACTAATTCGCGATTCAGTTTTATACCTTCAGAACGCTCAAAATCAGTGATATATTGTTCCCGCGCCTCGACGTTGTCCAAACACACAGCAGGCCACCCGCTAGCTTCTTGTTTAATTTTTAAGAATGTGTTTATGTAGTCGGTAAAATGACCACCGGTTCGCGTATCACGGCTGTATTGCGTTATCTCGTATTGCCATATTTCTTCTACACGCATCACTGTGTAGCCGCATGATACAGCTTTCCGCAGTTCGTCGACCACCCATGTACCCTTGAACACACGCTCTTCGGTGTTGTCATGCGCACATTCATCCTGATTCATGTTTTCACAACAGCTACGGCATAGAGCGAATAACAAGCGTTGATGCATACGCACTGGTAGCACCGGATGGTAGAGATTTCGCGGTGGTAACACCGTACACTTAACAAGACCTTCGACTTTCGCGAGATCGTTGTTATCAGGTCCTGTTAGTGTCATACATTCGTCGCCTACGTATACTTTCGGGTGACCCACAGGATATTTACCATATTTACAAATATACGGATACAAAGAGCATACATCGACATAGCGTATCTGTTCGGTATCTTTTACATCATAGAGCGTAACCATGTTTTCTGTGCGACCTCCGAAGAAAGCATCGCGAGGATTGAGAGGCTCCGCTGTAACTAAAGCGTGATTCCGCACTAGCTCACTCATCACCGTGTTTGTTTTAAGCGCATGATCATACCCGCATTCCCAAATTTCCGTCAGTGTGTACCCACTTTGCCGTATCTTATGAGCTACCGCTAGAGTTCTCTCGTGACGTTCGTTCATAGATACACCGTCGCTTTGTATCTGATCTCTGTTTAACAGAAAACAACGCGGGCAACCGTGCCAGTAACAACCATGGAACTGTAATACGTGTAATGTGTTACGGTCTTCGTAATAACCGTCTACCATTAAATTCTGAGGGAGCTTGTATTCGCGCGATCGACCTGCATGAACAATACGTTGGCCTAGAGAATGTTCCATCCACACAAGCCACGAAACAGCTTTTTTCGATTGATTATCGGCCCATCTGTAGCCGCCTCTGGGTATAATACCGATCGCGTCATCTTTGAGAAAATTTTTCCGAAAAATCCGAAAGCAGGCTGACGCTATTGTCGTGCTCTCGTCGAATGGACAAACACAACCTATGGTTATGAACATTTTACGAAAAACCATACACGCTTGTCTCAATATTGTAACATCGTTCTTACAGTAGGTTACAATTTCTTTCCGAAAATCGAACACATAATTCGCATTTTTCAATTCACGATACCACGGCTCAAACACCCTGTTTCGCACAGCCGTAGGCATACTGCCAGGAGAATAATACTCCATAGGTGGTAATTCTCCTACGTAATACTGGTTTTCGGGTTTATTGAATAAGTGAGGAAAAGTACCTTTCGCCAGGCTGTCAGTTAAACCAAAAGATTTTGGTAACTTGCTCAGAGGCATATGGAAGTAGTGTAGGCTATCGAGAAAGACGAGTTTTTTACCAACACGCATGGTGATAATCTTTGTACCATTCATTATGAGTGACGGTAGCTGGGTCTTTTTTTCATCGATCAGATACCGCAGAATGAACTGCGCATCGAAACCTCCTGCGTTATGAGCTATTAAGATTGTATGTGAAAATCCTTTTATATCCTGCATTGCTAACTCCACCAACTGAGCTACGGGCTTGTACTGAAATACAAACTCGTGTACACCACAGAGTTCGCAAGGCTCTGCTATAGACTCATTGTCGCAACAGACTGTACAGACTCGTTGAGCTACGCAGAGATTCGGCTCGTGTACATATGTGTCCGCGGTACCCTCCAAAGGCCTACACTGCTGTGTTTCGAAATCATAGAAGATGAATATTTTTTTGTTCAAATCTCTATCTTTTACAAGTGGTCTCATGAAACAAGAGTGATTGTACGGTCGGTCGGACTTACAAGTTTTACAGTACCCTTCACCACACACATGCTTCTTTTTTTTATCTAGCGGCCTTATCATGGCGAAACAGTCACGACAGCATTTAACACTCGCGCAAACAGACGGTTTGCGCGATGCTTCAGCGTTATTGTGATTTTTGTAACACACTTCTCCAAAAAAAACACGGTTGCATGCTACACATCTGACTGTATCTCCTGAGGCCTGAGCGCATGGGGGTATCGCGAAACAGCAAGAACATTTTGCCTTTTTGCACAGATGATCTAATTTACGATACAGAGTGTTACAAGCTGTGCAAAAACCGGTACTACCTATCGCTCCTCTCAGGCTGAGAATCGGTTGAAAATGATTCGAACGCTCGTAGTACAGAATATACACAGTGTGGCGGATCTTTCCTACAGCACTCAGAACGCTCTGTGTACCATTGAAGAGGGCTTTCTTTTTACGTCTTCCTAGGCTCAAAAATTCAAACACGACTATTGCAATACCGTCTTGCGCTAGACAATCTTGATAATGGTTAATTTCATTTATGCCGCACCCTTTTCTCGGTATTCTCACATTTGCGCGTCGTGTAAGCTCAAGTGCTGCGACTTTTTGAGCTGATCCGTTAATCTGTCTCACTCGTTGCCAATTTTTATGTAAGACGCCCACGCGTATTTCACCTCGTTCAGCATGCGTTATGGCTGCTACCAACGAGCGAGGTAAGCATAAATCATCATCATTACGAATCGTTAAAATGGATTGTTTTGCAACGCTTTCATGTGTTAAACCTTTTCGACGCCCCCTACCCTCGACACCCTTGACAATACACGTTTTTATGCTACACGCGTCATCGATATTAAGAGATTCTGCGCTTTGAGCAACGCTACTTATGAGCTGCCATATATCTTGAAATACGTAATCACGGGCGGGCCGAAAAGAAAGCCACACGGGGCCGTGTGTTAAAGTGCTCGCGGTGAATGATATTCCCACATAATCCCCGCCCTCACACGAGTTAGTTATATGTGTAAGTAAGTCGCTAAACGCCCCCTCAAGCCAGCTCATCACGTTCGTTCCCTGGGGTGGCTCGCGAATGCGCATAGTTGTTTCGCGACCACGAAGTTTAAAGCGGTTAAAATAACGCGCAATGTCCTGAATTATTTCGATCCGAATCCCCGGTGGCTGTATGTCGCGATATGCGTCCGTATTCCGTTTTCTTCTTCCAGCTCCTTTTTGTGCTCCTGAAGGAAGGAAGGAAAATAAGGGTAGATATAAATTTCGTATTCTGTTTATATTTTATTAATCAAATACAGACGAAAGTATGCCGACAAACCGACCAAAAGGTGTACAATAAGATTTTATAAAAAAATGCAGCTCTCAATGATTGTAAAAAGTATTATTTCCACTGGCTGCCCCATAGCTGACTATCCCATAATTGATTTTCCCTACCGATAACTTGCACTTCGTCGCTATCATCACTATCGGCCTGATCTTCATTTCCGGGAGCCCCTGTTGTTTCTGGCTCGGCAATGACGATGAGTGAGCCACTGCTTCGATAACGTAAGTCTGACGGTCCTGCCTCATTTTCCTCTTCTCCTCGGTCAAATCGAGATGCTGAAATTTACAGGGAAATTAATATATTATCCGTAATATATTTTAAAGTTTATTTAAGGTTGTATACTTACGATTCAATGTTTGCTGGTTCTGTTCAACTTGAGCTGCTTCTGTAGCAGCAACTAATACCGAATCATCATAATCAACTGTATGCTCTCTCTCTTCTTCAGCTTGACCTGCTTCATCAACATCATCATCGTCATTGCCATTACAGCCGGAGTCCGATGAAGTTTCTGTTGAGAGCAAAGACAATTATTATTTATTACCATATACACTACCGTCCATAAGTATGGAAACACTCGCCCCAGATCCGAGCCACACAAGAAGTTGTATCGCTCTTAGATAAATGAAGATATCTCAATTTCCCAAGCGGCGTTCTAAAAAAGGACATATTTAGCTTCATTTACCTTTTTTGGAAAAATTTTTGAGCCCGGTACGCACTTTGAAAGATGGTCATTTTTTGGCTTTTTTTTTGGAGGGTGGAAATTTTCCCGCGTATCTCGTAAAAAAAAATTTTCAACTTTTTTTCCGTGAAAAACTTCAAGCGGGGAGTACAACCTTCAATCTCATTTTTTGGAAAATTTTTTACGATTTTTTTTCGCAAAAAAAAACGACCATATTTATAAAGGGTAGTCTTACTCTGAAACTACTGGGTTTTCGTAAAATTACTAAGAGGGTAAAAAGCTGCATACAGACATTTTGAATGTATCACATTTTTTCAGAACTAAAAAACAAATTCGAAAAAATAAAAAAATTTTTTCAAAATTTTTCCTCAAATCAGCGAAAAATTTTTTTATCGTGAAAAATCGGGTCTCTTCCCTCATCTACACGGCTTTTTCATCGAACGTGGCATCCGTTTCGAACGTCGAGCGGATGCCACGTCTCGTCAAAGCTGTAACCGCTGCGAAAGGTGGCTTTTTCGATGAAAAAGCCGTGTAGATGAGGGAAGAGACCCGATTTTTCACGATAAAAAAATATTTCGCTGATTTGAGGAAAAATTTTGAAAAAATTTTTTATTTTTTCGAATTTGTTTTTTAGTTCTGAAAAAATGTGATGCATTCAAAATGTCTGTATGCAGCTTTTTACCCTCTTAGTAATTTTACGAAAACCCAGTAGTTTCAGAGTAAGACTACCCTTTATAAATATGGTCGTTTTTTTTTGCGAAAAAAATCGTAAAAAATTTTCCAAAAAATGAGATTGAAGGTTGTACTCCCCGCTTGAAGTTTTTCACGGAAAAAAAGTTGAAAATTTTTTTTTACGAGATATGCGGGAAAATTTCCACCCTCCAAAAAAAAAGCCAAAAAATGACCATCTTTCAAAGTGCGTACCGGGCTCAAAAATTTTTCCAAAAAAGGTAAATGAAGCTAAATATGTCCTTTTTTAGAACGCCGCTTGGGAAATTGAGATATCTTCATTTATCTAAGAGCGATACAACTTCTTGTGTGGCTCGGATCTGGGGCGAGTGTTTCCATACTTATGGACGGTAGTGTAGCTCGTATACAATTCGTATACAATCAGTTTTTTAAATACTTACGAGTTTCGGGATGTGTTCGTTGCCAAAAGTCCCGCTCCTCCACAGCGCGCGTCTCTTCTATGAGAGCTGCTTCTTCGTCGGAGGAGGCCTCGAGCAGTTCTCTATATACTATAACGATGAGTTTATTTTAGTGAATAATTTGTCCTATCATTATTATTTTCTATTATTATTATTCCTATTTTTCTCTCATTATTCCTATTTCTATACTATTATTTGTTATAATACTGATAATACTCACTTGCAAGTTCATTGCGAATCCCTCTGACGAACGGCGTATTTTCAACTCCTCGTCGTTGCAGCTCTTCAAGTACGCACGTTAAAACCTGCTGGCCTCTTAGAATGCCTCGATTGAAGGCCCGCACAATAACACGCAAGGGTGTCCACCATAATATATATTTTAACCGGCTTATAAGCCTATCGGTCGATAAACCCCTCAAACTCCTACGCCATGCAGGATTACAACGACGCCTAATAAAAACACTGTGAATTAGCACGAATTTTAAAATCGCGAGAATACACGAACGAAGGGCGTGATTATCCGTCATTATGTCAGGGCTGCTGATAGACTTATATCGTTACGCGGTTGTCACACAACTGATGATCTTTTTTGCATTTTAGTGCAAACGAAATACAAACGTGTAAATAATATCGTCACGAGCTCTCGAAACCCCCCTCTCAGTTATGTTTTAAAAATCGCAGTATTTGTAGCGTATGCATAAAGCTATCCGCGTAAACGATACCCTCGTGATCTCTCTCGAGCTATTATGTTTTACACGGAGAAGAAGATGCGCAAAGATATCCTCTATGAGGAAGCCAAAGTTAAGAAAGATAGTTTCTCGTAGAGGTGACTATGAGTTTGCTCGATTGGCTGCTGTATCTTCGCGGTCTAAAAAATGAATCATCATCGGTACACATAATTTTCAGTTTATAAAACTTTAAAGATCGACTTTTAGTCATCCTTGCACGTGAACATATAATAAAGCATATATTTGTTATAATGTTTAATGGTACGAGCCAGCTATAGGCACGTACAATTTTGATGACGCTGCGTGAGGGCATTGCATCCCCGTGAGCGTGCGAACATATGATATCACGGTCGCAGAGCACAAAATCTATATACACTAGGACCTCGATTTAACGGCCAGTGGCGGGCCCGGCTCCGCATCGCACCTTGTTAATTCGAGGATGTGCATATGCCTCGCCCATGTTGTATCTGCGCATCGGCACTCCGTGCTACGGGCCTGATCGGGGAGACTTGAAGCGTCCCCCACCATCTCCCACCACGCAAAAAACCGATCGATAAATGCGACATGGCGGGGGTTGTGTATTAAATCGAGGGCCATTAAATCGAGGTCCTAGTGTATATATACGGCACGCGCTACGTTGTGACTTGCATCCTATTGTGCTCTCTCTCTCTCTCGCGTTGAGAGATGTACGAAAGCAGACATATATATATACAGAATACATACATATATATATATATGTTTGTGTGTATATATATTGTAGCGAGAGCCACCCCGGCACGAAGTCTTTGCGATATGTTCGGGAGCCAAAACAATGAGTAACCGTCCGACACACGTGCAGTTTTGCTGATCCAGCATCTTTGTACCCTCGAGAACGAGTATACGTTCCGCTACGGCTCCAAGGAGGATATTAACGTACACATATAGTGATACGCAGCAGCATATATGTATAGGTATAGGTACCGCTGGTATGCGACATCGATATGGATGTGCGCTTGATAACAGAACACGAATACATTGTATCCTCGCGAGCGCGCGCGTGGCCATATGATATCCATGATGGCCGTCAGTTTCTTATGATTGCTATTTACACCCCCCGCCTATAATTTTTAATTAATCTTCTTCTCAGCCGTGCGCCGCATCGCGCATCGTCGTCAGTCTTTTTCTTCGCGAGCACTGCTAAAGATGTATCCGCGACAAAACGGTTTGATGGGCGAGTTTGTGTGTGCCGTGGTGCGTGTTGTAAGTGTGTTGTGTGTATGTGTATGTGCGAACAACGGAAATGTTCATGCCGTATGAGGATTTGACAAATTTGTTACTACGTCTATATATTAACACCAGTGCTGCAAATTAAAAACCCATTGAAGGCGAAGTCGCCAGCATCCTCGGTGTAGATGAGGGCATTGCCGAACTTTTGCCCTCCGAGGATGAGGCGGAGGAGGAGGAGGAGGAGGAATGGTAGCGCGCGCTTGTGCGTGTGTGTATGTGTGTGTGTGTGTGTGTGTGTGTGTGTGATGGTTTCGATGCGACTGTAAAAAAGGCTATCGTCGGCAGCAAAAAACAGGTAAAATTGAAAAATCAATAAAAGTAATTATAGGGGAAAAAGGAAACATAAAAAAAGTTATTATTATTAGCAGAATAATTCATATTATTTTGATAATAATAATAATAACACACGGTGCGCTGTGGTGACACCACCCATCCCCACTTTCCCCCCACCACGCTTTTTCCCTCACATCCGCGGCACGCGCGGAGTGGGGGAAAAAGGAGTGGGGGTAGGAGTGGGGATAGGAGTGGGGGTCGCCAGAGCGCACCGTATACTACTGCCACCTGACAGTGCTCCTGCAGCACTCAGACCGGCAAATATCGGCAGGAGGAGCGGCAAAAACCCCCCAATTTTACGAGGCGCTGGTAGAATGCGCAATTTACTTTTAGCCTTCTTGCTACCTTTCCGAGCACCCTTTCGACCACGGCTTTTCTCATCAACGATTTTATTCTGTCCCATGCCTAATTTTGTTTTTTTCACGCAATGCCCCATGCCTAGTTTAGTTTTGGCCTTCATGATGTTTGCCACGCCCCAAGCACTTGCTCTTTCCGCAATACCCGCGTCTTTGGCGTATACTCGTTTCCAAGCCTGCTCGGCCAGTAATTTATCGGCCAAAGTTCTCGCTTCGAGGCTAGTTTCTTTTGAATACGCAATATCGTGCTGCTTGCAGGCTGCATCCAATGGATTAATACCTCGATCACCTCGTGCAAGACGTTTAGATAACTTTGTACCAGGTCCGCAATACTGATACCCAGGTAGATGCAGCTCGACAGGGAGCTTGTCAATCAGACTATTGACCAAAGCACGACCGATCATATCGGGGATGACTGCTCGACTGGTGAATAATCCCTATAAAACCCTATTTATATTTTTTTTCCCCATTAGTCGTGCTCAGGATGGAGACGGATGAACTGCCTGTAATGAATTTCGATGAATTTATGCGGGGAGGTGAACCGCGCGAAAAACGTCATGGCGATTTGTTGCCTAATAGCATTCGGGCAGTATTCTGTGGCCCCTCGAACTGTGGTAAAACGAACGCTTTACTCTCCCTCATAACACATCCTAATGGTCTGAGATTCGAGAACGTTTATCTTTATTCTAAATCCCTCAATCAGCCAAAATATACATTGCTCGCACGATTACTCGAGCCTGTGAGCGGTGTTGAATATTTTCCATTCAATGAGCACGAACAAGTGGTGACACCACGCGATGCACACCCCAACTCAATATTTATCTTCGATGACGTGGCATGTGAAAAACAGGACAATATTAGAGCCTTTTTCGCCATGGGGCGACACAAAAATGTCGATTGTTTCTATCTTTGCCAGACCTATGCTCGTATTCCTAAACACCTCGTGCGTGACAATACGAATTTTGTGGTTCTATTTAAGCAAGATGAGATGAACCTTAAACATGTGTACAATGATCATGTCAATACTGATATGTCATATGCACAGTTTAAAAATATGTGTTCAGAATGCTGGAATGACGACAAGTATGGATTCATCACGATCGACAAGGATAGTCAAATGAATGAGGGTAGATATAGACGAGGGTTCGATTCTTTTCTCAGTCATAAGTAAACGTGCATTGGAGACAGTATCATCTCTGACTCGAGGGTAGCAACATGAATAAACTTTTGGAGGAGAAGAAAGACGTATTGCGTCAAATCGTCAAAGCGAGCGATGCAATTCGACGAAAACATCGGATGATAAAAATCGGCAAAGACAATGCTGAACAGGCAATGCAAAATGTCTTTAAGCCAATAGTCACGCCATTGGAAAAATTGGTGATGCGGAAAAACGAGACGCCAGAGATGAAACAGGAACTTAAGGAGGAAGTCAAAGATCGTGTTGAAGAAGAAAGAGAAGAAGAACGTATTGAGGATGGCAACCATGAAGTTAAGGATGATCCAATGTTGGAAGATTTGTCTTTCCAGTCTGCGTACGGTGATGAAGAGGGAGAGCAGGAGGAGGATACAGCTGTGAATGTTGATGAATTAATAAATGAGTATGTAGTATTGCTGCAGACAAATAGAAAATCAACCATGGATGTCTCATACGGTGTACGAAATCTCGCTAACAATAAATTAATGATTGGAGATTCTCCAATCTTTTTTGATTCTCAGCATATTCGTGTCCGAGATAAAAGTTATCCAAAAACTGTTGGATTAGCGGAACTGTTGTTCAAAAAAGTGCCCCGCGTTGAGGATCTGACACCCAACGATTTGAAAAATTATGAGAACATTGTAATTGCCACGAATGCCCATAAGAAATATTATAAAGCAGATGAAGCAATTCGGACGGATAAAAATTTGAAATTCAAGACTTATATCGCGAAAATAGTTGATACGCACACGGGTAAAGGTATGCCAAAGTATAAAGTGGCTAGAAAAGACGCGAGATTCGATTATATTTATTGGGACGATCCCAATGAACTAGTGGACCGCCTACGTTTACTCCTCGCATCTCAAGCAGCCGGAAACTTATCTCACTCGAATGAAATCATATCGATTATCGAAGAATTGCGTGAGGCTGAAATCATTTATTAATACATTCATCATCGCAATTTCGCGCATTCACAAAATGAGTGTCGACGTGTTTGGACGGCAGCTGGATAATAAAAGTGCGCTCAATCGCGGTCCTCCGGGCATTGGATTCAAGATTACAAAAGACGGACATTACGATTTGGAGAACAAGCGACTCTGCAACGTTGGAATTCCCGAAGCGGACCACGACGCTATCAGCTTAAAGGTGCTGAATGCTAAAGCCCGAAACGTAACTAAGAACTTACGTGAGGAAATAAATGAAAGTAGAACGCTATTGGTTGAAGGTTTTGAAACTACTATAAAAGATAAATGCGACACGTTAAATACCGACTTACGGAATAAAATAGAGAGAATTAGTGCGCAAATAACTGAAGATCTTACAACCAAGATAAAAGAAATTCTCAAAACTCCGAATGCTGGTACGAAAAACCTACGAGTGTCCATGCTTAGCATGTTTTCCCAGATTGACGCTCGATTAAACATCCTTGAGAAAAAATGAGCGAGAAGAAGCGAGCGCTGGTGCAGGAACTACATAAGCCCGCACGCAGAAACTATCCTCGTCGGCATGTGGATATACGAGGCTTGGATGAGACTTGGCAAGCGGACCTTGTTGACATGTCGGCTTACGCGCGGCAAAACGGCAATCATAAATTTCTCCTAACCGTCATCGATGTCTTCTCCAAGTTTGCCTGGGCCGTGCCACTGAGGAGCAAGAACGCTAAAGACACAACGGCCGCCATGAGATCTATACTTGCAAAGGGACGCATACCAGAGAACCTACATGTTGATCAGGGCAAAGAGTTTTATAATGCCGATTTTCAAACTCTCATGAAAAAGTATAATATTCATATGTACTCGACATACAGTAATTTGAAAGCATCAATTTGCGAGCGTTTTAATCGTACGTTGAAAAATAAAATGTGGATGCAATTTAGTCTTCGTGGAAGCTACAAGTGGACCGATATTCTCAAAAATTTGATTACCGAATATAACAATAGTGTACATCGCACAATTGAAATGAAGCCGAAAGACGTGAACTCGGAGAATGAGAAGCAGCTGTTACAACACGTTTTTACGACTCGAGAACCCTTGAAAAAAAGGTCGACGAAATTCCGATGCGGTGACAAAGTGAGGATAAGCAAATTCAAAAATATATTTGCCAAGGGTTATACTCCAAACTGGACAACGGAAATATTTACAATACATCAAGTGAAAAATACGAACCCTGTGACGTTCAGTCTGAAGGACTATCAAGATGAACCCATCGCCGGTGGTTTTTATGAGCAAGAGCTACTCAGAGTTGAAAATCCCGATATTTATCTGATTGAACGAGTATTGAAAACGCGTGGGAATGAAATGTTTGTAAAATGGTTGGGTTTCTACAATGCCTACAATAGTTGGATAAAGAAATCTGATGTATAATAAAATATTTTAACAAATGAACATTATTGATCTTTTCAATCGCCACCTTCTATCCCATCTCTCACAGGATTATTTTGTTGGACAGGATATTAATTAAGAAAAACTCGGTTTCAATATATCTTTTTTTTAAATATATTTTTTCCTCCAGCGTATCAATTTTATTAATTCATACACAATGTATTCACAGTTTTCATGCCAATCATAGTTTACCGGGCCAGCTTATCGCATTTTTAATTTTATTTATTTATTTTTTAAACTACAAACATTCTTTCGTGTTGCGCTCATAACCCCAAGGTAGAGTATCAGTCGTATGAGCGGAGAGAACTCTTTTATCATCATTCCAGCTTAAAGCGACTTTTCTTTGTCTTACAGTTTGCACTACATGCTTCTTCGACTGAATTAAATTTTGTGTTTCAACAAGATTCTCATGCCGGAAAAGACAATGTTTATAATCATCGAATCTGATTCTTTTTAACGTAGATCCTCGAATACCTTTAGCACGCTTTTTTTCTACGTCATCATCTCGAACCTTGTAAGCGTATAGTTTGGCGCGCAGGCCCACGAATTCTTCCATGATCTGTCCATTATTCTCATCCTTCATTAACCCTAACACCTTTTTATTCGCTAAAGGCATCCCATAAGGATTGTCAAGAGGATAATCGGAGGTATCAAATTTGTTTATGTCGAGCTTCATGACATCATATATATTAGGCACTGTAATATTATATATAAGACTATCAGTGTCGGTGTACATTAATTGAGCTTTTTGCCCAAACTGTTTTTTCATATACTCATAATGGAAATCGTAGATGTAAATTTTTGATAAGTCAAGGATTGAAAACCCTGCATACAATGGCTTATTAAATTTCACCTTTGCTCTGTTGAGCTCGATGATGACCATATCATCGTCAAATACAGTGCAGCTGTGGAAAGTAGCCCTAGCGATTAGAGCTCGAGCTCCATACCGACCACCCCACTCAGTAACAAGCTTCACTTCTCGATGCTTTCTCACATTCTCCATTGTTTTCCCGAAAACTGCATTATTGAGTAGTTTATACAAGTTTTTATGAAACGCATTGGTAGCTTTTTGCCTCAATCCAGTATTTAAATCAATGTATGGCTTCATCCATGGTTTCTGTTGGAATTTTAAAACTCTATGAATTTTCTTTAATTTCAAGCCCAAGTTGAGACACTGCTTCAAGTTTCGATAATGAATTATATATTTTTCTTTTGTCAATAGCGTTGTCATTAATTTTATATTTTTGGAGGTGGGTGGCCTGTAATGGTGCGGACAAAGTGGTAAGTCTTTATGAGATTCGTGCAGCTCCTTGGGGTATTCTAAATCAACCTCGAATATGTACCCCGTATGAGAATCGACAGGGATATTGTCAATATCCGATTTATCAAAGTTTTCCACCCACTCGAATCCAGCATATGGCAAAGCCTGAACCATGGCTGCACCATAAAGATTGTTTACATCGAAATACATTAAGTATGATTCAAGCTTCGATGAGTCAAAATCCTCTCCCATGTATCGATTATTTGCTTTTGCATAGCGATTTGAGCATTGAGCAAGACCTCCTCTGATACCTTTTTCAATAAACAATAGCATATCAACGTCAGTGATGAGTTCGAGTTCAATACCTGTTAACTTAAGCATCGCATCGAAAGCGAGTCCAGGCGCTGTATAATAGTGCAACGGATCTAAATTATATGTCGATAGACAGCTGCGTCGGAAATTTTCGAAAATGTCAGCTAAAAGGAGAACATCGATTTTGATATATAAATCTGAATATTCTCCTAACGTTGATATTTTGAAAGTTTTCCAGACATTCATGGCGTGAGCGTATGAATCTTCGGAAATTTCCTCATTATTTAGCCTAGAATAAAACTGCTCTTTGGATGGTAGCTCAGTCTCGTCAAGTTTCATCCAACAATCGGTATAATCATATGGGTAAACCCCCTTTCTAGTCAGAAGCTTGAATTCCGTTGCATTATTACAATGCTTACGAGTTATTTGTTTTTCATCGCTTTCCAAGTACGATGCTAATTTTTCAATGCTACACGCCATAAATCTGTATGAATCTAAAAACCTGAACTCTACAAACGTGCCCTGGACTTTTTTTGTGAATGAAATATATTTCTCCTTATTAATTGGCAGAAGATAAACCGCACCTTCGAATGCTACGGCTAATGCTTTAATCAGAAAATGAGCGTCATATCCCGATAAATTATGAAAAATAACCGGCACCGCGTGAGAGTTTTTATAATTTAAATTACATCCAGTGTGTGCGGGCCCGCGATACTTCCCCGTAAAATGGCAATGATCTCGAACTCTCAACTCGTTATTTTCGAAAGGTTTCTCGCAAATATGACAAATGGTTACAGAATTAAATGCACTTCGCTGGTCATCGCTGAGATGCTCCATTGGTACGATGTTCGCCAACCGGGTATTCACCAAGCTCGCGATATTCGTCAATTCGTCCATGAACCACCCAATACAATCCAAACCTCGATGGGATTTAAATTCCGAAATGGTATCATCGTACGAGCAGTGGAAGTAGTAGGCGATGGAATGTGGTACATGCTTTTGGTAGCCCATAGTATTCGCCTCCTCCGTAGGTGCAATCGGCTCCAGGAGACATTCGAGATCAGCATATATCACGAACGGAACATTCTCTTTATGCTTATAGTTTCTAAACCTCATGAATTTCGCATCACCCTCGGGAAAAGATACTCGGCACTGGTTCGTGCAGTCGAGGATATGCTTCTGCAGCATGATTTCACTTTGAAAGTGACAGAGACACCTGTCACACAACCATTTTTTGCCATCATGTCTAGAAATCTGCGTGCTCACTAAGCGTGAAATGTTTTTTATCCATGTAAAGTGATGGATAGGACTCGCAAGATCATCCCCATCAGAATCATTTCTGTCACTCTCGAGCATAAGAAGGTGAATTGTCGATTTAGGAGATGTTTGTTCACTGATATATATCGGCACTATTACACTGTTCTTCCTCTGGTTATCAATACCATAAATGTTAATTTTGAGGTTATTCATTTTTTCAAAGGTTGGCACTTTTTTTACAGTAATTGGAAAATCTAATCCTTTGTACTGTAAAACTTCACTGAAATGTCTATAAGAGCTTGTTCGATTGCAATTTATAACTGGCGGAGAAAGTGCGGCAGTGACTGCCCATAAAAAGCAAAATTCGTCATTGCTCTCTATATTGACAACAGCACGCTTTCGTTGAATATCTTTCGGAACACTGACGTATGTACCTCCCCGGAGTGGCACGTATTTATTAAAATTCACAGTTAGGTTGGATACTTCGTGCAGTGACCAACCAGACTCTTTCCCATGAAATTCCTCAATTTTTTTCAACAACTGATCTTTTACATGCTCCTGGAACCACATGTCGATGTTCGTAGAGGGAAGAATTGCCTCATTCCGCGTGTTGAAAAATTTATCCTCCAACGCAGTTTCACCTATTTTTTTAAGTTGAAACTTGCACGCTAATATTACGTTAACCTTCAAATTGCCATAACGCTGGGATGCAGCTTCCAATTTGGCGAGGATCAAGGGTTTAGAATCATCGAGAAAAGCATCGAGATCTTTATGTTGAAGGTTGATGACTATGCCCGTTTGGATTCTTTTTTTAAACGCCGTCTCCATATCCTTCCATCGCACTTTATCAGCTGCTCCAGAACCAGCTCCTCTTTTCTTCAGTTTTTCTATCACCGATAATACCGATGCAATTGTCGCTTGAATGCACATTTTCTCATGCACTGAGGGACATTCGCGCCGAGAAATTTTCGTCAATAGTTTCACGTTTTTTTCCCCCTCCCTAATCCACCTTAGTGCTATAGCTGGTGATGATCGTTTTTGTGAAATTAAATAAGCGTTTTCCATAATGGAAATGAGCTTCTTACACTTATGAGTATCCATATTAGGAGAAAAAATAACCCGAGAAGAAGGAAAGACTGCCCAAATGTTAATGGAGGGCTAAATGATTGGAGCCAGCAATATATACTCCCACTCCTCCCCACTATTCTACGGACCATCAGCATCAGCAAGCATATCAGTTGCACGAGTACATCTTCGTTCGGGTCGTCGTAGAATAAACATAGGGTTCCAGGGGTAGCGTTGCGTGGCCACAAGATTTGACGCAACAGTCTTACTGCTAGACGACATTCCAATGCCATTGTAGAGATTACACAAGATATCCGTCCATGTTGATAGCAAAAACGCGACTAAGCGCGTCATAGCGGCATTCCATGAACATCAAAGCCTCATTTTCCGGCGGTTTGTCAAAATATGTAAACACTGTGCAGGCTCAAGCGTGTTCAGACATGCAAGATGGCATCATCCGCTCTCGAAGGTAATGGGAGGGCTCGAAACAGGTCGAGACACGTCGAAGGCGCATATCAGTATACCATTTTCCGTTAAATTTTTTTCTCCGTCAATACAGATTCAATGAGTTTGCCGCATTTTTCAATTCTTAATCTAAATCGCTCACGATCACGTGCAACTTCTTCCCACCGGCCTCGGCGAGCGGCTCTGTACGCATAATCCCATGCATACATCACATGAATTTGAGCTCGAGTATCGAATCGAACGTGCTTTTCCATATTTTCAATATCCTCCTCGTCCCAATTTCATCGCAGTTTGAAAAAAGATCTGCCGCAGCACCCTGCGCTACATTTACTCACGCACCAGTCAGTGATAGGGGAACGCTTATATAAATGCGGTCAGAAGAATACTTGTTAGGGGCATTTCGACGTTTTTCCTTCAGGTGCCGAGGACCAGCGAGACACTATCATAGGCGCCTCTAAGATTTTATGTTCGGCCTTTTCCAGACTGCGGTCTGGTCCTTAGCACACAAACAGAAATAATTTATGACCAACGATAAGGTTGCGACAAACAGACGCACTGGCCCGGGAGGGTAGCGTCGTGTGTGGTTGAAAGGTCTAACGCTCTCGTCCGCTATTTACTTGTTAGAGATAATAACATTCCAATGCCAAGACAAGCTGCACTGCAGCTGCCGGATATACAGAATAGCTGCATTCTAATACCACCCTCAAAACTAGCCCCCCACCCCGCCCTACAGAGACGCCAGTCTAACTGATAATCATCAATCAAATGTCGCCATGAAAAATAAGGCGCCCCGCCGCTGCCAGAGATAGCGGCATTTCAATACCACCCTCAAAGCTAGCCCCCCCCCAATGTCTTGACCCATAAGAGATTAGGTGCCCTCCAGTTGTTAGAGATCCCCCCCCCCCGCCGATCGACTCCGTGCATTCGGACTCTTAAAGATAGCCCCCCCACCCCCCGGGTTCGGGTCTCGGCTAAGTGGTTCGTGTCTGAGCTAAAAAATGTCGGTAAATGTCGGGGTAGGGATCTTGAGTTAGAACTGTCCTTGTTACACTACTCTCTTTCCATATCACAAAAAAACCAAAAAATCATATAAATTTTGAAAAAAACACTTTTTATCAGATTTTTTCACGTTATTATAAATTTTTCTCATGATCGTTCATCCGATTGTCATTGTTGGCGCTGAAAGAAACGGAAAAGGAAATAAAAATGAAAAGAAATGAAAAAAAAAAATGAATTATCTCTTATCGCCGATTTTCGAGCTCTTTCGCCTTCGCTTTATTTCGCTTCCGTTGTGAAACACAATTTTAATTATAAAGAATATTTTAACATTTAGAAAAAAAAAAAAAAAAAAAAGAAAGCTCCGAGTTCGAACCCCGACTCTTGAGAGTTCCAGCGGCGTACGATAGCCATTGGACCAAATGATGTCTTCGGAGAATAATAAACATTGAAAGAATATGTTCATCGAGCGCGCTTAAGAATGTTTGACAATTTGGGTCCAAATTCGATTAATTTAGAAAACAACACGTTGAAATTTACATATTTTTTATTAATTAATGCATATGAGCTGAAAAAAAATCGACTCAAGACAAAATTTTGTCAGGACAGCTGGGATTGGGTTCGCGAGAGCGAAACGCGAGATTATCTCTGGCGAAACCGTGCGGTTGACAACCGCTCTATTCAGCGCGCATAACTTCAAGCCGATCTCACGCGATGAGACAAGTTCGGCGATTGACCGCCTAGGTGTCACGTCGACGCCAGGTATCAAGAAAACTCGAGCGCTGTTGATCTCCCTACTCATCTCTGGTTGTATGTTGGGTGCTACTCAAGGGATGGTGGTGGTCCGGTCTTTCATACTTTATTTATTATGACCATGTCGGTTTTGGACGAAATTACAAACTTGAATGTGGCGAATCCAATACGGTAGATCAAAAATTCTAAAAATTCCATAATATAATATGTACATATCGGTGGACTAATGCCAAAGGGGCGTAAGCGCCTTTTTCGAAATTTCCGCGTTTGTACTGCCAGAAGGGCGCAAGTGCTATATTTAGCGGGTATAAGGTAAAGGATTTCTACAGCCAAACGGGCGTAAGGGACAAGGCGCTCACGCCCGTATAGCAGTAAGAACTCGAAGAAATTGTTAAATCGGTCGAATCTTACTGGCAGAGGTGCGTATCTACACCCTAACAAAGTTTGTCGCTTACGCCGATGTGGCAGTATTAACTCGAATAAATTTTAAAATCGGTCAAATCTTACTACCTGAGAGGCGTATCTCCACTGCAAAAAGTTCCTTGCTTACGCCCTTGTGGCAGTAATAACTTTTTTCGAAATATTTCGGAAATATCGAAAATGTTATATTGCATCTGACATATTTCGGAAATATTTCAGAAATATCGATAATTTTATATTTCAATTAACATATTTCGGAAATATCCAAATGTTATATTGCAATTGACATATTTCGGAAATATTTCAGAATATAAATATCGAAAATGTTATATTGCAATTAACATATTTCAGAAATATTTCGGAAATATCCCAAATGTTATTTCAATTGACATATTTCGGAAATATCCCAAATGTTATATTGCAATTGACATATTTCAGAAATATTTCGGAAATATCCAAAATGTAATATTGCAATTGACATATTTCGGAAATATTTCAGAAATATCGAAAATGTTATATTGCAATTAACATACCCGGGAAAAAATAATCAAATCTGATCATACATGATCATATATAACTAGTCATGTATGACTCATGCCAGAAAAGTGGCCATGTCTGATCATACCAAATCGTGTATGATCATATGAATCGTCTATGATCATATCAAGTCATGTATGCACTGCAAATCCAAGTGTTTAGTAGTAGTAATAGTTTATTTATTATTTATGAATTAGCTATTAGGAATGATCGATGAACGAGCTTAAAACTGTTATTCCATTATTTTCGAAAATCCTGTAAATTTTGAAAAAAAAAAAAGTCATTGACCGGGACTTGAACCCACGATCCTCCGCAGTAATCGAATTCAGCACTTTCGATCCTTAAATAATCATTAAAAAAAAAAATTAAAGATTTTGAGAATTTTTTTTTTACGAGTGTTTCCGGCTTCGTGGTCCGGACGTTTTTCCGTCGAAATTAATTTTGAGCCTACCTGAGATTTCACCTGAGACCTACCTAACGACCTACCTAACGAGCGACACTCTACCACTACGCTATTCTTAGACCATACAGGATGGACAGAGCATTCGAGTGGTGGGAGCGTGCCGAGTAGTAAGACAAGGATAGCCTTGTGATAGATATATGCGCACGAATAAGCCACGTTCATGCTAACTCCTGATCTCGAGTAGGGTCTGGGAAGCGCGGTATTTTTAAATGATGTAAGCATGAAATTCACTCACGGTATGCCTTAACCCATAAACGCCGAAACATTCTGGATTTAAGGTTTCTCTTTAAAACTGTGCCACAAAATTAATTTAAGGGAAAAAAATCGTAATTTTTCCAACAAAATTATTTTCTAAAATCAATTCTCCACAACTCTCAAGCCTGGGTGTGAGCTCCACACCTATAAATATCGCGGGTAATTGTCTAGATTGAGGACTTTTCCGAATTTTATTGTGTTTTTTTTTTTTTTTTTTCGACAAAACCCTTCATTTAGGCACTAACAATGATAATCGGGCGGGGGAGCATGAAAAAGTTGAATAAATAAATAAATAAATAAATAAATAAAATCAATTTTTCCATTTTATTTTGAAAAGTGTTGATCTTAGAGAAAAATGTTTGCCACAAAAGTTGTAGCTTATGAAAAGATCGAGATTCTTTTTTAGACTCGACGGACGGAAAAGTTTCGAAGATGAGAAATAATAAAATCCTAGTTCTCCGTTGAGTTGTAGCTGAATGGAGAACTGTGATTTTGAAATTTTTTATTTTGCTAAAATTTTCTGTATATTGTATTTAGACTGCGAAGAGCTGGGATTTTTTAAAAATTATTTTGAATAATTTAAGACTCTACGGACGTAAAGTTTGCAACATAAGAAATAAAACAAATCCCAGTTCTCCGTTGAGTTGAAGCTCAACGGAGACTGGGATTTTGTAATTTTTTATTTTGCTAAAATTTTCTGTATGTAGTGTAACGTCCTGGGTCGAAAAAACACAAATAAATTTTAAAATTTCATTTCATATACCATTTATCAAACATAAAACCGGATCCGTATGATCCGCAGTAGAAATATTTAATCTCTCATTTATTCACGGGAAAACACGAATGACCAGGGGTGACCCTCATTGCCGGAGTTCTCCCGCCAAGCACGAAATATGCCTGCGAGCATACATACGAAATTTCAGTTAACGAAACTCGTCGCGGGGAGAAGGCGCGTGAGTGACGAACCGGCGTATGTCGCGCATTATCACCGACCTCCCACAGATGTTGGAAGCCGGTGAGAATCAGCGTCTTGCCGGCTCGCACAAGATGACCGCGCTTATCGCCTAGGGACGAGCCTAAACATAAGCAAAAGTTGCGCCTCGAGAATATCGATGTACCGGCATTAATAATAATCGGAATTCCGTCCGAAGAGTATCGATGTCTCGACGCTGACTTTGTATATCACTTAAACTACAATCATGCCTCGAGAATATCGATATCCTGGCACCAACAATAGTCGGAATTTCGTCTGGAGAGTATCGATGTCTCGACGCTGATTTTTCATATCACCAGTCGTCATAACTGGAAATGCGTCTGGAGATTATCGTCAGCAGAATGTCGAGGTGTGAGAGAAACTCTTCCCTCACGCGCCGACGTCTCCCACTTTACGCGACAATAGAATAAGGGCCTATATAATGACCATCGCGAATTAAGGACAAGTCAGTCGAACTTCGAGCCTGATCACCCGAGATCACTCAAAGCTATAGCCCGTCGCGAATTATTCAAATTCATTCTAAGTTAAAATATTGTACTGTTTTTTTTCAACATAAGAATCGGTAGCACGGTAGCCCCGGCAAAACCAGTGTAAGAAAACATAAAAAATAAATAAATATCAAAAAACCAAAGAAAAATAAAACGCTTTCGCGTTTCATTTGTGCACCAGCGGCATTAAATAAGAGGGGGAAATTGAACAAACCGAACTTCGAGCTGTCTACACTCTCGAGCGGAACTCCCATCGAAATCCACGTATTTCCAACACCTCTCTCTCTAACTACAGCATAGTGCGCTAGATGCACATGCTCACGTAGTTACTTTTCTACCTCTCTCTCTAACTACAGCATAGTGCGCTAGATGCACATGCCTGAGTAGTTACTTTTCTCACTCTCTCTAACTACAGCATAGTGCGCTAGATGCACATGCTCACGTAGTTACTTTTCTACCTCTCTACTCTCTCTAACTACAGCATAGTGCGCTAGATGCACATGTCTGAGTAGTTACTTTTCTCACTCTCTCTAACTACAGCATAGTGCGCTAGATGCACATGCCTGATTAGTTACTTTTCTCACTCTCTCTAACTACAGCATAGTGCGCTAGATGCACATGCTCACGTAGTTACTTATTCTTCTCTCCGGGTACAGCCCTGTGCACCAGATGCACGCTCTGTACTCTAACTAACCCTACCATATGAGAGTTCTACCCGAGAGTTAGGACTCACTCAAAGAGGGGTCACCAAATCTTTTTTTAATTTAGATTTATATGGGTAAACGCCGCGGTGGCAAGGATAAAAAATTAAAGCGCCTCGCTTTTATCGAACGACATTCTGTGGGCGGAAGTAACGGTGAAGTACGGGTTATTGTACCGGTTTCTGAAACGGCAGTAAAAATCGTGGCCCAACCCCTACCGGGCCCTTCAACGAAATCCGATTTTCCTCTCGGATCACCGAGTATCAAGGAGCGCCCTGTGGGAGTAGCCACGATATTTAGAATTCCCGAGGGAACGGCCCCGTACGTTCTCCCCGACCCGATTCTTCCGGGACCCGTTCACCGGCCCCATAGAGATAGTGTCAGCGACGTATCTACGTTAGGCGCAGACTCCGACAGCGCGGACTCCGACGACAACGAAGAAATTATCACGTTGGAATAAAGACCCGCTACGCCCAAAAAAGTAAGTAAAAATTTACCACTTTCATTACCGCGAGCCTCTATCCCCGACCGGCGCATTCCGGCCGAAACAAGAGGCACCCCTATTTTTTTATTTATACCCTATCGTTCTCACCCAGGACGTGACATGAGTAAAAAATTTTATTTTTAATGGGAATATACGAGTGAACAAAAATTATTAGTATTTTTCTTACGGTTCATTTTTTATTTTCATTTTTTTAATTTTTTATTCTCGACTATTACACGTTTCTCGTGAATCACTGGCGAGATACTAAATCACAGCAAACTGTCCTCGCTCTGCGCTCACATATCGCACACAATATATCTAGCCAAACCTGTTTTTCTTGGCTTCATTTTTTTTTTCTACAGATTATTTTCTTTTTTTTTGTTTCCAACAATGAGTGACAGTAGGCGAACAATAACAACTTTGCGATGGATGATAATTCGATACTAAATAAATAACTTAATGATTTTTTCCTTCAAGGATTAAGTTTCGTTTTTTTTTCTTCCTCTCCATAATTATGTTTTTCTTTTCTTTTAAATTTGTGCGCGCTCTAATTTTTGCAAATATGAGACTATCGAGCCTCAAATCGTGTAAATTTATAGATAAATCAGAAAAAAAGCGTGCAAATTAGAAATTTGAACATTTTCCCCTTTATGCGGTAGCAAAAATTAAAAAGCCTCCTTGTCCGTAGAGGAAAGCTTTGCGAGTAAGATGAGATAATGAGGAAGCGATGTGCAAATTTATAATTTGCACGCTTTTTTTTCCTAACCATGCCATTCTTCGGGTGTCGGGCAAAAAAAATCTGATAAATAGGCAAGAGAATGCTTGATATGGAATCGAGTTTAAAAAAATCATGAACATTAGAAACTTGCACATTGTTTACTCATTTTTTTTTTTCGTTCCTAAAGCTTTATCCATATGAGAGTGTGACGGGAATTTCGCAATTCACGTCACCTTCGGCCCATCTCACCATCCTCGACGCCGGGAGAGCCGTTGAGCGCCAGGTAATCTTTTTAATTGAACGGCGGGAATTACCAAACCCGCGAAACTTAACCGGAACTTGATAGGGACGTAAACGAAACACAAAAAGGGAAGCCGGCGTGTTGGATGGCGAGATCGGTGACGGTACACCCGATTCGCTCAGTGTGTAGGTTGTGGAGAGAGGGCGTGGACGGCTGGCTAACCCTCGAGTGCCTTCCAAAACGTAATCTGAAATAAATTAACTCAACTCGAAAAATACGGTATGGGGCCTTGGTTCAGGCAAATTTATTCAATTACCCTCGATAACGTACACAAACAAAAAAAAAAAATCCGGTCTTTCACCGGAAACACACACCAAAATAACTCGTGGCGAAATTAACGGGAACTGACGAACGAAGCGATAGCGAAGGGAAGGAAAAGACACGTGGTTACGAGAACAGGGACCGAATCGATAGCATAACGAGAGCTCTCAGAGTGGCGAACCACTCTGCTCGAGGGACGCGCAACAAGAGAACGAATCGAATAGATTACTCGATCGAAAGGTAACGTGGGAAGAGGGGTCGATTACGCGCACGCGTAATCAGATTCCAAGCCCACTCTTCTCCTGACATCACACATACCATAAACTCTATCACAGACATGAAACTCGGAGAAAATTAGAACGATAGCACGAAACTCGAACGGCGAAATATCGCTGACCAATCGATAACTGAAAAGGCCAAGATGTTATGGCGTGGGGGTTATTCTTTACTTCGGGGATCGTCCTCTGAGGGGTATTCTTCGGATATGGGGGAGATCCAGAACTACCTAAAACTAAGCCTAACGATAGCGATGCGATCGGGCAATCCGTGGCGGCTGGGGGATCGCAAGCCCCGCCGACAACGGCCTTCCATACGTAAACGGAACTCAAACGTAACCGTCCTTCTCCCCTCCATACCATACACATGAAGCGTCGAGGTTTCCACTCGATCCTCTATACTCTCCTCGATTACTCTCCCAAGAAAGGCCGAATATACCGGGTGGCTCGTTATTTTGGCCCGATCTCACGGTAACTCGGTGTCCTTTCTGTGATTGACCCCACTTGAAAACTGAAACGTACGATAACGCGAAACTGAGGCAAACGATAACGAATCCATACTCTGAATATTAAAATTAACCGAATTATTCGCATATTTGCTCGTAACCGGAGGTCGGAACGACCTGTGACGCTAAAGCATAAAAATTGCGTCACAAGAGATAAAAAAATTGAAAATTTCTCACTGGAGGAAGATTTCTGAATGAAAAAAATTTTTTTAAATAAATAATTACAAATAGAACAAGGTAAAAAATAAAATGAGAATGCTATGTGAATTTTGTTTTTGTTCTTCGGGTTATTCAATATTTACATGCGCAATCTTGAGCGATGTTCACAGCCAAATTGTCGAATTCGTTGTGATCTACGGCGGCATTTTTCACAGCTTGACTGACGTGAGCAAATGCGTGACCGATGCGAGTCCGTACCAGTCATCGGCCCGTTTGCCCGACGATACACCGAGCGATACAAAACTGTGTATCGAGAGAGACAAATGCAGAGTTGGTTGGTCACCGAACGACTTTATTATCATACTGTGTTAGCTTTCCTCATTAAATTGATGACACGTCTCGATAGGTTGATCAGGCCTCCATCGCCAATCTACAAGGATAATTTATTTTTCAATGTCACATAATCAAGACATTATTCATAAAAAATAATGAGTAGCGGCAAATTATTCGTTTATTTTTCAATATAGAAAATAATTTTTCATGATTTAAACAAAAATCGTATCAAAGATCCCAAACGATAGATTGTTGGAAACGTTTTCACGATCATGCTAACAAAGGGAGATAAAAAAAAATAATTTGAGGGAGATGCATTTTTTTCCAAGTGTTTACATTTTTATTAACATGGCCAAGCGCAGAGACCACAATAGGGCTATTGTTATAGTTTACGCAAAAAACTAAAAATCTTTTGCGGGGAATGTTGAGGCAAACCATTTCAGTTAACAATCAGTTTTTTTAATAATTTATTTTCAATGCGCGTTTGTTTTCAAGAAATAGGTTAGGTCATTAGAGTCCGAGAAGCAAGAGCCAAGTTTTCAGGACGGTTCGTAATTTTACTTTTATCATGCCCAGTCACCGCCATCACGTATCCACGTGATATGTGATATTTTGTAGAATAAGGCCCCTGCTCTCGTTTTGGTAATGTTACGCTACCGTATGTTCTCGAGCTATCGTTGATACCGTTTGTTACCGAAATGTCGTTTGGCGTTCTCGTTTTTATCTCGTTTATTACCGAGCTATCGTTTTGTTATCTTTTGTTACCGAAACATCATTTGGCGTTCTCGTTTTGTTGATACCGTATGTTACCGAGCTATCGTTTCGACGTTACCGCTTTGCCCGCGTATGTTACCGAGTTACCGTTTCGACGTTCACGTTATGTTACCGATTGTTACCGAGCTATCTTTTGGTTCTCGTTTTGCCGCTATCGTTTGTTCTCGCCTAATTTTGGATCTGGCGTTACCGTGTTCAGTTCCCGTTACAGACGGTATCGTTCATAAATTTCGACTTTCTTTTCAGCGTTACCGAATGTAAATTTTTTGTGCTACCGACGTTCTCGCCGTTCTCGAATTTGTTTTATTCGTTACCGCTTCCGTTATCGTGCTACCGTTCCGTTTGATTCGTTACCGAGATCTCGTTTTGTTTTTCTTTTTTATGTTATCGAAATTTGGGTTATGATTCTGGCATGTAATTTAAGCCATCGATTACGCAATAAATTAGCCTGAACCAAGGCCCCTTACGTTATTTTTCGAGTTGAGTTCATTTATTTCAGATTACGTTTTTGAAGGCACTCGAGAGTTAGCCAGCCGTCCACGCCCTCTCTCCACAACTACACACTACTACTGAGCGAATCGGGTATACCGTCACCGATCTCGCCATCCGACGCGCCGGCATCCCTTTTAGGTTAAGTTTCGTTTCCGTTCATTTTTGGTCATTTCAGCTACCGTTACGTTTAGCGGGTTTGGTAATTCCCGCCGTCGAATTAAAAAGATTACCTGGCGCTCAACGGCTCTCCCGGCGTCGAGGATGGTGAGATGGGCCGAAGGTGACGCGAATCGCGAGATTCCCGTCACAGTTTATATATCAACGTACATAACTTCATGTATGATCCTATACGATTACACATGATGTTGTGTATGTTCATACACAATCATGCATAAATGTATATATGATCTACATGGTCATATATAATACTATACATGGTTATATATGATCATATATAATGCTACATATGATCATATACGATTATACATGAAGTTATGTATGTTGATATATAAACATACATGAATTTATATAGGAACTATATTCATATATGATGTTATGTATGGTCATATATAATTGCATATAAAGTTATATATGATCCTATACGATTTTATATGATGTTATGTATGGTCATATATAATCATATATACAGTTATATATAATCCTATTCGATTTTACATGACGTTATGTATGTTCATATATAATCATACATAAATCAGGCATGAACCAGATATGTTCATATCTGAACATATCTGAACATATCTGGTTCATGCCTGACTCATATATAAACATTTTTTCCCGGGTATTTCAGAAATATTTCGGAAATATCCCAATGTTATATTGCAATTGACATATTTGAGAAATATTTCGGAAATATCCAAAATGTAATATTGCAATTGCCATATTTCGGAAATATTTCAGAAATATCGAAAATGTTCTATTGCAATTGATATATTTCAGAAATATTTCGGAAATATCCCAAATGTTATATTGCAATTGACATATTTCAGAAATATTTCGGAAATATCCAAAATGTAATATTGCAATTGACATATTTCGGAAATATTTCAGAAATATCGAAAATGTTATATTGCAATTGACATATTTCAGAAATATTTCGAAAATATCCAAAATGTAATTTTGCAATTGACATATTTCGGAAATATTTCAGAAATATCGAAAATGTTATATTGCAATTGACATACAGAAATATTTCGAAGTTATGTTATGAATCTGAAACGTTGAAACATTTTTGAAATATTTCTGACATATTTCGTGCCGTGTGGGAATAATTACCTCCATGCACACAATCTGTCGTAGTGAAACAAAATTAAGATTAACGAAAATTGCACACGTGTTTTTGTACCTGCTTGTAAACGAATAAGTGCGTTCAATCTTACAACGTTTCGTAGCGTTCGAGGTCCTCCGTGGGAGACTCGAGCTCTTTAGAGTTGATTTAAAATTTGACCGGGTTCCGAGGATTTAGGCCCGGTTTCACAACACGACTTTAAACCTAGTTTATCGCAAAAACTCGGTTTAAATCGCTAAAGACTGCCTGCCATTGGCTGAAATCAAAGTTAAACTCAGTTTAACCCTTGAACCTGGTTTAACAGCATGTTATGGAACTGGACCTTAGCTGCACTAGATGATTGTGCCTTACTGGAAGCTTGGCAAGGTTTGGGTTTTGGGTTTTTAGCTTTCCAGCAACGACACAGAGCGACACAGAGCGACACATGTGACGATCTGTTACGACCCGTAGGCCGTAATATAGTTTTTCGTTGAACGATTGGCTCTCCCAGAGCCCGTAGAGTGGAAGTTCGGTGTTGCCGTGGCGAATAGAAATTCGCGGCCTGAGTCGCGGGAAAAGGGAATTGGAAATTGAATCCGCGTATAAATAAAAGACGAATATTTATTTTGTCTCTGATAAGACTGAAGTCTTTCCTTTTTTATTAGATGCTTAAATTGGGTACTGTTAATTAATGTATTCGAGAGGAAGAGATACATCGGAAAACGCGTACTCTCTGATCAGAGTTGGAAAGTTGTCTGCCTTTGATCCTTGGTGGAGGCTTAAGGGTAGCGTCCAAGAAAAATGTTAAGAGTGGGGACTCTAGATTTTTGTCTTCGCGTCCGATATGTCTCGCTCCTCTCTCTCTGTTACTTAATTTTTAACTATGTTTTACTTTCTCTCGGGTGTACGCTCCCCCGCTCTTGCTCTCTCCATCTCTTCTCTCTCTCTCTCTCTCTCTCTCTCTCTCTCTCTCTCTCTCTCTCTCTCTCTCTCTCTCTCTATCTCTCGTCTCGTTTCCTCCGCTCTCACTCTTTCTTTTTCGCTGCACGCACACTCTCTCACTTAAACCTAGAAGTCACTGTCCCTCTCTCATCCCTTCCTCGGAAAGTTCTAGGGCCTTTCTGCTCGTAAAACTCGGGTCTCGAATTTCTGAATTTTTTTGCGTTTACGTTTAAAAGAAAATAAAAGTTGTAAGCTCAAGTATTAGAGAAAGGTCACGTACGCCTCGGAGGACTGCGAGAACAATAGGGGTTTGTTTCGACTAGCATTTTATGATTTACATGTGGTCAGCAGACGTTGGTTGTTACCATAAGCTATGAACTATAAATTGCCACTCGAGTGTTCGACGCAACAAAAGAAAAGGGTGTCGAGAAAGAATTTTAAAAGAAGAAGGAAAAAGAGCAAGACAGCAGACTTTTACAATATATTCTTATTCAATATTTGTTAATATAGATATAATTATATTTATTATTTTCCTTATCCTATGGAAGAGATGCATATACAAAACATTGCAATTAATCATTTATTTAAACTTAGCGGGTGGATAGAGGAACCGCGGCGATCGTGTGTTATCAAATACCCCGTGAGTTTATCGCGGGCTCTGTGAAAACGACGGCGGGCGCGTAGCAACCCAGGTAGCAATATGTTATCTATAAGATGCCCGAAAGACACCCAGATAAAGTTCAGGATAACTTTTTTATTGGCGAAAAGATACCTTTTTGTTTCACGAATTGTATCACTTATGTCGGTCCGGATGGGAACTTATTACTTTCTTAATGATAACTATAAGAGAACCATAACAATTGACAAAATGCCAACAAATGGCGATCGCTTATCGGTTGCCAATACGGAGGCATAACGTTGTCGAATTGCCACAGCTAAAAGATATCGTTTAGAGGCATGAATTAGACGAATTCATAGCATCCGGGTTCAAATCGAAATGATGTCTTAAATGTATCTTATAGACATCTAAAAATAGTTGACAAAATGACACCTTAATGGCACCATAATGAGACATCCAAAAGATATCTTAGTTGCAAGATTTTTAATTTTTAATTTTTGTACAATTTACTTTCATTGCATTTTGTTAGGTTAACTTGATAGAATATTCTATCAAGTTAACCTAACAAAATGTAATGAAAGTAAATTATACAAAAATTAAAAATTCAATAATAAAACAACGAGGCATATACTTACGGGTATAATATAAAAACCCTTGACAAAATAGAAAGATAAAAACGTATTCTTCATTCACTGCATGTGTTAATTTTATCTCGACGCCGTAGGTGACAAAACGTTTTGTCACCTACGCCGAACGTGCGTTTGGCGTCATAACTTATAAGGGATTACTTGTAGACGGCATATTGCCAACATAAAAAAACGTGTGAGTTGGCGTTGGAACTCACGAAATTTGATGTGTAAACATTTGAGCTCGCGTCAGTTTGGTGTGGGAAAATTGAGGTCGTGCATTGGTTAAGGAGGTACGACTAGTTCTTTGGAGTCAAAAAAAAGTCTAAATTCATTTTACCCACAGCTGTTCTGATTTATGTTTATTTGCATTGATTATTCATATTATCGATTATAATGTGAAAAATTTTGTGGTAAATGATTAATTTATTGCGCATGAACTAATAAAAACTGAAAAATTAGATTGTCAACGACTCGATAGTAGTCTCCATCATAATAATAATGACATGTCTACCACAAAAACGGACTAAAAAACATTTTAAAAAATCAGCCGAAAACCTATTAAAATAGACTTGAATTACCTCAGTGGAATTAATACGATCGGCAGAATGATAATTATACATATAATTGATACGTGATAAATAATAAAACTCCATAAATAACATGATGGAATTTGAAGTGAACACTTGGCAACGTCGCATTGGCGATGCTATAAGTTGGTATACGTGACCAACGAAGATGACTCTATCCTCGTTGCTAACATCAAAACAAAGCTAGGTTATGTTTGCCGAAACCCATCAGCTGTTACTCGCGACGTTGCTAAGTCTGTGGGTGCTATTTGATCGTTCTGACCATTTACAACCGGAAATTGAAACTTTTTTATGATGTAGTGCCAGAACTACACGGTGAAGAGTAATTTTTCAATTTTTTACAATATCTATTATATCTAATCTATCAAGTTTCAGTTTTTCAACGGGTGTAGTTGGATACGTGAGCAGCAAAACCGTGATCACAGCACTTCCGGTTAACCGTCTCCATAAGACGACGTGCTTTAGTAACTCAAACTGCTCGACTTTGCAATTTTATTACGAATAAACTAAACGGTTAATATAGCTCAAATTTTGGCAATAGGCGCATAAAGTATTCGGCAAAAACATATAAAAAATTCAAGTCCGTCAGTTGGATTCTTCATACTAGTCGTACCTCCTTAATCTTAGCCCGTACCATCAGCTATCAGCTGTCGAAACACACACATTCACGGGCTCTCACACGGACCACGGTGCGCGCTGTACGCTGCTCACGCCTGCGCGGCGCCGATGTCCTATACATAGAAGTGTTGGTTAGCCCCCACCGTGTGGCGCTCTCACACACACATTCACGCGCTCACATAGACACGGATCTTACGCTGACGGTCGAAGTTTTACATCTGACGCTCGAAGTCCCAGCTAGCCCCTACCGTAGACCGAGCGCTAAGATGTTTACACATCAAAAAGACATAAAAAAGATAACTTTTTAATTCACTGCAAATGGGAGCAGAAATAGCCCCGCCGAAAGATATCTCTTGGACAACGTTTACGTGAACATACTGGTTAACATTAAATTGACAACCATACTAAAAACAGCCCTACAGAAAGATATCATCTGGACAACTTTTGTACAAATACATTAGATGGCAATTAATTGATACCTTTTGAATATCCTAAAATACCTATCAATCAGACTAAATAAATTGATGACGTTTCGACAACTATTTTACTAGTCGTATAGGAAACCTAATGAAGTCACCGTTTAGACAACGGTAAAATAGATGTCGATTAAACGATGTAAACTGGATACCTTTCAGTAAGATCCTAAAGGCAACCTAGAAACGATAACTTATCGTTACCGATTGGACATATGTGCTACCTGGGAAGCCCGCAGACGTAACAGATCGGACACATATTACGACAACGCGCCGGGAATATAGAATACCTCGTATCGCGTGTCTACATACCATTCGCGCGCGACCGCGCTTTTAAACACTGCTCGTATACCACCCCAGGTAGCACATATGTCCAATCGGTAACGATAAGTTATCGTTTCTAGGTTGCCTTTAGGATCTTACTGAAAGGTATCCAGTTTACATCGTTTAATCGACATCTATTTTACCGTTATCTAAACGGTGACTTCATTAGGTTTCCTATACGACTAGTAAAATAGTTGTCGAAACGTCATCAATTTATTTAGTCTGATTGATAGGTATTTTAGGATATTCAAAAGGTATCAATTAATTGCCATCTAATGTATTTGTACAAAAGTTGTCCAGATGATATCTTTCTGTAGGGCTGTTTTTAGTATGGCTGTCAATTTAATGTTAACCAGTATGTTCACGTAAACGTTGTCCAAGAGATATCTTTCGGCGGGGCTATTTCTGCTCCCGTTTGCAGTGAATTAAAAAGTTATCTTTTTTATGTCTTTTTTATGTTGGCAATATGCCGTCTACAAGTAATCCCTTATAAGTTATGACGCCGAACGCACGTTCGGCGTAGGTGACAAAACGTTTTGTCACCTACGGCGTCGAGATAAAATTAACACATGCAGTGAATGAAGAATACGTTTTTATCTTTCTATTGTCAAGGGTTTTTATATTATACCCGTAAGTATATGCCTCGTTGTTTTATTATTGAATTTTTAATTTTTGTATAATTCACTTTCATTACATTTTGTTAGGTTAACTTGATAGAATATTCTATCAAGTTAACCTAACAAAATGTAATGAAAGTAAATTGTACAAAAATTAAAAATTAAAAATCTTGCATCTAAGATATCTTTTGGATGTCTCATTATGGTGCCATTAAGGTGTCATTTTGTCAACTATTTTTAGATGTCTATAAGATACATTTAAGACATCATTTCGATTTGAACCCGGATGCTATGAATTCGTCTAATTCATGCCTCTAAACGATATCTTTTAGCTGTGGCAATTCGACAACGTTATGCCTCCGTATTGGCAACCGATAAGCGATCGCCATTTGTTGGCATTTTGTCAATTGTTATGGTTCTCTTATAGTTATCATTAAGACAGTAATAAGTTCCCATCCGGACCGACATAAGTGATACAATTCGTGATACAAAAAGGTATCTTTTCGCCAATAAAAAAGTTATCCTGAACTTTATCTGGGTGTCTTTCGGGCATCTTATAGATAACATATTGCTACCTGGGACGGATTCGCGGGGTAAATTCAAACTTAAATTCGATCGATCTCAAAATGCATCTGCTCCATAGGATATAAGATAGATATTCGATTCGTTTAATACTTTAATATAAGAATAGCATAAGAAATGTTTTAAGAATATACATATAAATATATATAAATTGTAAGGGTCTGCTGCTCGCTTCCTTTTTCTTTTCCCTTCTTTCCTCTACCACTTTAAAAACTTTCTCTCGAGATCCCCCTTTTTTTTTTGTCAAACATTTAAAGTAACAAGGCACTACCCTTAACTTGAGTTTTACGGCAAACAACTGCTGGCCACATGTGCGATTGTAAAAAGGCGGGCTTTGTTCTCAACATCATGTAAGGCCTACGTGACTTTTCTTCAATTTCTCGGACTCCAGTTTAGTTTTTCACCCACCTAATAAACACTCAAATATCGGGTTTTATGAGTTAGAGGTCCAAGCATTCTTGGACCCTTTTTTTTGTCGAGCCCGCTTTGTGAATAGCCGTGGAGAAGGGCCTTCTGTCTTTCGTCACCAAATCCCTGAACAGGGCAAAGTATATAAGCGTTGCACATAGACTTCTAATAAAAAGGAGTGAGAGAGGGAGAGAGGAGCGAGGGGAGCTAGGCCTAGAGTGAAAGAGCGTAAGTGTAGAGGAGGAGAGCGGAAGAGAGAGAGAGAGAGAGAGAGAGTCTTAGTGGTCTCATCGTGTGCGTGGCCCGCTTCATCCCCTGCGAGGGAAGGGCTGTATGTATGTGAGTACATGTGCCGTGTGTGAGAGAGAGAGAAAGCACGAGTGCAAGGGAGAAAATATATACTCCCACCGTCGGGCTCATCGAGTCCAAGTCTTACGATTTTTAGAAAATAAGTTTAATCCGTAGTCATCGGCAGTCAGAGAATAATCTTGACTTCCAACGGGTTCGCATGGTTGCACAAAACCGTCCGCGGAATTCGAGATTCATCTTTGCACTTTGCATTTTTTTGTTCGCGTATATTCCCATTATTAATCTAATAATAAGTCTAACTTCTTGTAATCAATTTCAAATATATTTATTCTATTAAAATAGTTTGTGTGTCTCTAACTTTTATTTGATTAATTTGAACATTCCCGCGCCAAAGAGCTATTTCAATGGGTGTGTTTAGCCGAACTAAACGTTGAGAAGTGTTGAGTGTGAACATTTTCGGGCCGGACACGTTTATGTTGAGGTGCATTGCGATTGGTCGGAAAAAGTGGGACGCCATATTGGTCATTCGCCGTGCTTTCCAATTAGAGCACAGAGCGACACAATGTCGACATTTCTGGTGTATTCCTTTGCTCGGATAGGCCGATTCCATCAGAAATGTCGACACTGTGTCGCACTATGCTCCAATTGGAAAGCACCCTCGGTACGTCAGATTGACACAACCTAACCTAACCCAACTACAGTAATCAGTGATTACAAGCCGCCATTTGTGGTGTAACGAATGCAGCATCATTGTTGCATTGCCCACGTAAGATAACAGATGTCGCGAGTAAACCTTTCGCGGTTATTTTTGATTGCGTAATTATAATAATCATCTTTTATGTACAATTGGCAATTAGATCTATCTTTCTACATCGTTCTTCTATTGCAGTTGATATTTTATTCATGGTAGGGTAAAATGCTGAGAGGATCGGGATTTTCGGTGTGGTGACTGAAGCGTTTATATATAAAAAAGCCATAAAATGCGAAAAACCTCGAGGGTTCCAATATACCTGACGGTTCAATAGAAAACTCGGTTTCTTTGTTAGAATTAATAATTTCATGTCCCCGAAGATGACCCATTCTCAGCACAAAAGAGGCCTAAAGAAGAACAGGAGGCCTACGCGCGGAAATTCCATAGGGGAGGTTGTCTGTCCTCCTCTGGAATTTCCCATAAGTTTGTACACCCCTGAGGACTTCAAGATCTTGACCAAGGGAGGAACCGACGCGCAACCGGGATCGGTGATTGGACGGCGCAGCCATGGAGGAGGATACGGCGCGAACTATTTAAGCCTCGCAACACCTCAGCGGCAGAATCGAACGTAGATCAACGAAGACCTCTTGAATATACACAGCATTGCAATTCGCGTTACCAAATAAATAAATACATTTGCTCTCTTGAAAATCTCAGTCTTTATTTCTACTATATTTTATCGGTCCATTTATACATATAGCACTGCCTGCACTAAACCGGCGAGGTGAGGTCCAGCTCTTTGTCAGCGAGAACCCACCTTATCACGAACATCGCTGGAAATTTCCAATTATCCGTCAGTAACATAGTAAAAGCGTTACAGTGGTGAGCCTTTCTGCCCAACGTTTAGTTCGGCCGTTGACTGAAGATATATAAAGACGGTTCACCCTGGGTTATTTTGTGTGCCGAGCAAGTGGGCTCGAGTGGGCACGGGGGTGCAAACGATATTGACATTACCGACCGAAATTCACTAAATCATGCTGGCATACCGGAGCGGAAGATTCATTCCGGATGGTAAATGTTCGTAGTAGTTGATTTGCTGGTGCACTGTCTTACCATTGAATGCACATATATTTTATCCAACAGATTGAACTGTTATTTCACTATACATATGGTACGTCGATAAAATGACGTACGACTTATTTCTAGAATTATTCTAAGCCATTCTTAGGTCCGTCTTCCCTAAATCGTAACAAGTATGTAATATTATTATATTCATTTTATGTTAAGAATTGCGAAGAAAAAGAAAAACGTTCTTTTTGACAAGATGAGACTACCCATAAGAGGATTTTTGGTAACTCGTAGTCGCTTTCGAGATGTTTTTTTTATTTCGCTATTATTATATCTACAATATCTGTCGACTATATGTTCTTATTTCATCTATAAATAGGAGTTATCGCTCGTTCCGTTTTGTTCGGATCTTCGCTGGCCCACAAGCAGCTCTCACACTATGTATTTGCTATATCTATATCTACGCACACGCACACACACACTTTCATATATCGATCGGTTCGGTGACTTGTGCATGGATTTGATATAGCTGCCAAAGTTTTCTGTTTTCTCGAGCTCTCATCGGCTTGAAAAAGAGTCCGGATAGGTCCAGGTCCGCGAGGCGGTGCGCGGGTTGCCGGGCAGGCAGCGTGCGAAAGAGAGATTCCATAGATTTATTATACAGCGCGAGCACACTAGTTGTTATGCTTAAATATTATGCAGAAAAACTTGTTCTTGTCGATCACGTAATAATCTTAAATATGCACTGAATCCAGTAGATATTTTCTCATTGACTTCGTGCATCTCTATCTGACATAAACAATCGAAAACTATCGGTTCTAAAAGCTGATTTTCCTATATACATATATAAAAGCCTGTTTTTAAAAGCTTACCTATGCCTAATTTTTTTCTCAAAAACCGTGGTAGTAGTTAAAAATCCTGAAAATACTTGATGCGATACATTGATAGGGACAAAAAAAATTAGAAAAATTTCAAAGTAATAATAGTATGAATTCAACGAGGGATTTTTTTTTTAGTAAGAATCCTAGCTGCATGGATCCTGGTTACGTGGAATTTCATACGACGTGGTCGGGTCCAATTTCATTCCTGAAAAAAAAAAAACCATTTTGTGTTTCAGAAAACACAAAACTAGGTTTTTTTTAAACACAATATAGAATGAGGTTCCGCGTGGCCGGGATTCTTCCAAAATAAAAATCTTTATTGTGTTTAAGAAAACGCAAAACAAAGTTTTGATAAATTAACCCAAAAAACTTTGTCGTTAATCCAACCCCTGTCCAGATGAAAATGTTTCCTATAAATTGATTTTTTTTCCAGCTTATACATATTAAGTAATTAGTAAAAATGTGTAAATTGGAACATTTTTTCCCTGAAAAAATGGGCATAGATACGCTTCAAAGCTAGGCGTAAATATAATTCCTTCTTGAATTATAACTATGTTGTATCATAATTTTATGTAATTATTGAAAATCTCATTTTTTTATATCAACTATTTTTTGACTATTTGATTTTTAACCAACTAAAATGTATACATGTAAAAAGCAAAACGTCTCGCCCTATTAAAGTTAAGCCCCCGGGCACAAATGCGTCACAAAACGATGAAAATTTTCTATAAATCTTTTTTAAATACGGCACTAGAACGGCGGACAGGGATTGAAGCTGGATAGGGACTTAGGGAGCAGGTGCCGAGGTTTGACTGTAGTTACAAAGTTAACGGTTACAATGTTTACTTTGTAATATAGGCCAGTCAAATGGAAACTAAACTATAGGCCTGATATTCCACTAATTAATAACCAAGAGAAAAAATATTGACATTGTTTTACATAAAAACATACAACACACTTATCAGCATTTGTTTTCGGCATGATTGAACAATAATTTTACAATATTTAAGTGCAAGAAAAATGTAACTCCGACGCACTGACGTAGTAAACGTAGATATATACATTAGGGTGGTCGTTATTTGGGGTCAAAATTAATTTTACCCTTTCCGCCCCCTAAATCGGTTCGAAATACGTAAAAAGTAACGCTGTAATTTTATCAGATTTTTAAAAAAATGTTTAACCCTTGACCACGGAGGTTAAAGTTTTCCATTTAAAATACATGGGATTTTTCCGCATTTGCAGTCACTATTTTACTGTGGGCCTAAATATTTTTGTAAAATCTTGAAATTCTCACAAATTAGTTTACAGGCATGCTGCTACATGGAAAAAATTTCCCAAACCCCTACCCTCAAAATGTTGCATAACATCACCATGATAATTATAATTTTTTTTTTTTTTTTTTAATCTTTTATTTTTAATGTTTGTTATCTCAGAACTCCGTCATTTATGGACCGATTTGGAAAATTCTTTTTTCATTTGAAAGGATATACTTTCAGATTGGTCCCATAGAAATTTCATCAAAATCGGTTTGGTTTTTAAATCAAAGTAATTGAAAAAAATATTTTTGAAGTCGGTTTTTTATTAGTTATCACGGACTTTACTCACGGTGCAATCTCACTATCGGTCGGAAAATAATTCATATTTCCGGCGCAAGATGGTTTTGAAATTGAATCCACACGAAGAAATCGATGAATTGTTCCCCAAACGAATCCAGGTCAATTTGAAAGATATTGGTGGTTACTATGACAAAGAAATGGATCATTTCGTAACCCCTCAAACGCTCAACTTTTTCCGAAGGTTTGGAATTGATCACGAGTTTCTAAAGACTGATCCATCTGTTTGGAGTCAAAATGAAAATTACGCAATCGGTTTGAAAATCACAAAACAATTAACAGTGATTAACGACGCCGCGGAAAGAGGTGTTCGTCTGTTCACCGATTACAATGAAATACTCACACGGAACGAACAACAAAAACAGTTCATTTTACAAATTGTAAGTGAATATCGAAAAAATAATCCAGACGCAAAAAAGGAGACAATACTTAAGAATTTGTAACTCATTTAGAAAATTATTCTATTCTAAATACACGTATAAAAAAAAAACGAGGAAGCAAAATAAATGAAAAAAAAAAAATTATAATTATCATGGTGATGTTATACAACATTTTGAGGGTAGGGGTTTGGGAATTTTTTTTCCATGTAGCAGCATGCCTGTGAACTAATTTGTGAGAATTTCAAAATTTTACAAAAATATTTAGGCCCACAGTAAAATAGTGACTGCAAATGCGGAAAAATCCCATGTATTTTAAATGGAAAACTTTAACCTCCGTGGTCAAGGGTTAAACATTTTTTTAAAAATCTGATAAAATACAGCGTTACTTTTTACGTATTTCGAACCGATTTAGGGGGCGGAAAGGGTAAAATTAATTTTGACCCCAAATAACGACCACCCTAATATACATACAGCACAGCACCCCCGCGGTCGCTAGGACGCCTTTGTCCAACGCTTCGTTACACACGAACACACACACGCGCGCGCGCGCGCGCATACATCTATACATGCTTCGGATAAGTAGCTAATAATTGACATTATCGCCATTACTTTGGCAATCAAAAGGATTGGGCCCGCAATCCTGTTTTCTGTAGTAACGTGCTTATAGGAAGAGAGACAAGAATCAAACTACAGATAAATTATTATTATTATTATTATTATTATTATTAAATATTTTAATGTCTGGTCAAGAATAAATATTTGATTATTATAACGAAATGTTACATGAAAAAACTGAAATCTGTTCCTATCAAATAATATTTAAACATACCAATTCATATTTAGTTGTACACCAATCAAATATTCTATCGCGATCAGACATTAAGACATTTCATTGAGTCAATTGTATTTTTTTCTAAGTGTATATATTATTACTATTAATATCATTTGTAGGTCGTGAAAAAATAAAACTACTGGTTCTTGTATTCGATTTGTGCCAATTGCAGCGTTCAAGAGCGGCATCCTACGATTTACAATATGCATTCCGACGTTTATTATATAAACGTCGAATGGATCAGCCACCTTTATAATATTAATCGGACTTCGAATTGCGTTGTAAAAATAGTTGGTAGTGTGAATTATATGTCAACTTAACCAGGCTCTGACCCTCTCGCTTCCTTCGATCAGTTTCATAACTGTTGTTTCAATTAAATTGATTCCAAAAGTATATCTGTTTTTTTTTAATCTTAGCTACCCTTATACTCTAAAATAATCTGAACTCACAAAATATCATACGAAAACTGCCATTTATACATTTATAAAATAGGCACAATTTCGTGCACAAGTTCTACGTCAAAAACTAAAACTTTTGTTTGCAAAAAATCGTAGTAGGACTTTTTCCGATCAAATGTCATTTTTATCTTTTAAATTTTCATGATTTATCAAACCAATTTACATTTTATCACTACCTTAGTATTTCATTTCTAGTTTTCACGCTAACTATTTTGTCTTACGTGAAAAATTGTAACATGGAATACGAAAAATTAAACAATTTATCAATAATGTAAATTTTGTTTACGAAAAAGTATGTCAAGAATTAGACTAGAATTTGATGTAAAAATTTGTATAGAGGTTGTGTACTAAATTTTTATCTGTTTTTAAATGTAATTTTGGCAGTTTTCTATTGGTGTTTTTAAAAATGAGCAAATATGGGCATTAAGTATTTGCTCATATTGCCACTGCACAGCACTGCTGTCAGCTGTTATTTAGCATTTATTTATGTTTTGAACCATATTAAAATATTACGGTGCTTTTGAAGAGTAAGTGATAATGAAGAACAAATTGTCATTTATTTTAAATAAATCCTAAAAAACAGCTGGCAGCAGTACCATGCAGTGGCTACATGAGCAAATACTAAAATCGATTGTGGCGTGAAAAAATTTTTTGTGATTTTTTAATGGTGAAGGAAGGGAAAAATAACAGATAAAATCACAATGAATCAAAGTTAGAAAATATTAGTTTATTCTAATTTTTAATAAAAATTCAACAACAATGGACACTCTTCAGAGTAATTCAATTAGTACAAAAAAATTCAAAAAAGAAGAATTGTTTATTGTTAAAAACGGCCAGAAACACAATTTTATTTGATTACTTGCAAATAACGACTTCCGGTAGCATATATAGTGATATGTCGGGAGTTTGTATTTTTAGAGCATCAAAAACGAAGGGATATTCCTAAAGTTTTAACGTCTTGCGACAATTATGTAGGGCAAAATAAATCCCTGAATTACGAAAAGACGAAAATTAGGAAAAAAATTAGCAACAATATATAAATGCCCACCAAAAATTGGAATTGTGAGAAAAATATTTTGAGCAACATGAAATCTCTTCTTTGGATTGTTCTATTACATTAAAAAAATCTACCGATTTTTTCATACCAATTAACATAGGCAGACTGAATTTAACATCTAAAGTGGGTTTTTTGAATTTTCGTGCAGATATCAGATCGAGCAGTTTTTCCCTTTTCTTTGGGCCGCTCTCACGGCTAAATTAAAATAGATAGAAAGGTGCTGCCAATGACTTCTTCATAGAAAATTGTGTGCTCTACGCTCTACAAGCCGTGGAAGTCTCAGACGCGAAAAATCTTGGCTTTTAACGATTTTTAATTTTTTTTTTGCAAAAACGTGTGGATGCTACAATCCCAACAACTCAAGATCCTTATTATGTACATCGTCGTTTTCATATTTTTCCACTTGGTTATTAATGACTGGAATTTAAATACAGAATTTGACTGGCCTAATATTCTTACTGATGAGCGAATATTCCTCTGTTATGAAAATGTTGCTACTGATTGTGAGTCGGTACAAACAGAAGTGAGTTCGAAGATATGTCCGATTTCTGAATAATCTACGCGACTCTCAACAATCGTGGCAACTACATATAGCGGTCGATAACTGCCGTGACGCTTGAAACTGTTTTATCTTATTGCAGACTGCGGTACCAAAATTACTGAGATGGCGCTAGCTCAGGACGCAGTTTAGCTGGCACACGAAGTCCCATAAGGCGAACCGTCTTTATATATCTTCAGTCAACGGTTCGGCTAAACACACCCAATAGCTTTCCACAGCAACGATCCCCTACAACTCTCGGTCTCGAAAAGACCGACCAACGAGCAAACCTTGGTGGCAGCAAGCCCCTGGGTCGTAACACACAGTGTCGAACAAGGTGCTTTCCAACAACGACACAGACCGACACAGCCGGACACAGCAGCGGAGCATGGTTGGACACTGTGTCGACCCTGGCAATATTTGTAACTGTGTTTGCAACCGCTTATCAACCGCGAAAACAACCTCATATGCAACGGTTGCTTTGAGACCAAAAGTCAACCATCCTAAACCTCAAATGCGACGGTTGCAGCAACCGTTGCAGAGACGGTTACAGCAACGGTTGCAAGTACGGTCGCAGGTGGCTGCTGTAGAATGAGGCATAGTGAATAGGAATTTCGAGTATATATGGAAAAAAAAGACCGCTGAGGGTGCAGCAGAGGAAGGTGGTACAAAAATATAATTTATTATTATCACTATAAAACTAGCATTGTTACGCAGCCGAAAGTCAACTTTGTGGTGTCTGCAACCGATGCTAAATTTAGAAAATAAAACGTCTACAAGAATGCACGTATTTTTTTTATGTATTTATGTGTACAAAAATAACTTATAATAATAATATTTATTAAAGTAGTACAGATAATCCTTATTACCCTCTTGCAAATATTGTGATTTGCGATTACCAAAACATTCTAAAAACAAGGGTAAACGCAATGTTCAGTTGATTCACGAAAACAAAGTATAACCTCAAAAGGTTCACCAGAATTTTTTTCCTCTGCAAAAAAAAGGGAGGCTTTTGTCAGCTTATTGTAACGAAGATCAGAAAAACCACGTCTCATCATTACGAGACTTCCCTGCCGCGCGTATCTTGCGATTAAAGCAAGCTTCACTGTTGGTACATTATTTGTCATTAGTCTTCATTTGTTCACACTTGGACAACTATACATTTTTAGTTCAAGCAGCATTTCATTTTTTTTAATATTAAAAAAGGTCTCGCTTTGTTTGATTATCAAACGGTGCTGAGATTTAAAAATTTGTCGTTCACCACTATATTTAACTTCACGTCGCCTCTAAGTAAAACTCGTTCAAACTATTTTCATTTTTTTCCCTAATCAATGACAATGATCATTGCTATTTTCGCTCAATTTAATGTCATTTTTTTCTACCAAAAATTATTCATCGCTCAAAGTTTTGTAAGCTTGCGTGATTACAAATTCAGCTGTGCGGAGTCGGCAATATTCTCGTACTCTCCGCTGGGTAACGCTTATAAAATTGTCTCGTTATTTGATTGCTCGTTACCCGAATAAATATGTCAATATGCGAAAATATATTTATGCGGAGACTCGAGGGAGCATAATGCCCAAACGTTATTTCCCCCTACGATTTGAGGTAAGGACTAGGAAACGTAAAACGGACTACGCTGAATCGAGGGGTGGGAAGATTATCGATAATCAATAATTTCATATATAATAATTTCATATGAAAATATTTCATATATATATATATATATACAATTTCATATGAAATTATTGATTATCGATAATCTTCCCACCCCTCGATTCAGCGTAGTCCGTTTTACGTTTCGTAGTCCTTACCTCAAATCGTAGGAGGAAATAACGTTTGGGCATTATGCTCCGTCGAGTCTCCGCATAAATATATTTTCGCATATTGACATATTTATTCGGGTAACGAGCAATCAAATAACGAGACAATTTTATAAGCGTTACCCAGCGGAGAGTACGAGAATATTGCCGACTGCGCACAGCTGAATTTGTCATCACGCAAGCTTACAAAACTTTGAGCGATGACTAATTTTTGGTAGAAAAAAATGACATTAAATTGAACGAAAATAGCAATGATCATTGTCATTGATTAGGGAAAAAAATGAAAATAGTTTGAACGAGTTTTACTTAGAGGCGACGTGAAGTTAAATATAGTGGTGAACGACAAATTTTTAAATCTCAGCACCGTTTGATAATCAAACAAAGCGGGACCTTTTTTTAATATTAAAAAAAATGAAATGGTGCTTGAACTAAAAATTTATAGTTGTCCAAGTGTGAACAAATGAAGTCTAATGACAAATAATCTACCAACAGTGAAGCTGTAGTAGCGAAAGACATCGATGTTAATGACATAACGATGAAATTGACAATTATCCTCGCTTTGGAGAAAAAAAAAATCAGTGTTTTGGTTTGTCCTCGCTCACGATACCCGAGTCACCTTTCCGCAGATTAAAATGCGTTCTACCGTTGGTTCTGCGGATTTCCATCCATTCAGGTTGCGCCGGCTGCGAGAGAGTGTCTCTGCGTCCGCAGCCACGACACTCGACCATATCGAAATTCAGCTTCGTCCAATTTTCTGTCACAAAAAAAAAAAATTTATATAATATTACGGGGGGAATTTACGTAATTTTTTTTTATGATAAAAATGATCCTTTTTCACGTAAAAAAAACTCATTTAACCTCTCTAGGCGGCCGGGATGATGCCGAATGCCTGGAGGTTAAAAAATGTTTTTTGTCTTCTATTAAAATGCCCTATTCTTTGTTTTACCTCAATTATTTCGTGTCCAGCACACTCATCATCATCGTCATAGAGGAAAGGAAAATTTTTACTTCCACTCGATCGCGAGCCTGCGAGGGACGTCGATGATGGTCGATGATGCAGCCAATGCTTGTGAGCTCGAACGTTTTATGATTGTCGGACACACGCGATCGTATCTACGACACCCTGAGAACTTCGAACCTTACAAAAACAACGAAATAGAATCCCTCAGACTTACCCAACTCGCGAATTTTTTCTCGATGCTCGAGACCAACAGAATTTACATCGACTTTATTCGCACTAAAATACCTCCCTTGCCCCGCTGTCGTGCCGCGCGGCGTGCTACGGGCTCATTAACAGCTGATAGCTAATGCACGGAAACACGAGGTGGTAAAGTGCCGACCAATCACAGTTTTGGACGCCACGACAACGGGGCAAGGGTGCAAGGGAGGTATTTTAGTGCGAATAAAGTCGATGTGAATTTGTGAATTTTGTTGGTCTCGAATGTCTCGATGAGCATCGAGAAAAAATTCGCGAGTTGGGTAAGTTTGAGGGATTCTATTTCGTTGTTTTTATAAAGTTCGAAGTTCTCAGGGTGTCGTAGACACGATCGCGTGTGTCCGACAATCATGAAACGTTCGAGCTCACAAGCATTGGCTGCATCATCGACCATCATCGACGTCCCTCGCAGGCTCGCGATCGAGTGGAAGTAAAAATTTTCCTTTCCTCTATGACGATGATAATGAGTGTGCTGGACATGAAATAATTGAGGTAAAACAAAGAATAGGGCATTTTAATAGAAGACAAAAAAACATTTTTTAACCTCCAGGCGGCCTGCGAATGTGCCCAAGTCATACCTTGAGGTGATGCCGATCGGCATTCGGCATCATCCCGGCCGCCTAGAGAGGTTAAATGAGTTTTTTTTACGTGAAAAAGGATTGATTTTTATCATAAAAAAAAAATTACGTAAATTCCCCCCGTAAAATTATGTAATTTTTTTTTTTTTGTGACAGAAAATTGGACGAAGCTGAGACACTCTCTCGCAGCCGGCGCAACCTGAATGGATGGAAATCCGCAGAACCAACGGTAGAACGCATTTTAATCTGCGAAAAGGTGACTCGGGTGTCGTGAGCGAGGACAAACCGAGAAACTGATTTTTTTTTTTCTCCAAAGCGAGGATAATTGTCGGTTTAATCGTTAAGTCATTAACATCGATGTCCTTCGCTACTACAGCCTCACTGTTGGTACATTATTTGTCATCAGTCTTCATTCGTTCACACTCGGACCACTACAAATTTGTGGTTCAAGCACCATTTCATTTTTTTAATATTTAAAAAAAGTCTCGATTTGTTTGATTATCAAATGGTGCTGAGAATTAAAAATTTGTCGTATACCAATATATTTAACTTCACGTCGCCTCTAAGTAAAACTCGTTCAAACTATTTTCATTTTTTTCCCTAATCAATGACAACAATCATTGCTCTTTTCGTTCAATTTAATGTCATTTTTTCTACCAAAAATTAATCATCGCTCAAAGTTTTGTAAGCTTGTGTGATGACAAATTCAGCTGTGCGCAGTCGGCAATATTCTCGTACTCTCCGCTGGGTAACGCTTATAAAATTGTCTCGTTATTTGATTGCTCGTTACCCGAATAAATATGTCAATATGCCAAAATATATTTATGCGGAGACTCGACGGAGCATAATGCCCAAACGTTATTTCCTCCTACGATTTGAGGTAAGGACTACGAAACGTAAACCGGACTACGCTGAATCGAGGCAATAATTTCATAAAAAGCCTCCCTTTTTTTCCAGAGCCGCAAACAATCCCTTCTTAAAAAGCCCAGAATCCACAGTGAGCGTAAATGTGGCGATCATTACAGGGCAATGGGAGTCACTTATGGAAAAATTCATGCGACTCGATCGGAAAAAAATTGTAGTGAACCTTTTCAGGTTTTACTTTCTTTCCATGAATCAACTGAACGTTGCGTTCACCCTTGTTTTTAGAATTTTTTAGTAATCACAAATAAAAATATTTGCAAGGTTAATAAGGATTATCTGTACTACTCTAATGAATATTATAATTATAGGTTATTTTTGTACATATAAATATATAAAAAAATACATGCATTCTTGTATACGATTTATTTTCAAAATTTAGCATCTGTTGCACCATAACCACAAAATTGACTTTTTCGGCGGCGTAATAATGCTCGTTTTATAGTGATGATATACCACCTTCCTCTGTATCCTCGGTGGTCCATTTTTTTTCCATACTCGAAATTCCTATTCACTATGCATCATTCTACAGCAGCCACCTGCAACCGTCTCTGCAACCGTTGCTGCAACCGTCTTTGCAACGGTCACTGCAACCGTCGCTGCAACGGTTGCAGCAACCGTCGCATTTGAGGTTATTGAGTGGTTGCTTTTTGGACAAAACGAAACGGTTGTTTTCGTGGTTGAAAAGTGGTTGCAAAAATTGCCAAATCGTGTTTCAGATTAAAGCGTGACCAAGTGGTTTAGAATATAACTCTTAGAATTTATGGTTGGGATATATACATAAACACAGGGTTTCTTGAGGCGAAGATTTTATAGTTTCTTTGTAAGTGCGAAACGAATGGACTGTTTTACGTCAAAGGGCCTCTTTGTGAGCTGGTCAATCCTCATGGAGGGGGGCAAAAGGGGCTCATGCAATGATGAGGCCCCATACGCATATACAACCCCCTCTCCGCGGGTCTAGGCTGGTGGCCCCTGTATGTCTGCATCCACGCGCACCCTTGGCGGGGTGCGCTCGACGATATATGTAACGGTGTGTATGCATGTGTATGTGTGTACGTGCGAGGGCGGACTTTTCCGAAGACCGAGAAGTCCGCGTTCGACTCTTCGTCACTTAAATTCAAGCCGTCTTGTAGTACAGTTCACTTTTTCATATACCTTATAAAATAAGTAATAAACAAACATATTTACGTGCTCTCCTATAAATGAGTAACGTTTTCATTGATTTGCATACCCTTCAGCCAATCATCCTAAATTCCTAGTTCTTTCTGTAAAATATCAAATCAAATCGAGACGAGCGACTTCGTTGGAGTGTCCACCCTCGGGGATGGACTTTAGTGGCTAACGAGCCCACCTCAGGTTCATTCATTTGAACTTGCCGCTCGACAACTGGCGCTACGTGTGCGTTGGGACGTAACAAAGCTCCCCTTGACGTGAACTTTACTCGCTCGGGCGTTTCATTCGGAACGCACCCCTGGGGCCTTATTCTACGAGTTTATCACATACACTACGTTTACGTGCACAAAATTTACTACTTGTTCAGTACGATCATAGGCGTTTACGTGCTGCTTGATTTCCATTAAGGAAAGTACATTGCCGTTTACGTGATCTCCGAGCATCCCGCAAGAAAAGAGAAGCGTTTACAAATGGCGTCCTAAAGTAAGAGTGGGGAAAAAGGTGGCTTGGGAAAATCATAAAAAATGTGTGAAAATGAATCGGGATGAGCTCATAGCTGCAGTAGCAGCTTTAGTTTCGAATCATAAAATGACAACTGCACGAATACTTCTTCTAAACGATGAAGAATTTAGGAAAAATAGAGCGAAGCATCGACATAACCTCCGAAAGCGGCTCTTCGCTTCGTTTCGAACCCTTCTCAGGGACATGTCGACGGTGGCTGGACAAGGCGCTGTAATGGCATTGCAGGTGAGTACGTTGTAAAGTACAGCATATTATATATTTTTTATCTTTGGATAAAAGTTCGTGAAAAAAAAACCCTGAAAATTAATTCGGCGTTCGTATTAAAATATCCAGGCATTACCAGTAAGAGTTCGTCAAATCGGCAGGAAAGAACGCACTGATGAGTGGTGGGAGCGTACTGCACTTCAAACATTTGACGACGGACAGTGGTTGGAAAATTTCCGTATGAAACGGGACACATTTTTTCAACTTGTGCAAAATATTCGTGGGCCACTAGAGCGTGCCGAGAATTGTGTTTTGCCAGGGCTGAGCGTGGAAAAGAAAGTTGCGATAGCTGTTTACAGATTGGCCAGTGTTGGAGAGTACAGAACAGTAGGGAACCCCTTCGGTGTACATAAGAGTACAGTATGTGAGTGCGTCCATGCGGTTGTCAGAGCGATTAATTCGTGCATGCTAGAAAACTTCTTGTCATTTCCACGTACAAAAGCAGCATGCGATGAAATTGCTCATGGTTTTGAAGAAAAGTACGGGATTCCACAAGTAATTGGTGCAATAGACGGATCACATATTCAGATCTCTCCCCCTGAGGACGGAGCTGCTGACTTTCACAACAGAAAGGGATGGTCATCTCTCGTACTACAAGCTGTAGTTGATCATCGTCGCTGGTAAGTAAGCGCAGCCCGCAGGTGGTGTAATGCATGAGGTAACAATTATTGTGTGTGAGCACAACTCAATATATTTATTATTTCAATTTTAGCTTTCGTGATGTAACCTGCCAACATCCCGGGTCAGTACATGACGCAGTGGTTTTGAGGGACTCGCACCTGTACCAGAATAGCCAGGAACTTATTCCTCAAGTATGGGTTGCTGTTAATATTTTATCAGTGTATATTGTCATGTTTTTTCAAGATAAAAAAGTTTTGTTGTAATTTTCAGAGTGATCGATTCATCAATGGTGAGACTGCGCCCTATGTCATTATTGGTGATGCAGCGTATCCCTTGCTGAATTGGCTTGTCAACGAATATCGCATAGAACAAACGCCTGAACAGGTGTCCTTCAATCTGTATCTTCATAAAGCTAGGGTAGTTGTTGAACACGCTTTTGGACGCCTGAAAGCTCGTTGGCGTATTCTCTGTAAAAGGAGTGAGCTCGACATCTACTTCATGCCCGAATTAATTTTGGCGTGCTGCATTCTGCATAATTTTGTAGAAATTACGAAGGATCCCTTCATTGATCGGTGGATGAACGATGTCCGCAATGCCGATCTTGCATTTCCACAGCCAGATCGTGAGTTTCCTCGTGGTTATGAAAATGGAGCAGAAGTTCGAGAACGAATGCGAGCATATCTCGAAGAGCACTATCCATTACTGGCACGTAATAATTAGGTTAAGTTGAATTTGTACATATTCTGTGCACGGGCTTAGAGCAGTGTTGGGCAGCGTCCAAAATTATTTTTTATAATCAATTACATTAAAATTACACATTACTCACTGGAAACAATGTACAAGAGAGAGTGTTTGAAAGGGACACGTTGCATTATCATGATATACCCTGCCGGATGATTGTGATCGTAGAAAATTTGCAATTGACACCTTTTTTCGAATTACAAATTACAAATTACAAATTATCGAATTACAAATTACAAAAGTAATTGGCACCATTTTTCGAAATACTTGCATTTTTTCAATAATTTTTTTTTGAAAATACAATTGATACATTTTACGATAGATACATTTTCAGGATACTTTTAGGTACAAGGAACTGAAAAATAAATAAATTACATATTTATATATTTGTATGTTGACATTTATTGCCTGCCCACTCGAAGTTACAAGTTTTACGGAATCCTGACAACAGCTTCTTAGTTTAAATTACACGTTTCAAATATTTGCTTCAAAATTATTAAATGAAACTGTAATTAGTAACTATAATAAAAAGTAATATAAAAGTAGTAACTGTAATAAAAATAAAAATAAAAATTAAAACTGTAATAGTAGCGCAATGGACAAACAAGTAATAAGGCGATGATGGTAAATATAATTGAAGTTTTCGAAAAGTGTTGAAAATCTATCAGTAATAATACTAAAGGTAGTGGTTCAGTATTGACCTCGGTTAATCCAGATGTCACGTCTTCAGTTTATGAGCTTTCGTTTAGAAAATTGTCGGGGGCTGATGCTTCACGAGAGGTTACATCTGTACTTGAAGTGAATTTGGGAATTATATTGAGAGAAGTTGAAGATTTGCCTTGAAAAGGCAGTGACGAGTTACAGCTAGAACTGGGACTTGGGCTGAGGATGGAAATCGCTGCAGGTGATGATGTTCGACTACCGTGATGAGAATAAGTGGAGGCAGAGCTGGGGCTATTGGTGGCTCGAAGTGATGGATTACAGTTGTCTGGAAAAGTAGTGTTGTACATCGAGTTCGGACTTGGACTGGGACTGGGAACGTTAACCGGGTAGGTGAACTGGTGAACTGGCTGCGGAAAACCAGCTGTATAAGCGATAGGCTGGAAAGTCTGCAGATGCTCAGGTGGCTTCTTGAAAACTCCCATCAACTTGTCAATAGCTGTTGTCAACGCTGCATTGCTACTTTCAATCAACTGTTTGGTATGGTCTTCATGAAGGAGTTGTTGTTGGCTTTCCCACTGCCTGCTCGCCTCCAATTCCATCCTCATGAAGGTTTCATGCCTCGTGACCATTTCTTCCTGCAGCTGTCTTTGTGACTGTGACCACTGGTCGTGGAAATTCGAAAGTGCTTTTACATAGCTCCCTTTTCCTTTGGTTCGATCTAAAGACAAAGAAATCTGCCATTATACAAAGCTCATGTTCATTTTCTTTCATTGGAAAATTATGCCCAGACTAAGGCTACATTGCCAGTATACAAGTTAATTTCAATTACCTTGAAGTCTACCAACTCCACGTCTAACAGCATGAAGCTGAAGCGGTCTTCGCTCTCCCGAATCTGGAGCCTGTTGCGTAGCCACACCGTCATTATCAGCGGCTACATCCCCTGAGATTACAGTATAAATTAAATTATTCACAAAACTTGTATATGGGGGAAAACACTTCAAGTCGGCCACCCCAAAATTTCATGGCAACAAAAATGGCTCAAATTTTTTTGAGATGTTGGTATCACCACACGAAACATTCAAAATTTATTACCGACTTTTTTTCGCATATTGTACCCGCAAAGTAGGATTGAAAAAAATTATTGTTCATGTTTTTACCCGAAAACTACCACTTGCACAAGAAAATCATAACAACATAAAATTTAGCATTTTTGACGAGCTTTCTAATAACATATTTTGTGTAGTCCGTTGATATCGTTACATGGTATGCTTTCATCAAACAAAGGTATAATATATTTTTTCTCGAAAAAATGAGTTCGCGATTTGGCTCAAACTTTAAATTTTGTTTATTCTCATATTAAGAATTTCCGAAAAAATTGGCGTGATGGGCGGCAAATTCTTTCCTACGTTCGTCACTCTTTTTATTATCGAACATCGTGATAAAGTGAAGGGTTATTGCTCTCTGCGCTTTCTCAACATGAGAATAAACAAACTGTAAAAGTTTGAGCAAAATCGCGAACGGATTTTTCGAGAAAAATCATATTATACCTTTGTTTGTTGAAAACATACCATGAAACGATATCAACGGACTACACAAAAAATGTTATTAGAAAGCTCGTCAAAAATGCGAAATTTTATGTTTTTATGATTTTCTTGTACAAACGGTACTTTTCGGGTTTTCCAATCATTTTTTGCGGCTACAATATGGGAGAAAAAAATCTGTAAAAAATTGTAAATTTTTTGTGTGGTAATACCAACATCTTGACAAATTTCGAGCCATTTTTTTTACATGAAATTTTGGGGTGGCTGACTTAACGTGTTTTCCCCTATATACACCTGTTTCTGTAGCTGTGATACATGATAGATCTGTAGGAGCGACCCAATTGCTACGACTTTTTTACACCGTGTATATACTTATGGGCCCTTACCAACTTCTTGATGATCCTGACGTACATTTTGTTGAGCAATGGGTGGTTGGCGCACAACTCTTTGTTGAGTGACAGGCTGCTGGCGGTCAGGGTGACGCTGGGGTTTCGGAGCTGTTCGAGCATCTGGGTGTCGGTCATCGGACTCTTGTTGAGAAATAGATGGCTGGCTCTCGGTGAGTACAGTGACGCACATTGGTAAATCAATGGACGCCATTGGATCATCAGGATCGTCACGAGGATTTTGTAGTGCGATGCCTCCGTCGAACCCCACAGTGCCCATTTTTGGAAATCGGATAAAAGTTGACTTTTTCACTTAAGGTTTTTCTTATAAGATTTTGAGGAATTACTGAAAACATTCTCAGGGGATATAGGATATTAGTTTGTACTAAAATTTTTTTTTCTCTCCGGAAATCCTAACCTTATTTATGACTTTGCGAAACCATTACACATGATAGCTGGAAAAAATACATTATACTTATCTAATCTACCTGCAATAAAATTTGATGAATGTACTTGCCTTTTGTAATTGTTTTGTCACTTTTTTCGGTATTTATTGCACTTTGCACCATGCGCTCACAACATACACTAATTTCGTTAATAAAGGACGCCTGACGCTGCCTGACGGACAAAGAAATCTGTGGATTCACGCGTTTTCATTCGATTATTCGCTTCGATTTTCGAGCAATCGATGTTTTATTCGATTTTCGAGCAATCGATATGCTGTTCGCTTAGTGGAAATCTGTTATAGGCCGTTTACGTGCTCTATTATCGCAGAGTTTTAGCTTAAATCTGGCAGCTTAATTATTTTAACTCAAATATATCTGTCAGCTAAAACTTGATTTCCCCCCGTTTACGTTTCTTGAAATATCTTAAGTTGAGAAAATTAGTAGCTAATGACACGTAAAACAGTGCACGTAAACGTAGTAATAGTCATCACAGTCACAGTGTATCACAGTGATTCATTCGGCAAAAATCGCTATACGCATGCGCCTAGTCAATGTTTTTAGGTTATTTTGATGTTTTACACTCTTCAATCCGGGATACACCGTGATTAGTTCACAGAACGTGAAAGGGTAGGATAAACGTGTGATATACTGTCTATCACGGTATATCACGTTATATCTATGTATTCATAAAAAACGGTGCTAAATATAGCGTGGTAAGAGCGGATAAGGATAAAAGTGATAAAAGTGACTGGCGTTTGAAATAAATAACGACCTAATTTGGTTTCCGTATTAATAGTATGGTTATTGATTATAAGATAGTTGAACGCTTATTAACTGATGTTGTCGAATATGACCATAATGCACAAATTATATAGGAATATTGTGGCGCTTTCAAGTTTTGTACATTGAAAGGAAAAAAAACACAATTTGGATATGAAAATGAGTAAAAAATTTTATTTTTAATGGGAATATACGAGTGAACAAAAATTATTAGTATTTTTCTTACGGTTCATTTTTTATTTTCATTTTTTAATTTTTTATTCTCGACTATTACACGTTTCTCGTGAATCACTGGCGAGATACTAAATCACAGCAAACTGCCCTCGCTCAGCGCTCACATATCGCACACAATATATCTCTCGCCGAACCTGTTTTTCTTTGCTTCATTTTTTTTTCTACAGATTATTTTCTTTTTTTTTTGTTTCCAACTATGAGTGACAGTAGGCGAACAATAACAACTTTGCGATGGATGATAATTCGATAATAAATAAATAACTTAATGATTTTTTCCTTCAAGGATTAAGTTTCGTTTTTTTTTTCTTCCTCTCCATAATTATGTTTTTCTTTTCTTTTAAATTTGTGCGCGCTCTAATTTTTGCAAATATGAGGCTATCGAGCCTCAAATCGTGTAAATTTATAGATAAATCAGAAAAAAAAGCGTGCAAATTAGAAATTTGAACATTTTTCCCTTTATGCGGTAGCAAAAATTAAAAAGCCTCCTTGTCCGTAGAGGAAAGCTTTGCGAGTAAGATGAGATAATGAGGAAGCGATGTGCAAATTTATAATTTGCACGCTTTTTTTCCTAACCATGCCATTCTTCGGGTGTCGGGCAAAAAAAAATCTGATAAATAGGCAAGAGAATGCTTGATATGGAATCGAGTTTAAAAAAATCATGAACATCAGAAACTTGCACATTGTTTACTCATTTTTTTTTTCGTTCCTACAGCTTTATCCATATGAAAGATAAAAAAATTGAAAATTTCTCACTGGAGGAAGATTTCTGAATGAAAAAAAATTAAAAAAAAAAAAATAAATACAAATAGAACAAGGTAAAAAATAAAATGACAATGCTATGTGAATTTTATTTTTGTTCTTCGGGTTATTCAATATTTACCTGTGCAATCTTGAGCGACGTGCACAGCCAAATTGTCGAATTCGTTATGATCTACGGCGGCATTTTTCACAGCTTGACTGAGCAAATGCGTGACCGATGCCGGTCCGTACCAGTCATCGGCCCGTTTGCCCGACGATACACCGAGCTTCTGGAGTTTTCCTTCAGCAGCATCAAGAACAGGTGTAAGAAGAACGGCGTAGGTGTATAACCACTATGTCACCTAGATAAATACGAGTTATTATACTACGTGGATCGTCCTTGCCACGAAAAAATTTATTTGATTTAATTCTACGATGATTTGCCGCTTAGTCCGAATATACAGTGATGATTAGGTGTTTACTTTTTTATTAACATGGCCAAGCGCAGAGACCACAATAGGGCTATTGTTATAGTTTACGCAAAAAACTAAAAATCTTTTGCGGGGAATGTTGAGGCAAACCATTTCAGTTAACAATCAGTTTTTTTAATAATTTATTTTCAATGCGCGTTTGTTTTCAAGAAATAGGTTAGGTCATTAGAGTCCGAGAACCAAGAGCCAAGTTTTCAGGACGGTTCGTAATTTTACTTTTATCATGCCCAGTCACAGCCATCACGTATCACCTATATCACGTGATATGTGATATGTTGTAGAATAAGGCCCCTGGGGTCTTATTCTGTAAACTTTTTACTTTTATCACCGTTACACAGTGACAAACTGAAAGATGGTGAAATGCGTGAAACCACGGTCTCCGTGCGTGAAACGAGCGAAACTACTAACTTCTTCATAAAACTTGGCCCTTTGTATTTCGAGTTGTAGAGCGGTTAATTTGAATCCAAAATGAGCACACGAAAATGAAACGATATAAAACCGAAACCCAAAGCTGCTGTAGCTAACAAATGTAAGGTAAAAGTATAAGTTATAGGAAGTGTGACTTTCAAATGGTTGAGAATGTAGTTATTTAAAAAGTTGAATTCCGGAGAATCTTTAGATAAAAAATAAATGTGAAAAAATAACAGAAATATTATATATCTCAGAATACGACGTTGTACTCGGTAGGCATTTCAGTCATTCTTTTTTTATATCTAAGTAAGTATGATACATAAACACCCGGCACATTAATGTACCGACCAAACAATGTCAATAAAATATAAACTCACAGGAATATAATAAAGTCTATTTATTCACGCGAATTTGGCCTCTACACGCTAGAACAATATATTAATACTAAAAAAGGAAGAAGGTTGTACGAATTAACTTAATTAACTATCCTCGACTATTCGATGGAGATTCTTTTATATATTACATTAAAAAAATCAGTCAACAAATTGTTATGTAATAGAATTTTCTTAAATATGTAATGGGGCATTCCAAGTCAACTCACGTGGTCATCGGCCTGACCTCCATGAATTCAGTTCACGAATTTTTTTTTGCACATTTTGTTTAAAAAAAGTTACTTTTTACAAATTTTTATTACTTGTTTTACCCCATAAAATAATTTTTTTCCATAACTTTTGAGTAAAAATAAACTATGCCCAGGTTTAAAATTCTGAAAAATTTCCCATGGAATGTAGGAATAAAAAAACGTACTTTGATCGCAGTTAGAAAGTGGACTGACAATAATTTCTATTTTTTTAATTAAAGAAAAAAAATATTATTTTAAAAATTTTGAAGAATTAAAAATGTCAATAATAGTTTCTTGTAGAAAAAAAAAAAGGAAAAATAAAATGTGCCTTGGTAAAAAATTTTTTTCTCATATTTTGATAGTAAAACGGTGAAAATTCGCCCAATAATTAAAATAAAATTGAAAAGTCATTTTAATTGGGCGAATTCACAACGTTTTACTATCAAAATATGAGAAAAAAATGTTTGTACTACGACTGAGCGGCTGGACCGATTTGGCTAATTTTTTTTTCAAATATTCGCAATAGTCCGAACAAGATTTTTAGGGAAAGAAAAATTGGAAAAGTGGCCCGGAATATTGAAAAATTCGGGAAAAACTGAAAGTGCTTTTTTCTAGCTATATAAATAGAAATTAAACGCTGTTCGTTGGGTAAGCGCATCGCTTGAGAGTGGCTGGACCAATTTGGTTAATTTTTTTTTTTTAATATTCGCAATAGTCTGAACAAGATTTTTAGGGAAAGAAAAATTGGAAAAGTTGCCCGGAATATTAAAAAATTCGGGAAAAACTGAAAGTGCTTTTTTCTAGCTATATAAATAAAAATTAAACGCTGTTCGTTGGGTAAGCGCATCGCTTGAGAGTGGCTGGACTAATTTGGCTAATTTTTTTTTTCAAATGTTCGCAATAGTCCGAACAAGGTTTTTAGGGAAAGAAAAATTGGAAAAGTGGCCCGGAATATTGAAAAATTCGGGAAAAACTGAAAGTGCTTTTTTCTAGCTATATAAATAGAAATTAAACGCTGTTCGTTGGGTAAGCGCATCGCTTGAGAGTGGCTGGACCAATTTGGTTAATTTTTTTTTTTTAATATTCGCAATAGTCTGAACAAGATTTTTAGGGAAAGAAAAATTGGAAAAGTTGCCCGGAATATTAAAAAATTCGGGAAAAACTGAAAGTGCTTTTTTCTAGCTATATAAATAAAAATTAAACGCTGTTCGTTGGGTAAGCGCATCGCTTGAGAGTGGCTGGACTAATTTGGCTAATTTTTTTTTTCAAATGTTCGCAATAGTCCGAACAAGGTTTTTAGGGAAAGAAAAATTGGAAAAGTTGCCCGGAAAATTGAAAAATTCGGGAAAAACTGAAAGTGCTTTTTTCTAGCTATATGTAAATAAAAATTAAACGCTGTTCGTTGGGTAAGCGCATCGCTTGAGAGTGGCTGGACTAATTTGGCTAATTTTTTTTTTCAAATGTTCGCAATAGTCCAAACAGGGTTTTTAGGGAAAGAAAAGTTGGAAAAGTTGCCCGGAAAATTGAAAAATTCGGGAAAAACTGAAAGTGCTTTTTTCTAGCCATATAAATAAAAATTAAACGCTGTTGCCTGTTTACTTATACGTCTCGTGCGGAATGTAAAACATTTATTTATTCGTTAATTTATTTGCCGGATTTTAGATAATTAATTATGCTATGTTAACATAAGTACATAATGCGGAAAATGAGACACCGCAAAATCTTGCCGAAACACATGGTGTTTGTGCGCAGGCCTGTCGTATAAAACTAAAATTATAAACCAAGATATTTATTTGAATATTTTTTCATTTTATTACAATGATTAATGCGTCTTTTGAGGATTTGGGACTAAAGAGAAAAATATATATACTTAGTATTTCATATAATATCAAGAAGATGCCTTCGAGGATAAGGATTTTAAAATGAAAACTGGTTTCAAAATTAAGTATATCATAATGAAATTTCATGATCCAAGGTATATGATCCATTCTAAATTCCTTTTTGATTACATTCATGAAATAGAAACATTTTTTTTGTTGAAAATAAAAAATTCATATTTTCTTAAAAAGTTATATATCTTACAGTTATATATAGTATTTATCATGCTATTTGAATAGAACCATAAACGTGAAGCGTCATTTTGGTACATCAAGTAAAATTCAGAATACTTTGCATTCCTTTTATCCTAAATTGGTTTATTGTAAAATTAATGGCAAAACCAATTTATTACACTATTCATATGAATTTAAATTATTTGTAAACATGATGTTGGCCCCTATAGGGGCCAACATAATGTTTACATCCTTTTACCCCCCATTTCTCCGCTTCACAAGCGGAGAAATGCAAGTTACTCATCACGAAACATTTCGATGTGAAATGCAATCTATAACCTATGCACGATTCTTTTTCGCTCTATAGGATAAGCTAGGAAAACCGCGATTCGACTTTTTCACGCAATTTATTCTTTTCACGAAAATAATTACACTTGTGTCACGTTGATCACGAAAAAATTATACACCACAACCTAAAAACATCGACTTTGCGCATGCGCCCTAGCCAGCTGTGTAACGGTGATAAAAGTAAAAAGTTTACAGAATAAGACCCCTGAGGACTTCAAGCTCTTGACCAAGGGAGGAGGAACCGACGCAAAACCGGGATCGGTGATTGGACAACACAGCCATGGAGGAGGATACGGCGCGAACTATTTAAGCCTTGCAACACCTCAGCGGCAGATTCGAACCAGATCAACGAAGACCTCTTAAATATATAGATCGTTGCAATTCGCGTTACAAAATCAATAAATACATTTGCTCTCCCGAAAATCTCAGTCTTTATTTCTAATATATTTTATCAGTCATTTATATATATATAGCACTGCCTGCACTAAACCGGCGAGGTGAGGTCCAGCTCTTTGTCAACGAGAACCCACCTTAAGCCCGCTGCACACGACGCTTGTTTTGCTGCTAGAACCCGCAAGAACCCGCAAGTTTCGCAGAGCCCGCAAGGCTCGCAAGCAATCTAGCAGCAAAACAAGCGTCGTGTGCAGCGGGCTTTATCACGGACATCGCTGGAAATTTCCAATTATCCGTCGGTAACACAGTAAAAGCGTTACATACCTGTAACGGATCCACCTGAAATCACCTACAGAGGGCAGGATTCGGGAATTCACAAAAGCGTGGAAATTTCAAACGTCAATGATAAAGATAATTAAAATTCGTTGCACGATAAAATGAATATGGTATTTTAAGAAAACTGAGAGAATTGAGATAATTTACGTGTGGTGACAAATAAATTGAGAATATCTACATAAGAACGATACATACCATGGATATTTTGATACCTATTTTACGTTAAGAAATAAACAATTTAAATATAAATACTTTAAGTCGCACGTGTAGCTGCAACATTCGGGGCTTGGTGAATAGAACCCCATTGTTCTTAGTCGCTCTAGCTAAAATAACATTTAACGATAAACAGTCGACAAATATCGACTTCGTCTAGATTTTGTAAACGGTTTTGGGTTGCAAGTATTTACATTGGTTGATTCGGGGAACAGAGAACTCATAAAAGACTATCGCTGCGATGCATGATCTCGACCGTCTCGACTGAGCAACACACGTTCCTTGTTCTCGTCGATTGAAAGGGGTGGGGGACTTGCAGCCTCCCCAGGTAGCACATATGTCTAATCGGTAACGATAAGTTATCGTTTCTAGGTTGCCTTTAGGATCTTACTGAAAGGTATCCAGTTTACATCGTTTAATCGACATCTATTTTACCGTTATCTAAACGGTGACTTCATTAGGTTTCCTATACGACTAGTAAAATAGTTGTCGAAACGTCATCAATTTATTTAGTCTGATTGATAGGTATTTTAGGATATTCAAAAGGTATCAATTAATTGCCATCTAATGTATTTGTACAAAAGTTGTCCAGATGATATCTTTCTGTAGGGCTGTTTTTAGTATGGCTGTCAATTTAATGTTAACCAGTATGTTCACGTAAACGTTGTCCAAGAGATATCTTTCGGCGGGGCTATTTCTGCTCCCGTTTGCAGTGAATTAAAAAGTTATCTTTTTTATGTCTTTTTTATGTTGGCAATATGCCGTCTACAAGTAATCCCTTATAAGTTATGACGCCGAACGCACGTTCGGCGTAGGTGACAAAACGTTTTGTCACCTACGGCGTCGAGATAAAATTAACACATGCAGTGAATGAAGAATACGTTTTTATCTTTCTATTGTCAAGGGTTTTTATATTATACCCGTAAGTATATGCCTCGTTGTTTTATTATTGAATTTTTAATTTTTGTATAATTCACTTTCATTACATTTTGTTAGGTTAACTTGATAGAATATTCTATCAAGTTAACCTAACAAAATGTAATGAAAGTAAATTGTACAAAAATTAAAAATTAAAAATCTTGCAACTAAGATATCTTTTGGATGTCTCATTATGGTGCCATTAAGGTGTCATTTTGTCAACTATTTTTAGATGTCTATAAGATACATTTAAGACATCATTTCGATTTGAACCCGGATGCTATGAATTCGTCTAATTCATGCCTCTAAACGATATCTTTTAGCTGTGGCAATTCGACAACGTTATGCCTCCGTATTGGCAACCGATAAGCGATCGCCATTTGTTGGCATTTTGTCAATTGTTATGGTTCTCTTATAGTTATCATTAAGACAGTAATAAGTTCCCATCCGGACCGACATAAGTGATACAATTCGTGATACAAAAAGGTATCTTTTCGCCAATAAAAAAGTTATCCTGAACTTTATCTGGGTGTCTTTCGGGCATCTTATAGATAACATATTGCTACCTGGGTCGCGATCAAGATCGGGATTGGTCGATACAAAAAGATCGAAGAGAGCATGCGCTTGTGATGTTATCACCCCACCCGTAACGAGGTTGCTGATAACTGCCAACGCACGCCAGATAGCGCGTGCGTCAATCGAAATTGGGAGGTATTATTTGAATGTACTCCGTTTGCTTAAGATAGGATAGAACATATAAGAATATAGGATAAGATCGAATTCGAAGCTTATGCATTAATTATAAGATTATTATAGGGTTGGTCACTCGACAACGATTTCAGGAGCGGGCATGTACAAGGGCTGCAAGAACGATGTAGTAATAAACCCGGTGGGTGCACTCGTCATTTTGGCTGATGCTTGGCAGCGCGACAGGTCGGCAGTGCTAAAAACAGCCGCTTGTGCGCGCTGCCATCGCATCAAGACCTATGACGCGCAATCTTCGAATGGTGGTATGTACAACGATATACAGACTGTATCCTAAAATATGGCATATGTCAAAAAAATTAATAAATAAACCTGTCATCATATTTTGTGTAAAACAAAAACGCAGCAGCCCCTTATAGCTGTGCACCTCTCTGAATGTATTTTATGTCGCAGTCGCAGCAAGCAGTCGTTTGTCAGTATTAATATTGCAAATTAGGATAGTAGTTCAGTTTCATACTTTTCTTGTTGGTTAAACATTATTCTTATAATTGAAAAGTCCTGCAGTCCATAATAAATCTCAGAAAAGACACCTGGTGTCAATAGCCCAGGACGTTGCAGGTGATTGTATTCCATGCATTTTTAGAAGCATCGACCGTATGCCCAACAAATGTTTTGTACCTCTGTGTACAACAGGGTACTCCAGCAACGTAAAACGATTACAGAAAGAAGGCAAAAAATGTCCCTCTCTGTTTCAGGTTACACAGGTGAAAATAATAAGTCCAGAATATATAGGTATATACACTGTAAAAAATTTTTGTGCGAAAATTAATATACCGGTGTACAAAGCTCGGATGCATATACCGTATATTAATTTTTATATGCATACATATTGTATATTTATAGTGCTGGTGTACTGCTATTAAGGAAAAAATCTGTTGACATTAATAGAAGACCGTATTCGATTTTTAATGTACCGTTTTACGAAAAAGCAAGACGGTAATGCAGGATCACAATAACGGTGTACTTGAAATCTACCAAACAGTCACTTAAATCTTATGGCAAAGGTACATGTAATTTCAAGCGCATATACGTTGGAATTTTAATGTGCCGGTATATGAAAAATCATGACGGTAACGTAGGATTACAATAATTAGGTACTTGAAATTTACTATACAATCGCTTAAATTTTATAAAGAAGGTACACGAAATTTCAAGTAAAAAGTGCTCTAAAATTAATACACCCATTTTTGTGCATAAATCGTTTTTTAAATTTCAAGCTAAAAAATTAGTAATAAACTATAATGCACTTATTATGATATCAGAAATAATATAACAAGAAAAAAAAAAGTTCTGCGTCGATATTCACTCACTACACAATTTCGGTCTGAAGCGGGATTCGAACCGGCTACCCACAAGTTTCCTACCTAATGCCTGCTTACTAACCCGGGACGCTACCTATTACGCTATTGACTACTACTTAATTTCGTTGCATCAAATTCGACATATAAGTTGCATGCTGACTCACACTTATAAAAAATTGAATATTATCATTTGACGAAAAGATTTTGAAGCATATAAACGAAACAGAGCTTCTTTATACGGAAAAAATGTTATTCATTTCGAATCGGCAGTCAGATTTTCAAAATTCAGAATTGCGGATCCATTGACTCTTTGAGGCCTTCATTTGAGCTTAACCCTTTGCGGCATACATTTTTCGACGAACGGTTTTTTACTAAAACTATCGAACTTGTGGTTTTCGGGGTCGCTGATTACGAATTTGAAGTCCGTTTTTGAAAATAAAAAATAGCGGACGAATTTTCGAAAGTTCATCGGATTCACTTGAAACTAGTTACTCGGGTCGCTAATTACGAATTTGAAGTCTGTATTTGAAAATAAAAAATGGCGGATTCAATATGGCGGAAGAATTTTCGAAAGCTTATCGGATTCACTTGAAACTAGTTACTCGGGGGTTTTAGGGGTCGCTGATTACGAATTCGAAGTCCGTTTTTTAAAATAAAAAATGCCGGACGAATTTTCGAAAGTTCATCGGATTCACTTGAAACTAGTTACTCGGGGGTTTTCGGGGTCGCTAATTACGAATTTGAAGTTTGTTTTTGAAAATAAAAAATGGCGGATTCAATATGGTGGAAGAATTTTCGAAAGCTTATCGGATTCACTTGAAACTAGTTGCTCGGGGGTTTTAGGGGTCGCTGATTACGAATTCGAAGTCCGTTTTTGAAAATAAAAAATGGTGGATTCAATATGGCGGACGAATCTTCAAAAATTCATCGAATTCACTTGAAACTAGTTACTCGGGGGTTTTCGGGATCGCTGATTACGAATTTGGAAACAGTTTATAAAAATTTAAAACAGCGGAACGTTCGGGACGTATTGGTTCCGCTGTTTTCAATTTTTATAAACTGTTTCCAAATTCGTAATCAGCGACCCCGAAAACCCCCAAGTAACTAGTTTCAAGTGAATTCGATGAATTTTTGAAGATTCGTCCGCCATATTGAATCCGCCATTTTTAATTTCCAAAAACGGACTTCAAATTCGTAATCAGCAACCCCTAAAACCCCCGAATAACTAGTTTCAAATGAATCCGATGAATTTTTGAAGATTCGTCCGCCATATTGAATCCGCCATTTTTAATTTTTAAAAACGAACTTCGAATTCGTATTCAGCGATCCCTAAAACCCCCGAGTAACTAGTTTCACGTGAATCCGATGAACTTTCGAAAATTCGTGCGCCATATTGAATCCGCCATTTTTAATTTAAAAAAATGGACCTCAGATTCGCAATCAGCGACCCCCAAAACCCCCGAGTACCAAATTTGGTTGCAATTTACCCAAAAGTTCGTTCGAAAATGATTTTTTATCTAAAAAATGAACGATTTTTGACATTTATTTATTTATAATTGTTTGTAATTTTGCGTAACTGCATGTATCATCATTTTTGTCACATTCCACGATGCTTCTACTATTATAGTACAAAGATTCGTGGATGTTACTTCGAAAGCATTAAATCTACCGAGGAAAGTTGTGAATCAAAAAGGTGGGACTCTGGTGTCCCACTATGCCGCAAAGGGTTAAATAGAATTCACTTGAACATTGTTCTCGAGGATTGTTAAGGAAACTCATAGACCTGTATAGTAAATTTCTATCACGTGTTGTAAACAGAAAATACCAGTGTGCTAAATAAATTATCTCTGCTATCATTTTTCCAGAACGATACCTTAAATTCCAATCCAGTATTTTATAATTCTCAATCGATCTATGGATTTTAATACACCAGTGTCGCGAGAATTAACAAGACACCGTTGCTTCATGTTTCAAGTGCCTTAACTTAATTTTCAACAACTTTTACTGCTACTTTCAATATAAAGAAAGATCTTAAAAACCTAATTCGGTCTTTGTATTTACAAAACTGTATAATGATTTTCATACGCAAATCCATTAATGACGAAACTCATACACGGGTATAGTAAATTTATATCACGTGTTGTAAACAGAAAATACCAGTGTGCTAAATAAATTATCTCTGCTATCATTTTTCCAGAACGGTACCTTAAATTCCAATCCAGTATTTTATAATTCTCAATCGATCTATGGATTTTAATGCACCAGTGTGGGGAGAATTGATAAGACACTGTTGCCTGATTTTTCAAGTGCCTTAACTTAATTTTCAACAACTTTGACCACTATTTTCAATATCAAGAAAGATCTTACAAACCTTATTCGGTCTTTGTATTTACTGTCTGTGTATTGATTTTCGTACACCAGTATATCGACGAAGAAATTAATACACCAGTATGATATTTTTCAAACCTGACTAAATAAATTTCATATAAGTTTATGAAATTTACAATGCCGTTTATATTAATTTTACTTTCATACACCCGGTTCTAAATTTTAATATTAAGTTGTGCTATGAATTTACGAACATTTTTTACAGTGCATTTAAATACAGTAGGCTGGTCCTTGAATAGATCATATTTGAATTTGAATCCTCCGATGGGCTGGAATGTCTCCGAATAAATGAATAGAAACGTAGCCAGAATCCGAAGTTCTTAGCTCAATTCCGAGTACCACCTCTATGCCTTTGCATTTTCCCATTTGAATAACATGATTTTTGGCGCTTCGCGGTCAATCTTATTTGTCTATCTTAGTATCGCTCCGAAAAATCTGAAACTTAGCACAATTTTCATCTATAGTAGTAAGTATCCTGTGAGAATCTTTCAGATTTTCGTATACACAATTTTCGAAGTTATACAATGCATGAAAACTACCAAAATCTTGAGGTTTAACTAAGTGCACCGGAACTACCAAAATTATGACATTGAAAATCTGTAACATTCTCATAGAATGCCTACTACTATAGGTAAGAAGTGTCACAAGTTTCAAATTCAATAGCATCTCGTAAAATTGAACTACGTAAGAAAATCATATGTATTGAAAATGTAAAGGAAAATTTGCTCATGTGGAGAATGAAAATTTCAAGACAAGATAAGGAATTCCAACTCAAAGACTATGCATGCGAATTCCATTTTCAACCTGAGGATATACTCAGACATTACAAAACTACCCTTCCATCTGGCGAAATCTGCACTCATGAAAGAGGAAAATGTACACTCAAATCAGGAGCAGTACCAACAATTTTTCCCGGTCAGGAATATCTCAGCACTGTTCCAAAAAAACGATCACTTCCTGAGTCTATATCTCCTCTTCCACCCTTCAAGAGCGAAAAGAAGTGTGAGTTGTCGAGAAATGTTCGTCTACACGAAGAACCAAGCAGTGAAAACGAAGTTCATCAAGAACAGAGGAGTGAACCCGCACATGATACACCATTGAATGCAGACAATAATATCCCAATCCCTATTATAGTCAACGGTTCGTGTGCTCTTTTCCGTATAGACTTCTTGCGGATAAAATGGTTATTTTACAAATAAATGTGAAAATTTAACAGATAATAAGCAAGATTATATCATTCTAATAGGAGCAACGCAGAAATTACAAAACAATGATTGCACAGTTTTATCTGACCATTCATATAATCTTCTGGATGAATACACAATCGCAGACATACATAGCGATGCGTTCGATATACATCTTCCTGGATCTATGTGGGCTGTGCATTCTATACCGGGGGAGATGACTGGCTTTGTGCACTGTAACACTGATTTGAAAACAAACAAGACCATATTATTTAAAGACAGTACCCTTCCGAAAATCACCATTAAGAATAAAGTTTTCCATGGAGCGGTGAATATTTTGAAAAAGTCGCAATTGGAGACTCTATTAGGCGACATACACAGCCTACGTCTGTGCGTAGGAATAAATGATGATGGGGAATTGGCACAACGATGCAAAGGGCATGTCGAAAGGGAAAGGGCAATTAGGTACGAGAGATGTCGCGAATGTGCAACAATCAGACGCAGGAGGGGGCAACGACCGAAACGTTCACCCAAAAAAGAGGCTGTATCGAAGTTACAAAAATATTCTTATACTTTGAAAATGAGAAATCAGCAAGTTCATCGGTTGAAGAAGCGGGTAATCGAATCTCCTACTTATGCGCATCTTTATCTCCATATTTATATCCTAGATCAACTGAAAATAATATCACCAATAATGATGAATACAATCATGCGCTAATAAATGTCTTACAGGTACAAAAATTGAGATTGAGTATAAAAGAGAATTTACATAAAATGGAAAGAATGTCGAACGTAAAGTTTGAAGAGTGCGTTGCAACACTTCCAGTGGAGCAGCGTGTCCTTGTCAGGACTTGTTTCGATGCTACCAAAGTGAAGAATAAAAATGGCCGACGCTATACCGCAGACTAGGTATATGAGTGCTTGTTAATGAAGATTAAGTCTCCAAAGTTGTATCGGAAATTAAGGAGAGAAAATAAATTGCCCCTACCCCATGAATGCACTCTTCGGCGGTATATAAAGAAACTGCACCCTGCCTACGGATTTCAAGAAAGCACTTTTCGTCTTCTCGGAAAAAAAGCAAGCCACTTGTCGGAATCTGAACGTCATGGTATAAATAATCATCGTCAACAAAATTTATTAAAAAATGTTCCACACTAAATATTTTCGAAATAGCAATGATGATTATTGTACTGCGTGGATTATTATATTAGACATGTTTCATACCTATATATTCCGATCACGGTGTCTCATATAAATCAAGCGATAAGGAACGCACATATGCTGCAATTTTTTATACATTTAAGTTGCCTTCTTTTGAATGAAATGGCTCTCGAAGAGGGAGTCTCTTTCCAACGAGATAGCTTGGAGGTCCTCGGGTTTGTCGACCTTGGGCAGCATACTCCAGAAGCTAACAAAGAAAAGCGGGGCAATCACGCATTAGTAGTGATGTATCAGCCTTTCAAAGGGAAATGGTTCCAAACCGTCGGTGCGTTTCTCAGTGCTGGAGCTGTTCCGGGCAAGATTTTAGAGAAAATAACAGTAGAAGCGATCATTTTACTAGAAAACGAAGGGTACCATGTTGATTGCGTTACCACCGATGGTGCTACGTGGAATCGCACTATGTGGGAACAGTTCGGAGTTTCAACTAAAAACTCTTGTTGCCAGCATCCAGTAGACCCATCGAGGTACCTCTGGTTTGCTTCAGACTTTCCACACTTGACGAAAAATCTCTGGACCCGAATCGTAAATAAAAAATCGCTAGATGTAAGTGTACTCTGCATATTGAAATAACAGAGCTATTATACCAATACATAAAAAAAGCGGTTCGGCCAAAAATTTCCATCAAATATGAATCATTCACGCGATTTGTGTTGAATTATGAGCGCAAAATGCGCACACACATACACACGTTTCGAAAAATTCGACCAGAACCAGATTTGTTTCAAAAATATTGTTTGAGATGTTATAGAATACACCGTCCAATTCTAACCCAATGCCACGGTTTTTAGATTCCAGAAGGTACTGTAAAACTATCACACTGGGAAGCTGTTTTACGAGAAGATGCCAAAAACGGTGTAAAAGTGTGTTATACTTTGGAATCGGCCCATATCAATCCAACGAACTATCAAAGAATGAACTCGAATTTAGCAATTCGGGTAAGCGATCGATGATTGTTGTAATGAATTCAATTAACACTATAGATTATCCTTATAACTGTTATATCATGAACGCTCACTACTTGCAGTTCTTTGGACATTCGGTAGCTGTAGCGATGGAGTATTATCGGCAGCAAGGTGTGCATGAATTACAGGGTTGCCACGCAACAATAGCTTTCATCGAAAGAATAAATTCTGTCGTTGAAGCAATGAACTCCCGGAAACCATGGGAAGCCCTCATATGCGATCCTAATACTGTTCATTAGAACGTAGGCACATCATTTTGTGAGAACTAGAAGTACAATATTGCATCAATTATACAGTTCAATGAAAATCGTGTTTGATTCCATACACACTGGTTTCTTTTCTAACTTACCTTGATGAATTGGCTGATATGGCTGCAAATAAGAGAATTAAAAGTGACGAAAAGAGAATCGAGGGCAAGAAGAAAAAAGTTAAAAATACGCTCCCTAAAAAGATACAAATGGGAAGTGACAACGAGTTTACTCTTTCTACATATACCGGATTTGTCGTAACTGTAAGAACAGCCATTGAATTGGTATCTTACTTAGAAAAACAAGTTGGATTTTCTTATCTAATGACAAGGCGTATCAATCAGGATGCTCTGGAGGTGCTTAGCGTTTTATAACGATGCTTATAGATCGTGCAATAGATGCGAACTTATTGCATGTCAGTCCTATATGTAAATATATTCTACTATATAAATATATTCTTACTACATCGTTGCTGCAAACCATATGTGGCATGCAGCCGGCAATTAAGACCCGTCGCAGCGAAAACCGTCCTTCCCTGGGTTTTCGGTTAATTTCATTTTCTACAATTTTTTGCACATAACCTTTTTTTCCTTCAGTAACGAAGTAGAGGATGAAAGAAACAAGCCTCTTTGTCCCCAAAGACGTGGGAAAGGCTTTTCCACGAGTTACGAGTACGTGCTCACTAAAGGTCGTAAAAATAGTATATAGATAATCCTCAAGTGCTTCCAAGCCGGGAATACTTGGCCGCACATGTTGTTTTTTCGTGAATCTAAAGCTCGGTCTACAATTGACGCATACGTTCCCGTTCCCGTTCCCGTAGAGAGTTCAAATATACGAAACGTATAGTACCGTCTACAACTGAACGCGCACGCAACGCTCCCGTTCCCGTACCCGTAGAATATCGGATATTTTATATTTTGAAAACGTTCGACCAATCATGAGAGACTATATGTTTCTAGACCATACAAGCAAGTTGTCCCTATGGTCCCTATACAACATAATCGCTTTTCATTGGTCACACGCTTCTAGTGTACATTCAATTGTAGACCAGCGCATTCTATTCTACGTAAACGGGAACGGGAACGGGAACGTATGCGTCAATTGTAGACCGAGCTTAAGGGTGACTCCCCACGGAGCGTAACTTGCGTACGCTTGCGTACGCGTAAGATGATTCGACCAATCAGGACGTCGCATCTAGGGATCCGTTATTCGCTTCGACGTCCTGACTCTCATCCTGAATCATCTTACGCGTCCTGACTTCTCGTCCTGAATCATCTTACGCGTACGCTTGTGTACGCGTAAGATGATTCGACCAATCAGGACGTCGAAGCGAATAACGGATCCCTAGATGCGACGTCCTGATTGGTCGAAGCGAATAACGGATCCCTAGATGCGACGTCCTGATTGGTCGAATCATCTTACGCGTACGCTTGCGTACGCGTAACTTGGGGATATTGAGTACGTTTACACGACGCTCTTATTCCGGTGTTACGAAAACCGGCGTAGTTAAATCAGGCGTTAAAAAGCGTGTAAACGGGTCCTAACACCCGCTTTACGACGTAAAGCGGGTGTTAGGTACCGTGTAAACTAGTGCTGTACGGCTTAGCCGGCTTAGCCAGCTATGGCAGCTAAGCCGGCTAGAAGTTAGCCGGTTAAAATGGCTTAACCGGCTAAGCCGTTTAGCTGGTTAAAATTTAGCCGGCTAAAATAGCTTAAACGGCTTAGCCGGTTAAAAATTAGCTGGCTAAAACGGCTTAGCCGATTAACCGGTTAAGCCGGTTAATCGGCTAATCGGCTAAGTTAAGCCCATTTATATTTTTTCCTCATTCTAACCTCGAAATCGCAACTTCGTTGCGATTTCTCGGCTCTCATGAGGAAAAATAATGTTCGATACGCGTACGAAAAGGCTTTTTGACGAAACTCGTTACAGCACTCGCCTTCGGCTCGTGCCGTAATCCTCTCGTTTCGTCAAAAAAGCCTTTGCGTACTCGTATCAAAATGTACTATTTTACGGCACAGGCATTGAAAAGCCACTTTTCGATGCCCATTATCGATCCGTAAAGTAACACTTTTCGTGGCTATCTTCGCAACTGACACAAAAAAATTTTTTTTCCTCATTCTAACCTCGAAATCGCAACTTCGTTGCGCTTTCTCGGCTCTCGTGAGGAAAAATTATGTTCAATACTCGTACGAAAAGGCTTTTTGACGAAACTCGTTACAGCACTCGCCTTCGGCTCGTGCCGTAATCCTCTCGTTTCGTCAAAAAAGCCTTTGCGTACTCGTGTCGAAATGTACTATTATGGCAGTTCTGCGAGTCGTGCACCGTCTCTGGTACTGCCATGAAAAAATTTTCGTGTCAGCTACGAAGTTAGCCACGACAAGTACTACTTCACGTATCGATAACAGGCGTCGAAACGTAGCTTTTCAATACCTGTGCCGAAAAAAATATGGTATGCGGCGTGCGCATAAAGTGACTGTTCAAGCGAGGTGATGTTTTTAGAACTCTCCGTTGGCTTTGCCTGGTGAGCTGAAGGCTCGCCTTCAGGTTCGCCTTCGGCTCACCAGGCAAAGCCAACGGCTCGTTCTAAAAACATAACCTCGCTCGTCTATGTGTACGCGCTTGCCGCATAATATACTATTGTATGTATAGATTTAGAATATTTTTGAAATTTAAATTTGTATATGGCTTTCATATAATTTTCATCATTCATATAACGGTTTACATGAGGATATGGTCCAGTCGAAATTAGTGATGCCGCGGAGATTTTTCTCGTCTCGTCTCAACGAGACGAGTGTGCGTGTGAGCATGTGCGAGTGTGCTCAAGTGTATGCGAATGTGTGCGTGTGTGTCCGAGTGTGTTCAGTGTATGCGTGTGTGTGCGAGTGTGTCTGAGTGTAGTCGAGTATGTGCGTCTGTGTGCGTTTGTATTCGAGTGTGTGCGAGCGTGTGTGAGTGTGTTCGAGTATGTTCAAGTGTGTCCGACTATGTCCGAGGGTATGCGAGTGTGTTCGAATGTGTGCGAGTGTGTCCGAGTGTATGCGAATGTGTTCGAATGTATGCGAGTGTGTGCGTATATGTGCGAGTGTGTTCGAGCGTATGCGAGTATGTGCGAGTGTATGCTGATGTGTGCGAGCATGTGCGAATGCGTGCGAAGGTGTATGAGTCTGTGCGAATTTTTGCCAGTGTGTGCGAGGGTATGCAAGTGTGTGTGAGTCTGTGCGAGCATATGCAGTTGTGATCGAGTAAAGCCTACGAACCACAATAATCCGAAATATTATGCTAACGAAATTTTTTGAGACATGATGAGCTTTCGAGACGAGACGAGACGAGAAATTGGTCTCGCTTGGACACACACACACTCACACTCGCACGCACACACGCGCACACACACACACATACGCACGCACGCGTACACATGCACACACATACTTGCAAACATTCGCACACACTCGCTCATACACGCACACAATGGCTTTTGTTTTTTTTTCATTTGACAAACGATAACTTAACGACGACTTTACGTCTCGTCTCGGCGGCATCACTAATTTCGACTGGACCATATCCTTATGTAAACCGTTATGTGAGTGAGGAAAATTATATGCAAGCCATATGCGAATTTAAAATTTTATTAATATTTTAAATCTAGATACAAAAATATAAATGAGCTTAACTTAGCCGATTTACCGATTAGCCGGTTAAGCCGTTATTCGGCTAAGCCGTTTTAGCCGGCTAAGCCGGTTAAGCTACTTTAGCCGGCTAAATTTTAGCCAGCTAAACGGCTTAGCCGGTTAAGCCATTTTAACCGGCTAACTTCTAGCCGGCTTAGCTGCCATAGCCGGCTAAGCCGGCTAAGCCGTACAGCACTAGTGTAAACGCCTGGTTTAACTAAACCGGTTTTCGTAACACCGGATTTGGAGCGGCGTGTAAACGTACTCAATGAGTACGTTTACACGACATTTCAATTCCGGTGTTACGAAAACCGGCGTAGTTAAATCAGGCGTTAAAGTGCGTGTAAACGGGTCCCAACACCCGCTTTACGAGGCAAAGCGGGTGTTAGGTACCGTGTAAACGCCTGGTTTAACTGAACCGGTTTTCGTAACACCGGATTTAGAGCGTCGTGTAAACGTACTCAATGAGTACGTTACCTCGTAAGGCGGGTGTTAGGACCCGTTTACACGCACTTTAACGCCTGATTTAACTACGCCGGTTTTCGTAACATCGGAATAAGAGCGTCGTGTAAACGTACTCATTGGTTATGGCGGAAAATCACTAGCAGATTACGCTATTGCACGGTCTTACATGCACATGGCGCGTATTTTGATGAATATCGCGTAAAGCGTAATCAGCGCAACCAATCACAAATAGCGAAATACATTAATTACCAGGACGAAAAAAGTAATCAAAATTTTTATTGGATGCTGTAAAGTAGCGTTGCGCTAAATACGCGCTATGGGGAATGAGGGTGACTCCCCACGGAGCGTAACTTGCGTACGCTTGCGTACGCGTAACTTGGGGATATTGGTTATGGCGGAAAATCACTAGCAGATTACGCTATTGCACGGTCTTACCAGGAGGCTGATTCTGGGCACGATCGAATTCGATCCTTCGACTTCTACAATTTTCCTCTCTCATCACCTTCGTAGTTCATGCGTACATGTTCAGGGTTTTTTTTGAACGTATTTGTACTTTATGTATGCTCGATTTCGCGGGTTCCGTTTCCGGAAACACTTTTTCCCCTAGGCCATAAATCAACCGCACACAAAGATTGGCGTTGCGATGGCACATTTTCGTTCGCGGTAAGTCGAATTCGAATTCGATCGTGCCCAGAATCCGCCTCCAGAGATGAGCAGGGAGATCTTCAACGCTCGCATTTTCGTGGTACCTGCGATTTTGGAGCGTCGACGTGACACCTAGGCGGTCAAACGCCGAACTGGTCTCATCGCGTGAGATCGACTTGAAGTTATGCGCGTTGAATTGAGCGGTTCCCAACCGCACGGTTTCGTCAGAGATCATCTGATCATCTCGCGTTTCGCTGTCACGCATCCAATCCTTGCTGCCTGACGAGAAAATTTTTCCTGAGTTGATTTTTTTTCAGCTTATATGCATTAATTAATAAAAATGTGTAAACTGGAACGTGTTTTTTCCTAAATTGACCGAATTTGGATCCAAATTGTCAAATATTCCTAAGCGAGCTCGATGAGCATGTTCTTTCAATGTTCTACATTTATCAGAATTGTTGTTTGGTTGAGTGGATATCGTGGACGGCTGGAGCTCTGAAGAATCGGGGTTCGAGCCCGACCCTTTTTTTTTTTTTTCTTTACAAGTGTGTTCAATTTGTTTTCAATAATCATGCCTCTGTTCTTTTTTCGCATGCGTGTTTAAACACTCGTAAAAAAAAAAAATTCACGGTACTGCACGAACGAAAGCGTGAAAAAACACACGGAACGGTCGAAAACCCGAAACCTCCGATCCTACTGAAATTTCATACGGACGTTCTTTTTGACAAGATGAAACTACCCATAAAAAGATTTTTGGCAACTCGTAGTCGTTTTCGAGATAGCGAATTATAAAGTCTGGTTTTTTTTTTATACGCTCTTATATGTATATCTATCGACGATGTTCTTATTATATATATATATATATATAACGCGTTTCGTTTTTGTTCGGATCTTCGCTGGCCCGCTAGTCCGCTAGTCGCTCTCACATTATGTGTTTGCTATATGTATATCTCTACACATTCGCGCACACACTTCCATATATCGATCGGTTTGGCGACTCTTGGGGGATATTCCATACTGCTTGTTGCCAAAGTTTTCTGTTTTCTCTTGAGCTCTCGGCTTGACGAAGAGTGGGGGAAGATCGTTTTAGCGCGCGGAGGTGCGCGGGTTGCCGGGCGGGCAGCGTGCAAAAGAGAGGTCCGTGTTACGAGAACTCAGATTTATTATACAGCGCGAGAACACTAGTTATTTTCCTTAAGGTTGTTATGACGATACTTCAAAATGATGCCGTGCAGACCGAATTTTTCCACAATGCATATAATCCTTTTGCCTACGTTCCTGTAAAGCTTGGGTACGATTCACAGTACCGTTTTTGAGAAAAAAATTCGGAAAGTTAATGTGTTTCGTAGGTTTACTGCCCCTATGATATATAAATTCTGCCAATTTTTTCAGTATTTACGTAATATCTGACAAGAAAATGGTGCCAATGAGCTGAAAAATATCAATACGTTTTAAGGGGTTAGGTACACTTGCAGGGCCAAAAAAAACTTTTTTTTGAGATTTTTTTTTAAGACAATATTCATTATTCATTGATCAATATTTATCAGTTCGAAAGATACACATTTCAAGAAGTTACAGTAATTTTTTCATGTCAAAAGAGTGATAAGCAACCGAGTTACAGCCAATTTCCCAGAGGCCCAAAAAAAAAAGTTGTTTTGCGGTGCGTAACGTAACTCATGACTGGATCATCTGAAACGAACTAAATCGTTGGAATTAGTTAAAAACAATATTCTCTTGTACTTGACGGTTAAAAATTTTGAATTTTCGCTTTATTTTTTTTTATACAACCGAAAAATCAACGATTTTTTTAGCGGAAAAAACATTTTTTACTTTGAACATCCGCCATTTTGTCAAAAAATTAAATTTTGATAAAATATCGCCGTCAAGTACAAGAGAATATTGTTTTTAACTAATTCCAACGATTTAGTTTGTTTCAGATGATCCAGTCATGAGTTACGTTACGCACCACAAAACAACTTTTTTTTTGGGCCTCTGGGAGATTAACTGTAACTCGGTTGTTTCCCTGCTAACACAGAACGTTATAAAAACGATGTTAAGACGTTTACAAAAACACGGAAAAACGTCTCTTTTGAATGGTCTAAAAAACGTCTTGATAAACGTATTTTAAACGTTATTTTGCCGCAAAGTAGTAGAGCTAGGCCGGTTCCCCACCATGCCGCCATCTTGTTATTCATGCCGCCATTTTCTGCGGGTTCGTGTCCGGACTAACTGCAGATTCCTGCGCCCGGCCCCCCTCGTTTCCAACGGTCGGTAAGGTAGATATCTGTGGATAAGATCCCCACATATCTGCAACCGGTAAGGTAGATATCTGTGGGCTGAGATCCCTACATATCAGCAGACTCCTGCGTCATAATGCAGGTTTCCTACGGTCGGTAAGGTAGATACTCGATAACTTCGTGGAAGATTCCGACGTATCCAACCCGGGATTACGTGCGCTCGGCAAGCTAGATTCCCCTGCTTACCCGTCACAGATTTTTGCTACCCCCACCCGCGGGGGTCTTATGACGCCCGATATTGGGAAACTGGACAAAATCTCAAATATCAATCAAACGTCAATGTTTTGATGGTTCTGCACGTCGCCGACAGATAGCGCTGATATTCAAAGGCTAAAAGGCAGCAAATTTGAATCCCGGACAAAATAATCGATATTTCAAAAAATCGATAAGTTTAGCCTTTGAATATCAGCGCCATCTATCGCGGGATTTGAACCCTACGTATCCAACCCGGCCATCGGTAAGGTAGATTTCTGAGGTTCGTGTCCGGACTAAGCGATGTTTGGATGGTTCTGCACATCGCCGAGAGATGGCGCTGATGTTCAAAGGCTAAAAGGCGGTAAATTTGAATCCCGGACAAAATAATCGATATTTCAAAAAATCGATAATTTTAGCCTTTGAATATCAGCGTCATCTTCCGCGGGAGTCCCTACGTATTCAACCCGGCCATCGGTAAGGTAGATTCCTGAGGTTCGTGTCCGGACTAAGCGATGTTTGGATGGTTCTGCACGTTGCCGAGAGATGGCTCTGATATTCAAAGGCTAAAAGGCGGTAAATTTGAATTCCGGTCCGAGGCATCCCTTGACTGATTCCCGGGGTGGGGTTCGTGTCCGTGCTAACCTTCGATCGATGGATTCCCCGTGGTTCGTGTCCGGGCTACACTCCCTCCCCTCGGGTACCATGAGGCCCGATATTGGGATGCCATGAAGCAGGATATTGGGATACTCACAGCCGGGATATCACGAGTCAGGATAATGTGATGCGTATGAATTCACTAACTTTCACAGTTAATATTCGTTTATTTATAAATTCTCTGCTCAACCATACATCTATATCAACTGTTTTCCAAGTTTTTCGTCCCAACGTGAATGATTAATAGTCAATAGTTAATAATTAATAATTAATAGTTAATAGACAATAGTTAATAGTTAAAGAGAGCGCAAATGATTCTTCTCTCGGTGAATCCTTGCATTCATCGCAGCTGATGGGCTAGCGCTCTCATCGCGAGATGGATATCCGTATAAATTCTCCGACTTTTACAGTAAATATTCATATTATTTATGAGTTCTCTGCTCAACCATACATCTGTATCAACTGTTTCCGGAGTTTTTCGCTCCCAACGTACATTTTTAATGGTAAATAGTTAATAATTCATAGTTGATAATTAATAATTAATAGAAAATAGTTAATTATTAATTGTAAATCGATGCTTCAATGGTTCCGCATATCACCAAGAGATGGCTCTGATATTCAAAGGTCGAAAAGCGATACATTTAAATGATACAGAAATGAGAAGTTTCCTGGAAAAAAATTAATACTTCAAAAAAATTCGAAATTTTAACCTTTGAATATCAGCGGGAAATTTGAATTGGGATATGGTATAAATGTGTGATCATATTGATAGAATCGAACTCCATGAACTCGGTATGAGATAAAATCGTTTTTATTTGAAGTTGCATATACATTATTTACACTCTCATTTCATTGGGGTAAGTGATTCGTTTCGGAAAGTGTTTTAGACATCGTAGACACTCGGTAACTTCAAGGTCTTGAGTGTCTCACGCGCGTCTTCTTACATCCCCACTCACGGGATTGTAGTCCACCATTCGATCGTGTAAGATCATGCAGTAGGCCGTAGTTCCAGCAGGGAAATTGACTCTAGTCTCCAGTTCCAGACGAACATCGACTGGAGCTAGTTTAAGCGCGTCGTTCTGTTTCGAGCAATCGATCACGATAATCGGAGCATGTGTGAGAAAGTCTTTCTTCGTCAGCAGGGGTTCCGAGTTCCTGCCATAATACACATTCTGGAAGTTGGTATACATCTCGTACAAGAGCGCATACTGATTTCGTGTCAGATCGAGATTCAGACTGCTGTACGGATAGCATTGTGAGTTAAGAAACAGTTTCACGCTGGTGATGTTGCAGTGATCAAAGCGGCTAGCGTTTACATTTTTTACTCCTCTTCGATTGGTCTGGAAGGCCAAAATGATGAAACGCGGTTTCTCAAGCTGATTGGACGTTTTTACAGTCCAAATGTGTTTTGTTGTGCTGGGGAGAGTGGGATACTCATACAACTCCCAGCATCGAAACGGCATCACGATGTCCTTATCAATATGGCTGAGCAGGCGTATCTTGCGCTTGGCCGTTAGCGTCACGTAGGGCATCATCCACTCGATTCTGGCTAGTTCAATCTTGAAATCCTCGTAGGATCCATCTTCCAGAGCTGTTTGCATAACGGCGTTCAAATCGTTTCTCGATCTCGTGAGAATCAGCTCATGCTTTGTATTAATAACGATTTTTCGATAGTCCTCGGCGAAGCCGAGAATCATCGCGAGGGGTATGGATACATCGAAGTACCCGCTATCATCGGTCAGTTGGTTGGTCTCTTCGACATTCAGCCAGCCTGCGTTCTCAATTGTTGCACTCTGACCCGGACTCAACGACGCGTACCCCTTCATCAGACATGTCAATCCAACATTCTTGTTTCGATCGATCTCTATAGCATTGATCTCATAACGAATCTCCTCGAAAAGATGTAAGATAGCGTTGTTCACGAGCTTTGTTAATGTGACGTTTCCCCCGTTTGCTTTAACCAATTTTCCGCACACATGCAGTGAGCTTCGTGAGGGCAAGAGGCACAGGTCCTGATGTTGAATGGAATATACGAATATACGTATCTCATCACTGTTATTGTACGCTGACGCGGTGTATGGTTGATGCGAATGAATCTCGTAATGCGACTGTACGTGCAGAGCGTCTTCCATAGCAACAAAATAGTACACACGTTACTTCCTTCCAACTTGGAGTCCGAGACTTCGCAGGAACTAAATGTTGCGACGTGTTATCGTCTTCGGCACTCGTTGTCGACTGATCGGTAGATGACATGCTGGATCTCTTTTATATCCTTGCCCAATCTTCTTCTCAAAGACGATACCCATTATTTCATTTCCTTGATATGCAGCCTGATTGTAATCGTTTCACCTCGAAAATTCACCAGCTCACCATCCTGGTCGACTATGCGTACTTGCACGTGATCAACGACCTTGGCGACGATCGGGAGGTAAATGACTTGTGACGGGACTTCGATGATCTTATATCCTGATGGTACAGCCGGAAAGAATTCGTGAATCATGTGAACCTTGCGCCCGTTGATGTACGCTCCTGAAGTGATATTACACTCGACTCGCAGTACGTTGACCTTGAGAATACATACAGGCAATTCTGAGCTGTGAGTCGTGTTACGCGATAGCTTGCGCTGAGCGAAACCGAGGAGATGAGCGATGGAGTCTTTCGGTCGAAAATCAACGACGTGAGTGCACTTCAGAGTACTACCCAGCGTATTGTTGTTGGGTTTGAGACTGAGAGAAATACCTTTTGGCTCAAGCACCTCCCGCAAATATACGTCAATGTCTTCAATCTCATAACTTCCAGTCGGTAGCACAATCACTTCATCACCCACGTAAAACTTGTTTTTACCCGTATCGATGGCCCTGCACCCTCTGTACGGAATTGTGAAATGTGTCGCCGCAAAGTGTGGGCGGAGGAAAGCGTGAAAAATCCTATTGGGTCCTGGAATTGAGAGTTGGTGGGAGTTGAGAATTTGGATGGCCTATATATTATCAAGATGCACGCTTGAACTGCAACAGTTGACATGCAAGACAGGCAACGTGAGCTTAAAGCACGATTGTTCCTACTTTTGAAAAATATTTAAGAAGTGAAAAAATCTTATACGTACGAGGTCAGATCTGAGGTTCATCGTAAATACATTGAAAAGTACATCAATAAGTCGAAATGGATTTCGCAAGTATCAACAAGGTGGTAATAATGGCGGAATTTTTGCCAACAAAAAATTGGCTGAACTTTCCGTTCAGACAGATTATCCAATCTCTAGCCTGAAAGTGGTCCAGACAAAATTCGGGAAGAGCATCGTGGCTGACATCAGCAACGAATTCGCCGTATTCTTACCTGCAAGATTCGTGAAAGCGTTCGACGAGAATAAGGAAACATTGGAGGCGATGATAGAAGCTGTCCACAGAAATCAACTCCACATGAATTATTTCGGTGGGAAATACAACAGAATAGAATTCAAACGCATCTGACGCTATCAAACCATCAATCCATCGCGACTACTATAGGATCGTGATTCTACGCGAACGACGATGGCAATGAAAAAAGAGTTTGAATCCATAAGTGCACATTGTTCAATAAAGTAAAAAAACATTATAGATGACGTGTGATAAAAAAAAATGTATAAGTTGGATTGAATCCGAATGTATGTAAAACAATTTCCTATGGTTTAATTAATTAAAAACACACATATATTTTTCGATAAAATGATTTTATTTATTTAAAAAATCCTGCGTTTACACAATGCCTGATGTACCAGCTCCTTAAATATTTCACGTTTGTGTTCGCAATTATATTTTGAGACATGGGGATGATGAGAACATCCTCTGTTGCTTGATATTTTCGGTAATTTCTGCAATGATGGACAGATGAAAGTTTCCATATCGACAATATGTGCCGACGAATCCGTGAATAGCGCTTACCACGTCTTCTTCTCGAATCCCTTCACGTAGATGGGTCGGGCTTGTTTCAAGATAGCTCGAATTACTGTTCCAGCAGCTTCGTACAGTACGTCGCCTGAATTCCATCGTATTCCATGAAAATTTCGTTCTAGTCATGAATTCATCGTTTTGTACTTCGCTGGTAGAGAGTTCCATGGCGTTGAAGGTTTGAAGAAAAACGTCAGGAGTTCGGCGTTGTCAGAGATTTCCACGATTGCTATCTGCCTGAGCTGACTGTCTTGTATATTGACTCAGGAGCGTAAAGTATAATATAAACTCCTAGAGTACCATCGCATCCTCTCTATGTGTCAGAATTATCGCAGTTGTGATATATCCCAATTCAAATTGCACCCTCGGTCAGTCGACCATCTCATTAAGGGCTTTAGTCCTCGGCGACGAACGCGAGGATTGCCCGATAAGAATGCTAGCCCACTGCAACGGATGCGGGGATTCCCTGATAATGACGCTCACGATAAGAGCCCACCCACTGCGATGAATGCAAGGATTCGCTGAGAGAGAGGAGTCATTTTTGCGCTCCGATAGCGGCGCAAATACTTTCAATCGCACATATATGCCATGGTAAAATCTACACTGTAAAACTATTTACAATTAATAATTAACTATTTTCTATTAATTATTAATTATCAACTATGAATTATTAACTATTTACCATTAAAAATGTACGTTGGGAGCGAAAAACTCCGGAAACAGTTGATACAGATGTATGGTTGAGCAGAGAACTCATAAATAATATGAATATTTACTGTAAAAGTCGGAGAATTTATACGGATATCCATCTCGCGATGAGAGCGCTAGCCCATCAGCTGCGATGAATGCAAGGATTCACCGAGAGAAGAATCATTTGCGCTCTCTTTAACTATTAACTATTGTCTATTAACTATTAATTATTAATTATTAACTATTGACTATTAATCATTCACGTTGGGACGAAAAACTTGGAAAACAGTTGATATAGATGTATGGTTGAGCAGAGAATTTATAAATAAACGAATATTAACTGTGAAAGTTAGTGAATTCATACGCATCACATTATCCTGACTCGTGATATCCCGGCTGTGAGTATCCCAATATCCTGCTTCATGGCATCCCAATATCGGGCCTCATGGTACCCGAGGGGAGGGAGTGTAGCCCGGACACGAACCACGGGGAATCCATCGATCGAAGGTTAGCACGGACACGAACCCCACCCCGGGAATCAGTCAAGGGATGCCTCGGACCGGAATTCAAATTTACCGCCTTTTAGCCTTTGAATATCAGAGCCATCTCTCGGCAACGTGCAGAACCATCCAAACATCGCTTAGTCCGGACACGAACCTCAGGAATCTACCTTACCGATGGCCGGGTTGAATACGTAGGGACTCCCGCGGAAGATGACGCTGATATTCAAAGGCTAAAATTATCGATTTTTTGAAATATCGATTATTTTGTCCGGGATTCAAATTTACCGCCTTTTAGCCTTTGAACATCAGCGCCATCTCTCGGCGATGTGCAGAACCATCCAAACATCGCTTAGTCCGGACACGAACCTCAGAAATCTACCTTACCGATGGCCGGGTTGGATACGTAGGGTTCAAATCCCGCGATAGATGGCGCTGATATTCAAAGGCTAAACTTATCGATTTTTTGAAATATCGATTATTTTGTCCGGGATTCAAATTTGCTGCCTTTTAGCCTTTGAATATCAGCGCTATCTGTCGGCGACGTGCAGAACCATCAAAACATTGACGTTTGATTGATATTTGAGATTTTGTCCAGTTTCCCAATATCGGGCGTCATAAGACCCCCGCGGGTGGGGGTAGCAAAAATCTGTGACGGGTAAGCAGGGGAATCTAGCTTGCCGAGCGCACGTAATCCCGGGTTGGATACGTCGGAATCTTCCACGAAGTTATCGAGTATCTACCTTACCGACCGTAGGAAACCTGCATTATGACGCAGGAGTCTGCTGATATGTAGGGATCTCAGCCCACAGATATCTACCTTACCGGTTGCAGATATGTGGGGATCTTATCCACAGATATCTACCTTACCGACCGTTGGAAACGAGGGGGGCCGGGCGCAGGAATCTGCAGTTAGTCCGGACACGAACCCGCAGAAAATGGCGGCATGAATAACAAGATGGCGGCATGGTGGGGAACCGGCCTAGCTCTACTACTTTGCGGCAAAATAACGTTTAAAATACGTTTATCAAGACGTTTTTTAGACCATTCAAAAGAGACGTTTTTCCGTGTTTTTGTAAACGTCTTAACATCGTTTTTATAACGTTCTGTGTTAGCAGGGAAACAACCGAGTTACAGTTAATCTCCCAGAGGCCCAAAAAAAAAGTTGTTTTGTGGTGCGTAACGTAACTCATGACTGGATCATCTGAAACAAACTAAATCGTTGGAATTAGTTAAAAACAATATTCTCTTGTACTTGACGGCGATATTTTATCAAAATTTAATTTTTTGACAAAATGGCGGATGTTCAAAGTAAAAAATGTTTTTTCCGCTAAAAAAATCGTTGATTTTTCGGTTGTATAAAAAAAAATAAAGCGAAAATTCAAAATTTTTAACCGTCAAGTACAAGAGAATATTGTTTTTAACTAATTCCAACGATTTAGTTCGTTTCAGATGATCCAGTCATGAGTTACGTTACGCACCGCAAAACAACTTTTTTTTTTGGGCCTCTGGGAAATTGGCTGTAACTCGGTTGCTTATCACTCTTTTGACATGAAAAAATTACTGTAACTTCTTGAAATGTGTATCTTTCGAACTGATAAATATTGATCAATGAATAATGAATATTGTCTTAAAAAAAAATCTCAAAAAAAAGTTTTTTTTGGCCCTGCAAGTGTACCTAACCCCTTAAAACGTATTGATATTTTTCAGCTCATTGGCACCATTTTCTTGTCAGATATTACGTAAATACTGAAAAAATTGGCAGAATTTATATATCATAGGGGCAGTAAACCTACGAAACACATTAACTTTCCGAATTTTTTTCTCAAAAACGGTACTGTGAATCGTACCCAAGCTTTACAGGAACGTAGGCAAAAGGATTATATGCATTGTGGAAAAATTCGGTCTGCACGGCATCATTTTGAAGTATCGTCATAACAACCTTAAGGAAAATAACTAGTGTTCTCGCGCTGTATAATAAATCTGAGTTCTCGTAACACGGACCTCTCTTTTGCACGCTGCCCGCCCGGCAACCCGCGCACCTCCGCGCGCTAAAACGATCTTCCCCCACTCTTCGTCAAGCCGAGAGCTCAAGAGAAAACAGAAAACTTTGGCAACAAGCAGTATGGAATATCCCCCAAGAGTCGCCAAACCGATCGATATATGGAAGTGTGTGCGCGAATGTGTAGAGATATACATATAGCAAACACATAATGTGAGAGCGACTAGCGGACTAGCGGGCCAGCGAAGATCCGAACAAAAACGAAACGCGTTATATATATATATATATATATATATATATATATAATAAGAACATCGTCGATAGATATAGATATAAGAGCGTATAAAAAAAAACCAGACTTTATAATTCGCTATCTCGAAAACGACTACGAGTTGCCAAAAATCTTTTTATGGGTAGTTTCATCTTGTCAAAAAGAACGTCCGTATGAAATTTCAGTAGGATCGGAGGTTTCGGGTTTTCGACCGTTCCGTGTTTTTTCACGCTTTCGTTCGTGCAGTACCGTTAATTTTTTCTTTTACGAGTGTTTAAACACGCATGCGAAAAAAGAACAGAGGCATGATTATTGAAAACAAATTGAACACACTTGTAAAGAAAAAAAAAAAAAAGGGTCGGGCTCGAACCCCGATTCTTCAGAGCTCCAGCCGTCCACGATATCCACTCAACCAAACAACAATTCTGATAAATGTAGAACATTGAAAGAACATGCTCATCGAGCTCGCTTAGGAATATTTGACAATTTGGATCCAAATTCGGTCAATTTAGGAAAAAACACGTTCCAGTTTACACATTTTTATTAATTAATGCATATAAGCTGAAAAAAAATCAACTCAGGAAAAATTTTTTCGTCAGGCAGCAAGGATTGGATGCGTGACAGCGAAACGCGAGATGATCAGATGATCTCTGACGAAACCGTGCGGTTGGGAACCGCTCAATTCAACGCGCATAACTTCAAGTTGATCTCACGCGATGAGACCAGTTCGGCGTTTGACCGCCTAGGTGTCACGTCGACGCTCCAAAATCGCAGGTACCACGAAAATGCGAGCGTTGAAGATCTCCCTGCTCATCTCTAGGTGCGTTCGGAGAAGACAAATAAAGTTGGAGCAGAGCGAGTAGAGAGCATGGTCACGCTCCGTAAACTCTAGTGCAAATCTGGAGGGATAGGAGCTACCCTTGATTCACTCTAAAATGCTTCACCGAACGCTCCGCGGAACGCGCTGCTCGCGCTCAACATTTACCGAACGCTTTATCCCTAGATCGAGCGCTCCGAGTAATCGAAATGCTTATACCGAACGCAGCTTCTGGAGGCGGATTCTGGGCACGATCGAATTCGAATTCGACTTACCGCGAACGAAAATGTGCCATCGCAACGCCAATCTTTGTGTGCGGTTGATTTATGGCCTAGGGGAAAAAGTGTTTCCGGAAACGGAACCCGCGAAATCGAGCATACATAAAGTACAAATACGTTTAAAAAAACCCTGAACATGTACGCATGAACTACGAAGGTGATGAGAGAGGAAAATGGTAGAAGTCGAAGGATCGAATTCGAATTCGACTCACCGCGAACGAAAATGTGCCATCGCAACGCCAATCTTTGTGTGCGGTTGATTTATGGCCTAGGGGAAAAAGTGTTTCCGGAAACGGAACCCGCGAAATCGAGCATACATAAAGTACAAATACGTTTAAAAAAACCCTGAACATATGTACGCATGGAACTACGAAGGTGATGAGAGAGGAAAATTGTAGAAGTCGAAGGATCGAATTCGATCGTGCCCAGAATCAGCCTCCTGGTCTTACATGCACATGGCGCGTATTTTGATGAATATCGCGTAAAGCGTAATCAGCGCAACCAATCACAAATAGCGAAATACATTAATTACCAGGACGAAAAAAGTAATCAAAATTTTCATTGGATGCTGTAAAGTAGCGTTGCGCTAAATACGCGCCATGGGGAATGAGTACTTCAGATGCGAGAGTGTGTGACAGCGGAATATATGTAAATAAACAATTGGAGCTCTAACCTATCCCAACCCAACCATACAAAGCTCCACGAGTTTCGGTAATGTCATTAGCATATATTAATGAGTATAAGCACTAATCATTAAAAAAAAAAGCTTTTGCATATAAATACACGAGCCAAATACACGAAATCTTGGTGTTCGATAATTTTTTTCATAAAATGGTTGAAATGACATTTCGTGCAATACACAGATACACACCAATACATGTAACATCGGCTTAGTACCGCAGAAAATTGGTTTAAGCGTAAAATAATAGCGCAAGAGCGTAAAAATTACAAAGCGGATAACGAATCCCTAGATGCGACGTCCTGATTGGTCGCATCATCTTACGCGTACGCAAGCGTACGCAAGTTACGCTTACGTACGCGTAAGATGATTCGACCAATCATCATCAATCGAATCATTTTACGCGTACGCAAGCGTACGCAAGTTACGCTCCGTGGGGAGTCACCCTCAGTATTGGGTGTGTTCAGCCGAACTAAGTCCTGAGTAACCTAAGTAAGTTACTAAGAATATCTAACCAAGTTTTCGGCCGGGACACTTTGTAGATACTAAGCAATTGCTTAGTATCTACAAAGTGTCCAAAGTGTCTAAGCAATTGCTTAGTATCTACAAAGTGTCCCGGCCGAAAACTTGGTTAGATATTCTTAGTAACTTACTTAGGTTACTCAGGACTTAGTTCGGCTGAACACACCCAATACTGAGGGTGACTCCCCACGGAGCGTAACTTGCGTACGCTTGCGTACGCGTAAAATGATTTGACCAATCAGGACGTCGAAGCGAATAACGGATCCTTAGATGCGACGTCCTGATTGGTCGAATCATCTTACGCGTACGCGTAAGATGATTCGACCAATCAGGACGTCGAAGCGAATAACAGATCCGTAGATGCGACGTCCTGATTGGTCGAATCATCTTACGCGTACGTAAGCGTAACTTGCGTACGCTTGCGTACGCGTAAGATGATGCGACCAATCAGGACGTCGCATCTAGGGATTCGTTATCCGCTTTGTAATTTTTACGCTCTTGCGCTATTATTTTACGCTTAAACCAATTTTCTGCGGTACTAAGCCGATGTTACATGTATTGGTGTGTATCTGTGTATTGCACGAAATGTCATTTCAACCATTTTATGAAAAAAATTATCGAACACCAAGATTTCGTGTATTTGGCTCGTGTATTTATATGCAAAAGCTTTTTTTTTTAATGATTAGTGCTTATACTCATTAATATATGCTAATGACATTACCGAAACTCGTGGAGCTTTGTATGGTTGGGTTGGGATAGGTTAGAGCTCCAATTGTTTATTTACATATATTCCGCTGTCACACACTCTCGCATCTGAAGTACTCATTCCCCATGGCGCGTATTTAGCGCAACGCTACTTTACAGCATCCAATGAAAATTTTGATTACTTTTTTCGTCCTGGTAATTAATGTATTTCGCTATTTGTGATTGGTTGCGCTGATTACGCTTTACGCGATATTCATCAAAATACGCGCCATGTGCATGTAAGACCAGGAGGCTGATTCTGGGCACGATCGAATTCGATCCTTCGACTTCTACAATTTTCCTCTCTCATCACCTTCGTAGTTCATGCGTACATAACTCATAGCCATAGCGTTTTCCACTGGTGCACCGAGTGCGCACCGACTCAAGTTTTTCGGATGAGAGTAAGTGAGACACATATGTACTCAGTGCATCCTCTGTCTTACTCACTCGCATGTAAAAATCTGCACTGAGTTCCCCAGTGGAAAACGCTGTCAGTTGTGACGCCATCTTAGTCGTAGTATCATTCCGGCATTACCTACCATAACCTTCATACAATTCAAACAAAAGAATAAATTGACAGATGCACAAAATTTACAAAAAATTACGTTATCATCAATAATTTTGTAATAATTATGTACTAAATTCTCAACATCATCTACAGGATCATTGAGAATTTCGTCCATCAAAATATTTGGACCAAGTTGTCCATTTTTGGATAACACTGGTGCTAATTTTTGTTATATGAAATAATTTGTAAAAAGGGTTATGTCCAAAGGTTATGTTCTCTATGCAAGCAAACTCGTTTGCGTCGTTTGTGACTCGTTGCGACTGCGTCAGTTAATAAGCATGTCCAGACCAAAACAGGCTGAACCAGCCGCTTAGAGGTAAAATTTGTTTCAACTGACTGACTTACTTAGGGTGCATTCCGAATTGAGCTCGCAGCGCTAATAGCTTCCTCCGCGGCGTTCCGAAACTGTAGGTAGCGCGATGCGAGTGTAACGCTCCGAGCGGGAAAACGTGCAATTAAAAATAATGTTAATTCAAATGGGTTCGATTGGCAAGGAGCTAAAGCTCGCCTTGGAAATTTTCCAGATACGTAAATCAAAACTCAAAACGAAAAATGAAGATTGAACACTTTTATTCTTTTTGGGATATTATCAGTCTTACAAAAGTGTGTTCTCGAGGGTGGTCGGAATTGGTCTCTGTTCTTTCTGCTCTCTTTTACATTACAAAGGTCCAGACCTTTTCTTGAGTCTTCGCGCAGACTCCGTACGCATCACTCGCATGCATCCAATCACATCCCTTGCACTCTCCCCACCCAAAGGGTCTGACCCGTTGTGCGTTGGCCCTTTCATTCCCACAAAGATCGTTCTTGTTCTCAGCTTATCTTTACGATCCGATGATCGACATATCCCGTGTACGGAGAGTCGATTTGAAACACCGAGCAAATTCGGTAATAAGAAACTATTTATATTAGTCGAAAGGTTTACTCTACGTTGAAACGGTTACAGTGTTCTGTAAATAATAAAGGATATAGAAATCGAGGTGTATATATGCTAGTCACGTATTCATAATACTATAAAATAGTTATTATTTCTGGTTATTCTCAAATATTACTTCTTATCGTTATAATTTATTAGTTAAGCACCACATCCCCTATCACGTTCCTCTCGTGATTTCTCAAATAATAAGGCTACATATAAAATAATTATTCCACTTGCCATAAAATTACATGGATATCGAAGATTGAATTTTAAGGTTTCATACTTTCGCGGTTTTTCGCACAAAAGAAGGAGCCGCGCTCTAGCGACGAATTTCGCATTCGTCACACCTTTCCCCTTATTAAAAAAGATGTTTCCGTGAAACAACTTTTTGTAGTCTATGGAGAGGAAGGTGCGTGTTGTGATCGTGGGCAAGGAGAAGCTGTCGATTGCTGTCGATAACGAGTCAAAATAAAGCAAGTGATAAACAAGATTTATGGTATATAATTTTCTATATCCTTAGAAGAGCTAACAAATTTTCAAAAGCAAATTCAATTATTATAAAAAGGATTCTCAGTAAATGTAAATAGATTTATTCTCATATATATATATATATATATATTTAGAGGTTATGTTACTTAATAGATCTTTTATCCATTCGTTAACAGTACAAATTTAAATTCATGATGAATATAAAATACATAAAATAGAATTTAATAAATGAGAGCCTTTAGTCAAAATATCTTGCTCTAGTAATAATAAAGAAATTTTTAAAAGATTCGTCAACGATAGAATTTAAAATTAAGCTATCGTTCGATATCTAGCACAATTTGATACCTTTTCATTAATCGTATTCATCCAGCCTTATGAATGCATGTTTTAATTTATCCATGTGAACTATTTTCGTTTTATTCTGGCTCACTTGCAACTCGACATTGCTATCGTTGAAGATTTTATTTATTAAGAAGGGTCCAGTGTAATGATCGTCAAATTTGTTGGTTCTCGGCTCCTTGAGTAAGTAAACATATTGTCCGATTTTGAAGTTCTTTTCATTCAATTTTCTATCGTAATATCTTTTACACCGTCTCTTTGCAGCTTCCAGTCTAGATACAACCGTGGATTGAGTCTCTGTTAACCTAGTCAGTAAATCGTCGACCAAAGCAACATACGTCAATGGCACATTTTCTTCTGCAAATTCGGAGGGCAGTCTAGCCTTATTGCCAAAAACAATCTCGTAAGGGGTGAATCCAGTCGACTCATGAAGGGAAGTATTAAAAGAAAACATAGCAAAGGGTAACCAAAGATCCCAATTAACTTGTGTGCAATAATGTTTTAGATACTCGATAAATGTGTGGTGACTTCTCTCGAGGGATCCTAACGATTGTGGATGGAAGGACGTTGACTTGAACTGTCTTATCTTGAAGATTTTTGCGATGTTAGCCATAATTGAACTAAGGAATTGGCTACCTTGATCAGTTTGAACGGATTCAGGGCATCCATACAAGCAAATAAAAGCTTCCGCAAATGCAACTGCGATAGTAGGTGCTTCGACGTTTCGTAGAGGGATACCTCCGGAATACTTCGACAAACAATCTTGCCAGGTTAGTATATACTTATTCCCTGTCTCTGTTACGGGTAAGGGCCCCACGATATCAATTTGAAGTTTTTCGAATACTTTAGTCGGAGTATCGGTGATTCGCATTGGTTGCCTAGTCTTTACTCGAGTTAATTTCTTTCGTTGACAGGAACTGCATGTTTTAATATAATTGTGTATATCGTCTTTCATATTTTTCCAATAATAAGACTGCCTTATTCTTTCGTAAGTTTTGGTTTCACCTTTATGTCCTCCGACAACAGAGTCGTGATTTTCAGCTATAATTAAGGGTCGTTCCGTTTCGGGTGGAGTCTTGACTGTTCCAGTGCAAACAGTTATCTCATAGTTATCTTGACCAAAATGAGCTCGAAATATTTTCTCGATTAAAACCCACGAAACATTAGCTAATCCATTTCCAACTTTCGATACACTAAAACTTTTCACTTTTAATGCTTCTGTGGCTTGTTTAAGAGCTTCTATCGTTAACTCAACATTTTTCATAAAAATTTTATCATCAAATTTTTCTCGAATGAACAAATGAAAAATACAGTTTTTCTTGTCTTTAGTCACAACCACTTGACCTAATTCTGGCTCTTCCGCTTTCAAGCTTTGCAAGCGCAATTTTCCTGCATTCATCAAATCTCTTCCAACAGAAGTTGTCAAAATACAATCTGCAGATATAAAATTTATTATATTATCATCTCTCATCATTATCGTGTCAGCACTGCTCTGGATTATGGGTCTCAATATTGATCTTGGATTCGTTATTAGGATAGGAGTTATTTTCGGAAATCGTGGTCCATTAAACAGTTCTTTTCTCATCTCGGTACAACTCTCATGTTCTACTATTCGTCTCTTTTTCGTCTTCGTCAACAAGTCTTGGCCAATTTCAATTTTCTCATTCTTACTACGTGGTGAAGGCACGTCTTCCCGGGGCAACAACTCAATACACGTTGCGTCTGGGTTACAGACGTTAAAACTCCGCAAGAGTCCTGCGCTCCCCTCAACGGAACCTTTCCCATTGGAATTCGTTCCTAGAGTTGATGCGCTTCCTCCGCGCGCACCTTTCCCGAAGGATGTGCCAAACATTGAGGGTATATCCTCTCTGTGTGCAGACTTCACCACCGCATCACAGCTTTCCCCAAGGGGAGCTCTCAAACTTTGAGACACAAAACTACTCGGTGAGCCGACCGAACCTCCCTCATACGAGGTTGTTACGCGTCCCCCACACGAGCCTCCAATTCGGGAGTTTTCACTTTCTTTTTTGTCTGTTACGTCATTGTCACAGTCTTTAACTATTTCAACATCCTCTGAAATCTTATTACACAGGAACACACGTTCGATCGGATATTCATCTACGAGGAGATCGGATTCTGCAGCGGGTGACGGATCATGCACGATCAGCACCCGATGATCAGTTTCCTCAGGATGTATGGTAGATTCTACAGGATTTCTTGAGAGTGCGTCAGCGTTTGCATTTACTCGACCAGGCTTGTATTGAATATCGTAATCGTATTCACTGAGCCATATTTTCCAACGTGCAAGCCTTGAAGCAGGATCTTTAAGATTGTGGAGCCAGATCAACGGTCGATGATCAGTGATCAAGGTAAATTTACGACCAAATACATAGGGACGAAACTGTTTTACAGCAAATATTATAGCCAATAATTCTTTTTCAGTGGTAGAATAATTTATCTCTGCGGCATTGAGGGTACGGGAAACATACGCTATCGGAAGATCCTTACCTACGGGACCCTGGCTCAGTATAGCGCCTAATGCAAAACCGGATGCGTCTGTCGTGATTACAAATGGTTTGGTAAAATCGGGATACTGTAATAATGGTTGAGTGCATAGAATTTTCTTTATTTCATTGAATGAATTTTCTTGCGCTTGACTCCAGTGAAAATCGTTTGTTTTTTTCAGTAAAATCGTTAAAGGCTTTACGATTGAGGCAAAATTCGGGATAAAACGTCTGTAATAACCAGCAAGTCCTAAAAGCTGTTTAATATTTTTACAATTTTTTGGACGAGGAAAACTCATTACTGCTTCTATCTTTTTCGGGTCTGGTTTAACTCCTTCTCTTGTAATAACATGCCCGAGATATAAAACTTCTTTGCATAAGAATTTGCATTTTTCTGGCTGAAGAACGAGTCCGGCGTTTTTTAATCTTTCCAATAGTTTTTTCAGTTTTTTCTCATGTTCTCTGAGAGAGTTCGCATAAATTACGATGTCGTCCATGTAAACAAATAACTCGTTGCCTTGTAATCCTGATAAAACTTGATCCATTAATTTTTGAAACGTGGCGGGGGCATTTTTTAAACCAAAAGGCATTCTATTAAAATGAAAATGACCATATGGGGTAGAAAAAGCGGTTTTGGGTCGATCTGCTGGTTCAACTTCGATCTGGTGAAAACCAGAAGCAAGATCTAATACTGAAAAATATTTTGCTTTACCGAGCTGATCCAGAATTGCTGTAATATTGGGAAGGGGATACGCGTCTCCGATTGTTTTTTCATTCAATCCTCGGTAATCTATTACCATTCGCCATCGACGATTACCCTGAGAATCGCATTTTTTTGGGACAACCCAAACTGGCGAATTATATGGTGAATCGGATACTGAAATGGCTTTATCTTTGAGCAACTCGGTCGATTGTTCGATGACAACGTCATTATGTTCGGGTGGATGTCTGTACTGTTTTTTATTCACGGGCTTATCATCGGTGGTATTTATTTTGTGCCTTAAAACTGATGTACATCCTAATTTATCTCCTGGTAAGCGAAACTGGTACAGGTAATCGGAAATTGATCCTAAGATACTCTCCTTTTCCTCGACATTATGTTTACTGAGATCGATATTTTTCAATAATGCGGTTAATCTTTCGCCATTCACAGATCGTGCATCTCCTTCAGGTTCAGCTTTACGAGCAGTACGGGGACCAGGTTTTATTACTTCGAATTCCTCTATTTCTAGCGGGGGAATCGTTAATTCTACGGGTCGAGTTGTTGTATTCGTACAATAAACTTTAGCAAAACCATCTATTTGTTTTACTATATTTTCACCAAGGAAAATTCCCTTACCAATATCGACGAATGCCAAATATCCTGTCTCTAAGTCTGCGTTTTTTATGGGCACCGAAATAATTTGAGATGATCGAGCAGCGATCAGGAAAGTCTCACAATTGCGAAAGGGAAATGTTCCTATTTTCGTCGTCATTAATTTCCTATTTATATGGATTACCGCGTCTTGATCTTTGAGAAAAGTCATCCCTAACAGTCCGTCTTGTCTGATAGCGAAATTATCGGGAACCACGTGAAATTCAACCATTTCATCCTCGATTTTTACTTGGATAGCCCCTTGTGTTTCGACAGGTCCGGGACCTATTCCGTACAACTTGAGAATTTCTTGTTCATTTATTTTACCGTTCGAATTAATATTTTTTCTTTTAATCAAATTTACCTGAGCACCCGTGTCGATTACAAATGTAGTTTGGTGCGCTGTAAAGTTTTCGCTTTCAAGGGTTACAATGGGTGTCTCTGCCGTTTTTCGCGTCTTTATTGTTAATATTATTATTTTAATGAGCGCTTTCGGCTTTGCTTCCTCGAAGTCGCGCTTGTTCTCCGAGTTTCCTTCTAGTTTAAAGCCCCTTTTCGATCTTTAAGAGATTTTCCAAATTTCACGGCTTCTTTTACTTGGGATTGCTTAGGAACACGTTCTGCAGCGTTCCCTTCGATTTCGCGGCTTTGAAAATTATTATGCGTTTTCTTGTTATTACAATCGCGAGCAATATGACCCACCTTTCCACATGCATAACACTGAATCCAATTATCTTGTTTTTTCTTTAAACATCCGCGAGCTAAATGCCCTGCTTCACCGCAATTATAGCAATTTGAAACGTTATATGAATTACTGTCGTGTTTCGAAGTTGTATTGAATTGTTTCGAATTCATGCTGCGTCTTATATTAAGATTTGATCCACGCGATGTTTCCCCAGCGTGCGCTGTGTCAAAGGTAAATACGCGCGATATTCTTTTTGGACGATAGGGGGTAAATCGTTCTTGAAAATGAGATTGGAATTTATTATTTTCTTTTGGATCCCTGTCCTTGTTCTCGGATGAATTGTTTTCCCTTTGAAGTCCCTCCTGATAACTCACTTCCCATTCGGCTGCTTTAGCAAAACTCGTAGCTTCCTGAAGAGTTTTTGGGTTTTTGAATCGAACTCTCCATTCTAGGTCTTTCTTTAAGCCACGCATAAAGTTAACAATCGCGGAAGCTCGAGCGGCATGCACCATTCCGTATGAAATTTCAGGGGCATTTTCATGTTCTATTGCAGTTACCAACTTATTTAAAATCTTTCGCACGCGAACCCCATAAGTTTCGGCTGTCTCGTCCGTTTTTTGTCCAACAGTCGAAAGCATTGCAGTGAGATCTTGTACGTTTTCATGAGGTGAGAATGCGGCTTTTAAATCGTTTAATAAATTTTCTAATGAATTTATTTCTTGATCTTGCAAATAAAGGTCGGCATCACCACGCAATCTGGACCGTACCATGCGGAGTAATAAGGGTCTTTCCTTTGGAAGAATTGACTCTTGCGCAAATATGCAATCTCGCGCGAATTTCGAAACAGGAATATTCTGACCGTCATAAAATTTTGGCAAAAATTCTAGGGCTGATTTAAAGTTCATGTAACCTTCGGTATGGTCATTTCCAGTGCTAGAGTGAGTCACGATTGAACTTGTCGAGGTCGAGGGGTTGCAATTTTGTGAAAGAGTTTGGGTGGCGTGTTCGCTCCTTGGAATAGAGGGCAACATACCGGCGTTACCGGGCGGTAAATTGTTGCTCGTGTCAGACATCGTCGTGCTCGATCCGTCTCGTCTATTAATGACTGGTACCAAAGCTGAGACTTGCGATAAATCTAACGGATTATTTTCGGACTGATTTCTATCGCTACTATCGTTTTCATGATTAAGTTCGCGGGCTGTACCTTGCAAATTATTTAAGGAATTACTGCTATTTTCCCCGGAATTACCTGACGGTTCATCATTATCCATAGTCTCCGCGATATCAGTCATTTTGACTGCTATACGACGACTATATACCTTTATTTACCTTGTGTATATTCAATTTGAGAATAAAAATGAAACTACTATATTCTGAGAGGAACGCGTTACAAACAATTTGATGTGGTGGCTTACTACTTTAGAAGATCTTGATGGTGATATCGTTGTTCGATGGTTCTATCTCTCTTCCTCTCGTTTAGGTAGTTGAGTCTCTCTCTCTCTCTTCAATGGGCCGTCGCTTCAGATGCCATCTCTCTTCCTCTCGCACGGAGGGTTGGAGTCTCCCTTTTGCTCCGGTGTGTATACTCGGCGGTCAAAATGCTGTCTCTCTTCCTCTCGTACTGAAGATTGAAGCTTCCTTCTCGCTTCGATGGGTAGTCGGTCAAAGTGCCTCTGTCTCTCTTCCTCTCGTGCTGAACATTGAATTTTCGTTCTCGTTCTAATGGATTGTCAGTCCACTCTCTCTCTCTCTCTCTCTTCCTTTTGTTGTGCCTACGGTTGCGTAAGGGTACTTTTTGCGTGGTCCTATTAGCACCGTCAACAACCCCGATATATATATATATTTTCCATATATATATCCTTTCGCCTCCGGGTGGAAAACCACGCCAAAACCCTGGAGAAAGGTTGCGGCAATTCGGTCGTAACAATCAGTATTACAGTTTATGTTTACGATCTTTTTATCTGTCACTCACGTCAATTCAAAAACGACGATAAAAATATTCAAATACCACAGTCTTAAATAGATATCGACTAGACTTTAAAATTCACGTGTCCAGTTTATTTCACTTTTAACAGTATCACTTTGTTTAAAAGTTTCACGGTTTATACAGTCATTCGCGAATCCACTCACGCAGTCGCATTGTTCAAAGTCCTCACTCGATATTCAAACTATTTTCACATTCGGAAGTTTCGCGACGCGAGTCAATAAAAGTTCACAAATTGTCTCACACGGAAAATTAACAATTCCGATAAATGTCTCTCACAGGAAAATTCGCAAGTCCAATTTTGTATATCCCACCGCGCTGCCACCATAAAATGTAACGCTCCGAGCGGGAAAACGTGCAATTAAAAATAATGTTAATTCAAATGGGTTCGATTGGCAAGGAGCTAAAGCTCGCCTTGGAAATTTTCCAGATACGTAAATCAAAACTCAAAACGAAAAATGAAGATTGAACACTTTTATTCTTTTTGGGATATTATCAGTCTTACAAAAGTGTGTTCTCGAGGGTGGTCGGAATTGGTCTCTGTTCTTTCTGCTCTCTTTTACATTACAAAGGTCCAGACCTTTTCTTGAGTCTTCGCGCAGACTCCGTACGCATCACTCGCATGCATCCAATCACATCCCTTGCACTCTCCCCACCCAAAGGGTCTGACCCGTTGTGCGTTGGCCCTTTCATTCCCACAAAGATCGTTCTTGTTCTCAGCTTATCTTTACGATCCGATGATCGACATATCCCGTGTACGGAGAGTCGATTTGAAACACCGAGCAAATTCGGTAATAAGAAACTATTTATATTAGTCGAAAGGTTTACTCTACGTTGAAACGGTTACAGTGTTCTGTAAATAATAAAGGATATAGAAATCGAGGTGTATATATGCTAGTCACGTATTCATAATACTATAAAATAGTTATTATTTCTGGTTATTCTCAAATATTACTTCTTATCGTTATAATTTATTAGTTAAGCACCACATCCCCTATCACGTTCCTCTCGTGATTTCTCAAATAATAAGGCTACATATAAAATAATTATTCCACTTGCCATAAAATTACATGGATATCGAAGATTGAATTTTAAGGTTTCATACTTTCGCGGTTTTTCGCACAAAAGAAGGAGCCGCGCTCTAGCGACGAATTTCGCATTCGTCACACGAGTGCGACGTCAGAGCCCGTCGCAAGGCTAGGGCTGCGCTCAATGTCCCTAGATGAAACGCTGTGGCTGCACTACCTCCCGACGTAGTGCGGTCACAGCGTTTTATTTTCCCGCCAAATATTGTCAAATATCACGGCGAGACCGTTCCGATATATTGGGCGAGTGATTTGCTGAGGAATGGGGGGTATAAAACTATAATGCGCTAGATCGTCAATTCGGAACGCCTAAAGCTGGGAAAGCGTAGCATATCACGCTGTAGCACTGCCAGCTCAATTCGGAATGCACCCTTAGTATACTCAGGACTTACTTCGGCTGAACACACCCAATGGGTGTGTCTTCACTTGCAAAGCGCATCGCACGCGAGGGAAGAGGGGGAGCTCAAGGGACGTGGAGACAAATCTCAGGAAAACTGCGCATTTTTGACGTAACGGGATTTTTCCCATAGGTCGATGGGAGGGTAGCGTGTCTTCAAAATCCCCTCTCTTGGTACGAGGGCCTTCTGCCCTCGGAGGACGCCGCGACGATGGGTCTCGCCAAAAAAGTCAGTCGATTTGCGAGACTGAACGAATAGAGTCTCTCACCCACACGATTACTGTTAAAAAACCCAATCATATTCATTTTATCATATTTCAATAGAGCACAAATTCATTTTATATATTCAACATTTCTTTAATACCTAAATATAATTTCAATTCAATAAACTTTGCTTTAATGTCGATTGAGAAATTCATTTGAAATACCCGCGCGTTCCGAAATCCCCTTTCCGAAAGGAAAGGCTCCCTTCTCTATCAAAAGTTTCACTTAATTCCCCACGGACTACAAATTCAACGTGACGGGATGTCACACGCTGGACCTCCGCGGAATCTTCGGTGACTTCTCCAAAAACGAGAAAAATGCAGAAAGAGAGATTATACCGAGCTTGAACGATCAACGTCTCTGTTATAAAAATTATAAAGTATTTTTCCAACTCATGAATTATTGAATAAATTTATATCAATTGGTGCATATAAACTTGCTCTTCATTTATTGGCGCAAACCGCGAACTCTGCGTTACCGACGCGAGTGAAGCGTAACATACCAGACGCAGTGGCTCCCCTATGCGGGAGCAAAAGGCAGCGAGGTTCCTCGGCATATCTTCTCGTCTCCTATGCTCTTTGGTTTGCTGTGATCATTGTTGATCACCATGATCATGGTACTTGGTATGACGACGACTAGACATCAGACTAAAACCATACGGGGAATTAGAAGTCGAAGAAGAGATTGTTGATTGTCGACCAACGAACATCGAATATCGTGATTTGAATAAAAAAATTAATAGAGAAGTGCTATACGACTGAGTGATACAAGGTACTCGGTACGTGGAATATACGAGAAACAAATTTTAGACTCGTCCGCGAAGTTAAAATCGTGATAATCGTAGTTTCGTTGTACATACGTGTCGTGTTCCGTGATGTTCACCTACAGCCTTTAGATGAAATAATCGCTAGGTTTCAGTGATTCGTTCTGTATTTTAGAATTTTGGATACGTGAAAATAAGAAAAACTGACGTGGAGATTTTCAATAGGGGCCTCAGCTTTTTGCCATTCTACGCAAATCAAGTGTCATCCGAGCCACTGGGCATTCGTGTGAGTCGTGAATAGCCAATCTTTCTGAAAACCGCTTAAATAATTTAAAGAACCGACGAGAGCACGAGTATTTTTCCTCTTTGGCTCGCTGTCAGTGCGTTTAGCTGCAAATGTACATGTACACGTACACACACGTGACACACACACACAAACACGCACACGCACACACAAACACGCACACGCATAATCAGGTATTCCAGCCGATTTTTTCTCATCCTACCAATAATTTTTAAATTTTCTTTTGTCGAAGAATTGACTGAAAAAGACAATCGTCATATTTTTTTTCCTTTAGGAAAAATAAAATTATTCCCTGCAGTAAAAAATATGGATAACTTATAGCGCTTTCCACTGGGGAACTCAGTGCAGATTTTTACATGCGAGTGAGTGAGACAAAGATGCACTGAGTACATATGTGTCTCACTTACTCTCATCCGAAAAACTTGAGTCGGTGCGCACTCGGTGCACCAGTGGAAAGCGCTATTACATTTTCAATTTTTTCTCTCCTTGAAACGGCAACATCGTGGTAAAATATAATTACCAATAAAATGGGTAAAAGTTGTTCACTTTGAACTCAAATATACATTAAAGATATTCGTAAAGTTTTCAGCAGGCAGTATATTGACCGTCGAAAACTTCACAGCATCAAGCAGATACAGTCAACTGACCACAATAACATTTGGAATATGGGGATCGTGGTCAGGAGACTCTATCACCGGCAGGCAGCCGAGTGACCACGGATCAACTGGCCACAGCGTCAACTGTACACCACGCGGATAGCAAATTTATGAATGTATGTATGCATACATTCATAAATTTTCTATCCGTGTGGTGTACAGTTGGCGCTGTGGTCAGTTGATCCGTGGTCACTCGGCTGCCTGCCGACTCTATCCACTCGTTGCCCTCATAAGTTGTTTCATGGTGAACCTATCTGCCAGTTGTTCAAGCCACGTTCCATAGAAGCTAAAAAAAATATTTTTCATAAAACTAGTCGGGCCGAATTTTTTTTTCAAAATATATGTAATAAATTTCCAACTTCTGAGACCAAGTGCAGCTTGGTAAGATTTTTTCTCTAGAATTTTTTTACTTGAAAAAATGTTGAAATTCATTGACAGTAATGATGTTGAAATTTTCATCGTTGGTGTTCAACGGAAATAGGTTTTTTAAAAATCATTCCCAGTATCGCTTACGCTTTTATGATATATTTAGGCCCCAAGCTGAGAAAAAAAAAACCCAAAAAATAAGGTTCAAACGATTTTTGAGTTCAAGAGGATACTGGATATGATTTTTTTTTATATTTTCGTTGCATCCCAACGATGCAAATTTCGCCCTCATATCATCGGTACGTTTCTATACACTGCTCAAAGACAAAGTTCGAATCGCAAAAGCGCATTAGCACACTTGTCCGCAACTTTACCTATTATCTACTATCTTATCCAACGGCACACCTTCAATGATGTGTCAAATTTTTCTGTGTTCGATTGATATAGCCTGAGCATAGCAGTCACTATTCGAAGCTTTCAAATATGAGTTACTCGGTAAATATGCATGTACATGTATAATATGCTGTGCAAAAAGAAGCCAAATCCCCCCAAAAAAACACCATAAATGGTGTACAAAAAGTTGAGACAAGTACATTTCCTCGCGTCGTTTTGTCGATCCTTACAAAAAATATGACAAACATAAATATGTGTAAAATAAATCCTCACAAAAAGTTCTTAAATAAATTCCAATCATCCAACTTACAGTTGCCAAGTACATCCAGCATTTTTATTGTTCACATTGTTTATTAACCGTTTATAACTAAGTCACAACGCTCGAAAACGTCTTGAAACGGGACTCAGGGAATTAATCTAAAAAATTAATGTTTGAAAGATTTTATTGAAAAAAAAATCGCATTGAAAAAGAAAACTCGAACGAAGTACTTGGCGAGTTCGTAACAGGTAGCCCCGTACAGTCATTTTACATAACTCGCCAAGTACATCGTTCGAGTTTTCTTTTTCAATGCGATTTTTTTTTCAATAAAATCTTTCAAACATTAATTTTTTAGATTAATTCCCTGAGTCCCGTTTCAAGACGTTTTCGAGCGTTGTGACTTAGTTATAAACGGTTAATAAACAATGTGAACAGAAGACATAGTTAGGGTTGCCAACCGGCCGGTATTCCGCCGGCCCGGCCGGTAATTTTGATCAAATGCCGGCAGTCGTCATTTTTGGCACAAGGCCGGCAAAAATCAGTCGACCCGGAATTTTACTATTTTTTTTTTCAAATGACGTCTATAAAATTTTTTTTTAAAATATTTTAAATGAGCAGTAAATGATGATTTTTTTTCTCGATCCGTCTGTCACACCTTACAGCCACTTTTTACTGGCGCCACCTGCATGTAGCGCTATAAGGCTACAACTGCTACAAGCTACGAGTACAAAGTACAAGAGTACAACGTACAACGTAACAAGTAACAACCCAAGTGTCCAGATAAATACAACCCAATTTCTTCCAAGTAAACCCAACCCAATATAACCCAGCCTACTCCAAGTAAACCCAATACAACCCAATTTACTTCAAGTAAACCCAACCGAATAAAACCCAATATGACCAAACCTACTCCAAGTTAACCCAATATAACCCTATTGGCCTCAACTAAATCGGATGCAATGCCCTGGTCTTGGGCAGCTTATTGACTTTCTCCGAGCACCTTGATTTACCTTGAAAATGTCGAATAACATAGTAAAAAAACTCGTCATAGTTTTCTGTGAATCCATTTCTAATCATTTTCAGTGAAATCCAACACTTCGAATTGCATAATGCATTTACCACTTGCAGCACATACTTTATTTGAACCTTATTCGTACTCTTCCAGAGGTATATACGCTCGGTGCAAATTGTGTCTTATCAAAAAGTGTGTTTTTGAATAAATAATTAAAATTTCAGCGTAAAGTTGCCCGAACATTTTTTTATTACCGGCTAAATCAGTTTATTAAGATGAGCTTGTTCGATGCAAAATCGTTTGGGGATCACGAAAATTATATTCTTCGTGTTCAGCGGTCCATATTATAACAACATTTTAATTCGGCCATCAATGATTACCGAATGATTTTCCTGTATTCAAAAGTTATTTGAAAATAATTGGAAACAAAATAAAGTATTTTTCCGGCTAGCTTTACTCTATCAAGTACCTCATCCTCACCAAATCCTCGCTACCCCCATGAAAAAAAAGTAGACTCCAGATATATAAAAAATATATCTCTATATATAGCGGCAATAAGTTCTGTAGCTCTTATGTATCTTGGATATATCTGCCCGATATATCCGGGAGGATATATAACAGATATATAATACATAGTTACGGAGTTATGAAAATATACTTTGCGGCAATAAGTTCGATATCTCTTATATATCTCGTATATATCTTTTGTAATATATACTTCTTTTCCATATGGGTATACCTAGACGCAAATAGTTTTTTCACTTTTTTACGTTAACTACGGACCGCCGAACACGATGAATATAATATTTGTGATCCCCAAACGATTCGGGCAACTTAACGCTAGAATTTTCGGGCAAGTCAACGCTAAAATTTTAATTATTTATTTAAAAAAAAAAAAAAATTTCGATAACGCACCATTTGCACTGAGCGTATATATACGGCTGAAAGAGTACAAATAAGGTTCTAATAAAGCACGTGTGGTAAATGCATTGTGCAATTCGAAGTGTTGTGTCTCACTAAAAATGATTAAAAGTGGACTCAGAGAATACTATGACGAGCTTTTTTATTATGTTATATATTTGGCATTTTGAAGGTAAATCATGATGCTCGGAAAAAGTCAATAAACTGCATAAGACCAGGTGTTCGGACTTGCATTTGATTTATTTGAGATCAATAGGGTTATATTTTATGTAGTTGAGGCTGATCGAGAGACTCGGTAGAGTCTCGGGACAAGTACATTTCCCGCCGGCTCGACGAAGTATCTATTCCCGAGCCAACTCCGTCCACGCGCATTGCCTACCTTTGTCATGCATTGTAGAACAAATTAATGGATAATCATAATTTCTAATCATAGTTTCATTACATAATTCGATAACGATCTACCGATTAATATCAGAATTAATTAAATCGGTCGACGCGTTATCGAGTTTCATGACTTTCACAATTTCATTGGGTCACTTTTATCTCACTTAGCCGTCTCCTCATCGTGTATGTCACGCAAGGCGAGTTTCTATGACCCGTGTCACGCAAGGCGCGTTTACATGTACGAGGCACACGGAGCGGCGAATGGGGATCCGCACTGCCAAACTTAGCCGCGTGGCGGCAGCATCATAGATTGCGCCTTTTGGCGGAGCTTTTGAATATTTTGTATCTAAATAAACATTTGTATTGAAAAATGAGCTCTCCTCAAGAGAAAATATTACGAAATCAATTCAAAATAATACAATATTTTACCTAAATTAAAACACTAGTTGATAATTGAATTTAATTAACCCATTATGAGTAATTGTTGTGTTCCGTTGTGTAAAAGAGAGGGAATTTTTTCATTTCCAAAAGACGATAAACGTTGGAGTCGCGATAATTGGTATCACTCGGACACCAGAATTCTGGATCGGGATATAATTACTGATGCATGATGCATCTGATAATTGAAAATTGTCACTGTCATCATAGAAGCACAATCGAAAAGAAACAAATATTACATTATTATTTTAGAAATTTTCGTGATGCTATTTGCGAGATTATACTTTTATTTATGTACCAAAAATTATATTTTTAATATCGCGTACCTTTATTTATCAAATAATGTATTTTTTTTCAAGTAAACATATCTCTAAAAATATAGATCGCAGAAAAAAAAATGATCCGAGGTAAAAGTCATAGTTTTTCATCACCTTTTCAATGAAATCGGTATCATAATTTTATCGTCCTTGTAAACTAGATTTTTTTACGAAAATGTAAAAAATGTTTTTTTTTCTTCGAAAAAAACTACTTTTATTTTGCTGCCGAATTTACTCAACCTTTGGGCATGTGTGTAGATTTAGTAGAAAAATCGCCAGAATGGGAACGTCAACCCTTCTGGCTTAAAAAAAAATGATGCAGGTGTTACAAAAACTTGTTTATTTACGGGAGAGAGCGTTGTTCTGTTCAAGAAGGATAAAACGATGTTAGTCGAAAACTTGTATTACAGAGCTATTGTTTCGCAAAAGAGTTCCATAATATAAATGAAATTTGAGAGACAAAAGTTGTAGACACTACCCAATGATTCCAAGTATTGGGTGCGATTTCTCCAGCCTTATAGATACGAAACAATATGAATTATTCGTCAAACTGATTTTTTTCAAGGAGGGAATGTATGTATTCAGTGCCAACACAAAATAATCGATAGGTTTTAGGAATAAAACATTTTCAGCAGGGTAATTCTCAGTTTTATACAATTTCACACGATTAGTTTTTTTTTTAGTCCAGATCCCCTGGCGGTCCTATTCTGGAGATTTTTTTTTAACGAATCTACACGTGTGCCCAAAGGCTGAGTAATTTTTGCAGCAAAATAAATGTGGTATTTCTTGAAGAAAAAAAAAATGTTACTTTTTCCTTGAAAAATTTAGTTTACAAGGATGATAAAATTATGACATGGATTTCATTGAAAAGATGATGAAAACTACATCTTTCACATAGAATACTTTTTTTCTGCGACCTATATTTTTAGAGATATTGCTACATGAAAAAATATAGTATTTCTAAAATGGTTATTGAAAGATCTGAAATAATTCACTCAAAGGATCTTAAGGTAGTATCTCCACAGGATAGTTGAATCATGAAATGGTCGAAATTTGGCATACAGGTTATCTAATATGTTATCCGAACATCCGTGCAATTTAAATAAGCTTAACCATCCCGAACCCGAGATATTTTCACTCAAAGTTGGCTTGATTTACACGTAACATATGCGCCATGCGTGCACGAAGAGTTAGTTATTAATTCTACCGTCAAAACTAAAAATAAGAAGTTGATGATAAAAGAGAAGAAGCTAGAAAGGGATGTCACGAATAATGTGAAAAAAAAATTCAGGAAGATATACGATTTAGTTTTTGAGATATTGTACGTGAAAGAGGTGTACGTCTATGCATGAGCCTTGTTTCATGCGTGCTCGCTCATCGCACTTCGCCGTGCCTACGCTCCCGCTTATTCCCCGCCGCCGGTCGCGGAGATACTACCTTAACTAGTTTTACAAACTGGCAAAGTTTCGAAAATTTCGGGGAGAGTCGCAAAAAAGTGGCTGGTATTGTGGAGAATGCTTCATATATATATATATATATCTCGCCTTAAAAATGTATTTATTTGTTTTAATGAGAAAAAGATCCTCGCGATAGATCTAACAAAAAAAAATTACTTTGAAAAAAGACGTGATATCACAATAAAAAACGCCTCCGGCGAAAAAAAAATTGGACAAGTACATTTTAAGTATTTTTCCCCACACAAAAAGTATTGATATCATTATACGGCCAAGTCATCGTCACGATTGAAAATAATGATGAAATATGTTCTTACATTATACTCTCTTTCACTTACAATATACCAATTGCAAAAAATTGTCAAATAAATTCAAATCTCATGAAAAGTTATGACTTAAATTAAACCTTATGGCGGGGGTTTCATCAACATGAACAACACCTTTAAACTACATCCTTAAAAAATTTTTAAAATAAATCAAATGTCAAATTAAAACACAAGAACGAAATATAAGTAAGTATATACTTGGCGCTACTTTCATTTGATACATATATTTCAATGTCGAACCACGGTAGTGCCAAGTACTTACTTATATTTCGTTCTTGTGTTTTAATTTGACATTTGATTTATTTAAAAAATTTTTTAAGGATGTAGTTTAAAGGTGTTGTTCATGTTGATGAAACCCCCGCCATAAGGTTTAATTTAAGTCATAACTTTTCATGAGATTTGAATTTATTTGACAATTTTTTGCAATTGGTATATTGTAAGTGAAAGAGAGTATAATGTAAGAACATATTTCATCATTATTTTCAATCGTGACGATGACTTGGCCGTATAATGATATCAATACTTTTTGTGTGGGGAAAAATACTTAAAATGTACTTGTCCAATTTTTTTTTCGCCGGAGGCGTTTTTTATTGTAGAGTTATATCGGCTTTACTTGGAGTCGGTTGGGTCATATTAGGTTTTCTTCGGTTGGGTCGGGTCATATTGAGTTTGCTTGGAGACAGTTAGGTTCTATTGGGTTTCCTTGAAGACACTTGAGTTGTATTGGGTTTACTTGGAGTCGGTTGGGTCGTATTGAGTTTGTTTGCAGTCGGTGAGGTATCGTATTGGGCCATGAGATTGCTAGGTGAGACCATTGCAATATATCCACGGTATAATTTTTCAATTGAAATAGCACTAATATATCCGCCATTTTTTCATACATCTTTCATTTCTGGTTCAAAATTAATTACACGAACCGTCTACTCCCGAATTAGAAAGTACACGTATATGTAATGAAGATTTGGGGGGATGAGGTATTCAATTTTCCAATTAGTTTTATATTAAAGAAAATTGCTTGGTGATCATTAGTTGACTGATTAAAATGTTTGGCGTTAGATTTTTTTTTTAAACAAGTTATCAAAATTTTAACGTAAAGTTAGTTGAACATTTTTTTATTAACCGCCAATTTTGGCGGTAATGGATGAAACATTCGGCCAATTTCACGCTAAAATTTGAACATCTTTTTTTTAAACTATTAACTGCAAAACATTTCAATTGGGCCACCAATCATCACCAAGCGATCTTGCTTAGATTAAAACTAATTGCAAAATCAAATACCTTATCCCCACCAAATCCTCACTACCTAGACAGAAATAGTTTTTTTTTCACTTTTTTACGTAAACTACGGACCGCCGAACATAGCGAATAAAATATTCGTGATCCCCCAACGATTCTGCATCAAATAAGACTCTAATAAATCGATTTGGCTGTTAATTAAAAATTATTCGGCCAACTTTACGCTAAAAATTTAATTATTCATTTAAAAAATTGGTTTTACTTGGAGTGGGTTGGGTTGGGTTGCAATTTTAGGGGGTTCCAAAGGAAATTTAGGGGGATTTCAAGTTGATTATAGGGGGAACGTTTTGTAGCAGTTGGCAACACTGCCCCACTTCCGCCTTCCGACTTCCGATCCGACTCCGACCAACCGGCCGGCAAAACATATTCTGAATGTTGGCAACCCTAGACATAGTCCATATTTGATGCGAGGGCATGAGATTTTCATCACACGCAGAATATGAATAATCGTTTTAGTTATGTCGTGTAAACACAAGCGACGTGACTTTCAATTTCATAACTTATGAAATATGGACAATAATTTATACATAAAACATTTTTCATGTCATGCTTGATATTTTAACTAATAATTTATTGTTCGAACGCATTTATTTAGCCGAAAAGTGACGGGAATTTTTTAAAAGATTTTGAGGTTAAGCATGGGATGTCATGTAGATTCATTGTAATCCTTATGGCGATAATCACTTGATCCGTATCCAATTTGCGCAGTGGATTCTATCCACGCATAATCCTCAACGGTAATAAACCCCATTGTCAAATCTTACTACAAAAATCCCATTTTGCCGAAAAATATGCGATAATCCAGTGTTTACAACTGTTCTCTATGCTGCCCCATGCTAACTAGAGTGCTGGCAACGAACTGGAGAGAAGAGGCCATATTGGATAGGCCCCGCCTCCGTGTTGATTCCCAATAAGCTAATTCCAAAAATTCACTTAGCAATAAAACATGGAAAAAATTATTGAATCGAAAAAACAAAAAAATGCATGTCCTCTCATATTGAGTGTAGAAAACTATGAAAATAATTTGGGTCACTGAAAAATATTGAGGTTTTGAAAATGTAAATTTCACTCTGAATGTCCCTTTTATACTATAGTTTCGTACGGCTCACGTGGTATGAGTCTCCGCACCCTGACGCAAATGAACCTAATCGAATCCTACATTTTTGTACACATTAGTAGCCGGGACGCAAATAAGATATTTATATAATGTAGAATGATATATAATCTGTTTCAGTGTTTGCGTGCTGTGGGAAAAGTATCGACTTTGGGGTAAGCACCCTCGCGTGTATATTACCTTAACCTAAAACGGGATCATAATCAATCCGAACACTACTACATGAGTAAAAATCGAGACAGCTGTGAATCGGGATTGAAGATGGATTCCACAGAATACGATAGGAGTGGCCAGACACACGTCAGGTTACTTGTAAAGGCGCCGGATCAACAGATCGATGACCAAATAGTTGTATGTGCACTCGACTGGACAGTCGCGAGGCTCAAGGATCATCTCGCCCAAGTTTACCCTAGCAAACCAGTAAGTTCGCTATTCCAATTAATTGTTCTTCTATTTTATTCTATACCAATGTAATTACTAAATATTCGAGTAACACACTCTCCCCCTGCTCCTCTTCCTCTCTCTCTCTCTCTCTCTCTCTCGTTTTTTCTCTGCGCGTGCGTGACTACGTGTGTGTGTATAAATTTTGTAGTCTCTTGCGATCAATGTTTTATAATTGTAAAATCTCAATTTAAAATAGCTTTGCACGATTTTTTTATTACATTTATTCCCAGAAAAATATCTGAGAAAGTAATTCAGTAGAGAAGTAGTAACAGTTCGGACCCAAGATCGCTATTACCGACATTTAGCAACATTTTAGCCCAGATACAAACCCTCAACCGAAGCCTATCTTGCCGACCGTTGGTTTAGTACACAGACTGTTTGACCGATTTTGCCTTGCGGGCAACTGTTTTCTCAGGCAATTAACTGGAATTTACCGACATTTTAGCTCAGACACGAACCCTCAATCAAAGCCTACCTTGCAGGCCGTCGGTTTGCCATCCAATCTATAGACTGTTTGACCGATGCTGCTCTGTTTTTTAGGTCAGGAGTCGGTACTTTACGCTGTTGTATCCGACAGTTCTGTTTACCGACATTTTATTATTGTATGTACTCAATAGTGTTAAAAATTACTAGCAGTCGATACTATTGAACAGGTGACATCTGTCAGCAGAGCTGAAAATATCACGAGATATCCAATCGGTGATGTTGGTAATTTATGTTGCAACCTTCAGAGATGTCCCGATAGATTCGAAAATCTATGTCCCAGCGTGCATGCTTCGTATCATATGGGTGTAAGTCTGTTTCATTTATTTTTTGAAATGTCAAAAGTTTTTTGAAAGTTCTTTGGGTGTCCTTCAACGCATGGTATTGCAACGCGTAAATACAGTTGCTCCGTGGCAACAAGCAGGCACCGTCGTCTCCCGGATGCTTACACAAACGCGCTACCCGCTCACGTATTGAAATGATGTCCTGCTGGAAAATAAGGGACACAGTAGTCCAGGAGCTGGGTCCAAAAAAATGTCATTTTATGACACTGATTCAGAACGGATGAGACCTGTATATTCTTATAGAGCTGAAGCTCGTGATAAAGGCCTATGGTTTTCCAGCCACAGATTTTTTGGCAACAAAATTTGCGGTGCGTTCAAAGTTGGTGAAACGATGTTTTTGAGTGATAGCGACGGAACTATTGATTAGAAAAAAAAAAGTTGAGCAACAATTTACAGGTATTAAAAAGACGAACAATTTGGCGGGTCACACATTAAAAATGATGAATTTGTTCTCTTGCAAAGTAACAAAACTGCTGAAACCGTTGTTTCTACAATAACTAATTATTTATGCAATAATGCATGTATATCTTCGAAAGTCTGGGAATATATATCTCTTGGTATACTAAAAAAGTGTGCAAAACTGGAGTTCGATCGGATGAATACTTTTTGAAAAAAGGCATTTGTTATTTAAAAAAAAACCGTTTTTTTTTGCACGGAATTTCCGAGCTGAAATATTATCGTAGAGCAATGAAACTTTAAAAATATTAATCCCGAAAAGTCCTACTATCATGTACACTTTGAGGAAAAATGATTTTTTACAATTAACTACGTGAAAAATGACTCTAAAAAGGGGGTACGTTTTTGACTCTTAAACAAATGGAATTCCGCCCCCAATTTCCATGTTACAGAATCGAAATTAGCATTATTTAAAAGCTGTTATTTTTACACGAATTTAACGCTAAATTTTGGGTGCAGTATAGAGAAAGACACATACCAACCGTCATAAAAATTTCGAAGATTACTTATGAATTTACTGTTCATTATTGCGGTCAGTTCACGAACAATATGTGACGCCGCGTATGGCGGCGGAGTAGGGGAAACCATCTCCGCCTGGTAGGCGCTCGCGCTGAAAGTGATTTCGCTCGTTCAAATTCCACGAACTTGGAATATCTCTTGAACAAATGAACGTATCGAGATTTTTTTTTTTTTTTTTTTTAAATTCGGCTCAAATTTTCCGCTGATCATGGAATTTCTCTCAAAAGCTCAAAAAAATTGTATCTAAAGCTCGATTTTTTTTTTTTTTTCCACTTGACGGGAATCTCGCGGTTCGCGTCACCTTCGGCCCATCTCACCATCCTCGACGCCGGGAGAGCCGTTGAGCGCCAGGTAATCTTTTTAATTCAACGGCGGGAATTACCAAACCCGCTAAACTTATCCGGAACTTTATGAAGACGTAAACGAAACACGAAAAAGGGCGCGGGTGTGTTGGATGGCGAGATCGGTGATGGTATACCCGATTCGCTCAGGGTGTAGGTTGTGGAGAGAGGGCGTGGACGGCTGGCTAACTCTCGAGTGCCTTCGGAAACGTAGACATTTGCGACGGGAATCTCGCGATTCGCGTCACCTTCGGCCCATCTCACCATCCTTGACGCCGGGAGAGCCGTTGAGCGCCAGGTAATCTTTTTAATTCGACGGCGGGAATTATCAAACCCGCTAAACGTAACTTTAGCTGAAATGAATAAAATAAACGGAAACGAAACTTAACCTAAAAGGGACGCCGGCGTGTCGGATGGCGAGATCAGTGACGGTATACCCGATTCGCTCAGGATGTAGGTTGTGGTGAGAGGGCGTGGACGGTTAGCTAACTCTCGAGTGCCTTCGAAATCGTAACCTGAAATAAATGAACTCAACACGAAAAATACGGTATGGGGCCTTGGTTCAGGCTAATTTATTTATGAATCCATAGCTTACATTAAATCCTCAAACCAGAACCCAAATTTCGATAACGAATAAAAAAACAAAAAGAAATCTCGATAACGAATAAAATGCAACGATATCACGATAACGGGAGCGATAACGAATAAACAAATTCGATAACGGCGAGAACGTCGGTAGCAAAAAAAAAATTCTGTAACGCTGAAAAGAAATTCGGAAAATTATTAGCGATAGCGTCGGTAACGGGAACTGAGCACGGTAACGGAAACGGTAACGCCAGATCGAAATCGGCCGAGAACAAACGATAGCGGCAAAACGAGAACACCAAACGATAGCATGGTAACAAACGATATCAGAACGAGAACGCCGAACGATAGCTCGGTAACAAACGGTATAAAAAAAAAAAAAAAAAACGAGAACGTATTTTCCGTATTTAACCGTATTTTTCGTGTTGAGTTCATTTATTTCAGGTTACGATTTCGAAGGCACTCGAGAGTTGGCTAGCCGTCCACGCCCTCTCACCACAACCTACATTCTGAGCGAATCGGGTATATCATCACCGATCTCGCCATCCGACACGCCGGCGTCCCTTTTAGGTTAAGTTTTGTTTCCGTTTATTTTATTCATTTCAGCTAAAGTTACGTTTAGCGGGTTTGATAATTCCCGCCGTCGAATTAAAAAGATTACCTGGCGCTCAACGGCTCTCCCGGCGTCGAGGATGGTGAGATGGGCCGAAGGTAATGCGAATCACGAGATTCCCGTCGCAAATAATACGGAAAAATACGTATTCGATTAACTTTCGGATTTCACTTCAATTGTATTCCATCTGTATTCCAGTCGTGTGCAGCATCGCGATATTTACCTGTAAAGTAACAATGATCGTGATGCCTTACTGCAAGTGGAGCAAATGGCTCCTCGCAGATATGACAGACTGTTGCCTCGCTAAAATGACGCTCCTGATCTGCATTCAATGGCTCGATTGGCAAGATTTTATTCAGATAGCCTCGAACAGCTACTGTTCTGGATCTTAATTCATTTATGAACCATTGAATGCAATTGGGACCACGGTTGAAATTAAATTTAGAAAAAAAATCATCAAAGGAACATTGGATGTAATTTGAAACACTTTGTGGGATGTGCTGTTGCACTCCATCAACCATTGATTCAAGAACACATTTGAGATCAGCGTAGATGACGAATGGAACGGATTATTTGTAACGGTGATTTTCAAATTTTACATTTTTATCGCCATCGTTAGGCAAATTTTGTCTGGTTTTGTTGATTGCAAGACAATACCGTCTATGATTTTGGTACGATGACTCTCGATGAAAATGACACAGACAGCGATCACACAATATTTTTCTGTCGTCATGTCACGATATTCGACGACTCACTAAACGCGAAAGATTACCGATCCAAGCGAAGTGAAATACAGTATGGCAGTTGAGTTGATCGTCATCGTCATCGTCGTCGTCGTCGTCAACATCCATATCGATTCTATTTTCTATCGCGATCAAATGAATAATCGGCCTGCCCGATAATACATTGTTACTTATATATAGCGGCACTATCTCACAATCCGAATCGATGCCATAAACACTAAACGAAAAATTATTCAATGCTTCGAACTTTAGGATATCGGCCTAAGGTTTTGGAAAACTTATCCCCTCATATCGTAGAACTGAGCTGAAGTGCGGGTAGCTGCTGACCTGATCTGCATGTTTTAGTTTTTGTCCGGTGTGTAGAGCTGCCATGGTTGCCCATAACAAGCAGTGCTCATCTTTGTTTTCGATGTTCACCACAGCATGTTTCAGTTGAATTTTCCGTGGGAGTAGTGTGAATGTTGATGAACCATCTCGCAGTGGTGTATAATGGTTCATGTTAACAACGAGATTGATGTTCTCAACCATGGACCACCCGGAGTCACGTTCTTGGAAATTCTCCACTTTGGCGGTCAAACGTTTGGTGACATTGTCATCGAACCATTGATTGAGGTCGGTAGTCGGTGACACTATTTCGTTTTGGTTGTTGAAATATTTCGTTTCTTCAACTTTTTGGACGTCTTTAAGATTTCCAAATTTTCACGACAAAATAGTGTTCGCTTTAATATTGCCATCCGTTTTCAGAACGTCTTTCAATCGCTCGATGGCCAAATGCTTTGCGTCGATGAAAAATTTGTATAAATCGATTTGGCGTATGTTTGTGATAACATCGGTGCGAATTTGACTGTGGAAAGCACTATCCACATCATCCTATTGAACACTTATGTTGCTCACGATGTTGCCACCACCAACGACAATATTTTGTTATTGAAATTTCACCAACCATAATTGCAAAAGTGAAAGGGTATTTATTATTTACTGTTTTTAACTAACACACAGGTGTAAATGAGTTAGATTATTGTTTAAATGTTTTATATTTTGAAGCCTGATGTCATTCCAGTAACCAATGATTTCAGCACTTGTTTATCCTGGACCCAGTGTGCGCAATAAGCCGTAGGCACTTTCCATCATTTCAACAAGATCCGAATACATTTTACTATCCATGATCATTAACGTTACTACACTGAGAAAAATTGTGGATGAATGCCACTCGCTTCTGCACTAGCCTTTTATATATTCTTAGCGCGTACCATAGAGAGAGGCCCTAAAACCTACGGCCACGCCCACTATTTTTCGATGCAGTATCTGAGGTTGGATAACACGTTTCTGTAAAAATCCGGAGTAGGGGGATGCTCTTTTGGCTTATTTTAAAAGCTGCAATAATAAAACCATGAATAAGCGTGTTGAAACACGTTCGTGTAAACATTCGAAGAAACGCAACTTCTTAAAAACTTTTTTATCTTGTATAAACTTTGGAGAGGGAACGCGGCTTCTTGGAACCTTTTGTTTGAACAGCTGTAATAAGTAATAATAACACCATGGATGTTGAAACATGTTGAAACACGTTTGTGTAAACATCCGAGAACGCGCCTTCTTTCAACCTTTTTTATCTTGCGTAAACATTCGGAAGGAGCACGGCTTCTTTGAACCTTTTTTATCTTGTGAAAACATTTAGGGGAATGCGACTCCTTTTCATTTTTTATTTTAACAGCTGCACCGGAAATACGGCTTCTTGGAAACTTTTGTTTGGACAGCTGCAATAATGCCACCATGAGTGAGCGTGTTGAAACACATCGATGACTCATGCGACTCATTTTCAAACTGCGAAAGTTTTTTCGTCAGTATAGATTCAATAATTTTACTTAATTTTTCAATACTCAATCTTCACGATCACGTGCAACTTCTCCCCACTGCCCGAAGCGTGCACCCCCCATGTGTGCCACCTTGTCGTGGTGGGGGGGCTTGTAGGTCTATCCGCTGGAGCCCTGCCCGGTTAATCCGGGAGGCTCTTTGCGTTGTAGATCGACTAAGAGCGCACACAAGCCTAGCAGTGCTATTGCTGGCCCAGAGCAATACTGTAGGGGGCCAAGATGACCCACGAACGTCCGACCAATGGCGAATACTGGTTCCGCGGGGGTCAGACGGCCCAGCGATTGTAGACGGTGCCGTCATTTATGGCGGTAGCGTCTGCAGTCGCTGCCCGACCTTAAATGGGTTGAACTCGCGGGGGCAGTGGTGCATGACGTGTGAGTTGCGGTGCCAACTCGGGAACGGCACCCCATATGCCGTAGGGAGATTGGAAAGTACCCCCCCCCCCCCCCCCCCTTCCAAGGGGCCACCGGTCTGAGCCGCCGGTGGGAACAATGCAGGTAGTAGCACTCTCATGGTAGCCTTAGCTGTGTAGACCGAGAGCTTGTCCTCTCAGGTTACCACTATGTGCAGGCCTATTAGGAGCTGTATGCCGAGCGGTAATAAGCGAATAGCTTGAAAACCGTTACGCACCGAGGTGCACCAACAAGGACTGCCCGAAGCGTGCAGCTCTGTATATCATGTATACAGAACATGAAATTGATCACGAGTATCGAATCGAACGTGCCTTTCTATATTTTCGGTTTACCGACTACAGAGTCTCTGTTGGGAGTTCCTGCTAGCACGTACCACGAAGAGAAGGCACTACGTCCGCTATTTTCCAGCAAAACATCATCTCGATACGTGAGCGTGTAGCGCGTTTGTATAAGCATCCGGGAGATGGCGGTGCTCGCTTCTTGCCTCGGAGCAACTGTGTATTTACGCGTTGCAATACCATGCATTGACAGACCCCCAAAGAACATTCACAAAACTTTTGACATTTCAAAAAATAAACGAAATGGACTGACGCCCACATGATACGAAGCATGCACGCTGGGGCATAGATTTTCGAGCCTATCGGGACAACTCTCAAGGATGAAATATAAGTTGCCAACATTACCGATTGAAAATCTCGTGATATTTTCAGCTCTGCCGACAGATGTCACCTATTCTATAGTACCGACTGCTAGTAATTTTTAACACTACAGAGTACATCCAACAATAAAATGTCGGTATACAGAACTGTCGGTTACAACAGTGTAAAGTACCAACCCCTGACCTGAAAAAACAAAGCAGCGTCGGTCAAACAGTCTACATGATTGGATGGCAAACCGACGGTCGCAAGGTAGTCGTCGATTGAGGGTTCGTGTCTGAGCTAAAATTTCGATAAATTCCAGTCAATTGCTTGAGAAAACAGTTGTCTTCAAGGCAACGTCGGTTAAACAGTCCGCGTAGTAAACCCGCGGTCGGCAAAGTAGGCTTCGGTTGAGGGTTCGTGTCTAGGCTAAAATGTTGGTAAATATCGGTAATATCGATCTTGGGTCCGAACTGTCACTATCTTTCTACTTAATTCCTTTGTTTTGCGTCAAAAGAGAGACCACCCCGGTAGACTTGATCCACTAACTTCAAACCCAAAGAAACCGGTTGGCTTGTGCAACGATGCAACCCTAAATCACTTCAATTTTAACCACTTGAGTATAGCGCATACAATTTCTTAACAGTTGTTTTGACAAAAAACGACTATGTTTCGAATAATTTTGCATTGATTGATTGTAAGCCGATTCGTTCCCACGTAACAAAATTTTAATAAACGGTCCGATAAGTCTCGAATAGTCCGATTTTTGTTTAATTTCAATCAAACCAATCTTAATCACCTTGACATGCAGAACTTGAATAATTGGTACTTTGATGATTTTTGTGAAACGAACCGTCAATCATTTGTCGATGAGCACACATTCAAATGGTTGAAACTTTATTCAATTTGCTTCTTTTTTTTTGCACAAGCCAAATGTAAAGTTGGTCTAGTGTAACAGGACATCAAACGAACATATGTGATAAAAGTTATATGTAGTTGTAAATTACAGAAACGCGAAGAGCAAAAAATTATATTCTTGGGTCAACTGCTCAATGACACGATGAAACTGAGAGACGTGCTGCAGCAGGTCTACAACAAGGAAGAGAGTCTGTTCATCGTTCATTTGGTTTGCGGTGGACAATCGAAAATATCGTCGACTGGAAAAACGGGTGTCAGTGGTCTCACCGTCAATGGTCAATCAGCGACATTTGTTTCAGCGGCATCCGGGCCCGTTCAGGCCACCCCGGTGCAACAATATTACAGTCAGCTCAATAATCAACAAATGGCGTGGATGCAACAGGCTTACGCTCACTACCTCTCTCGGTATATGCAAATGTGAGCACACGCGTAACATTAATTTTCAAAAAATTTTACCATCGGTCAATAAACATCTTTCTATTCTGTTGATAGAATGACCGCTCAAGGAATAGAATTTGAAAGCAATCCTTTGTATACGCAACCACTGAACGGAAACACGAGATTCAGTGAGAATACGAATAACAACAATGTGACTACAACCTTTAATAACGAAGAGAACGAAGTGGCAGAAATCGAGGTGACTGAAGGTCAAGGGCTCACTAGGGTTGGAGGTGCTCCAGCAGGTCAGCAGCAAGTTGCGAGAGATACAATCGTCGCAAATAACAACCATAACGCACCGGCCAACGAGGCGGTCGGCGGTGTCCCTTTGAATCGCGATTGGCTCGACGTATTCGACATGCTTTCGAGGATTATCGTCCTCTCGAGCATCGTATATTTCTATTCTTCTCCCTCACGATTTCTCATTGTTACTTTTCTCGGATTCGCTATTTATTTGTGAGTTTAATATGCGATTCAGTCGTAATTCACCTCCGATGTAAATCTCTGTGAAATTAAATATAATTTTCCATCTCTACCTACAGAATTCAGGGTGGATTCTTCAGGGGCCAACCGGCATTTCTCGCTGAGAACAACAATGCCCGAGTAGTCGATAACAACAATCGGGTGAGACAAAACGAGGTTATCCCCCCTGGTGACGAAATTCCTGCCCCCGCTCAACAAGCTCAGCGAATTCCATCAGGATCCTTAGGGGACCAGCACGTTGAAGCGACGAGAACGAATCTAAACGAGGAGAATGAGAGACCGGGCGCCTGGGCCTTTACTTGGACATTTTTCAGCTCTTTCTTCGCGTCTCTTATTCCCGATCAACCGAACGTCATTTAATCGATGAAAAATTCGTCGTTTTTTTTCTAACCAATCTCTTGTTCTCTCAATCCGTCAATCTCCTCTCACCCCTTGAGTAGTTCCAATAATTTAGAGAGTTGTATTATATGTATTTTTCGTGAATAATTCGAATACAGGAATTGTCAAAAAATAAGACAAGAAAAAAACATGCAGGGTTACGAAAAAACCCGTGTAGCAATAAGTCTAGATGGGACTGTCAAAATTTTATTATTATTGTTATTATATTATGAGGATGGAGATGATTAGACAGAAAAACAAGGACCGATTCGTTTCGGTACACTGGATAAACCTTCAGGGAACTGAAAATGACGCGTGCTAATAAAACGTACTGGCCTTTTTTGAAAAAGAAAGTTGAATTGGTTTCGAACCCTTGCGTAATTGTAAACCTCCCAGATATTGTACTATATTATGAACACGGTATATTTTTCATGATTGTTGTCCGGATGTTGATCGATTCCGTACCGAGAATGTACACTGTATATAGATAGATTTATATGCATAATATGACAATGTATATTCATATTATGTTGTGTTTATTTGATACCGGGGTGATTGCCTACGATAGGCATCCCACTCGATTGAATACGTAGTACTGTTACAATGACGAGGAGATGAGAATTAATTAAAACTCGTGTATGTATATGAGGGATTCCACGTCGCTTCGACTAATGAAAAGACCTCACTATTTTTAAATGTTCTGTAATCTTGAGAACATAAAATAATAGTCACTAGGGGTGTCTGTGATTTTGTTGAAATTTTTTTATCTAGCCATTTTCAAGAATGCTGACTTAAAAGGCCAGGGTGATTTTACTTCAACTCAATGTATTCAGAACCATGGTACGGATAAAAAATGTTATGTAAGTGAAAGTTACAGTTTTGAATTAACTTTCGCCAGGAATATCGTTAATTTTTTAAGTTAAGTTAACCTGAGTTTTTCTAAAAAAATATAACTTTTCGGCAAGTTGAGCACCTTTGATTTCGCTAAATTTTTTCTGAATTTTCTATTAGTGTTGACATACCAGAAAAAAAATGGCATCATGTGCCATAAACTCGTTTGGCAGATATGATTTTTTTTTAATTTACGTCCGCACGTATTTCACCTAGTACTGGGTCGCTCCAGGTACCGTAACCGTAATTCTATGAGCTTAACATTTATGTGCCCGATCTACTTCCCTCTTGTTGCCCCCGCAGCTGACTACCCTCACTGTATCGCTGTATTAAACAGATATCCGGTAAATTATTATTTTGTATAAAAAATAGTTCATTTTTCTCTATACTAGAATTTCTCTATCTATATAAGTGTTTGAGTTTTTTATTTTTTTATTTTGAGAAATGGGTGAAAAGTTTCAAATTCTTTCTTTTCGTCCCGGATCATCAAACGAATAGTTTCATCAATACACCCTTTAAAAATTCAAAATTACGGGATTTTTTAAAATGAGAAAAAAATGTTCAAAGATTGATGTTTTAAAAAAAATTAAGAAATTTCGTTCACGTGTTAAAAAAAAAATTACCGAAAATTGATTAAACAATGTTCTTTTAAATAATTTATAAATAATACGCTGGATTTTTTATCATTAAAAATCTATGTTCTTAGCATTTTAAATATGGTTAATGTTTTGAGATTTTTATCTCATTGCCAAGTACTCCAAATTCTCACTGAAGCTCACTTTTAGTCGAGAATGTATGAATAATAGTCTTGATTTATCGTATATTTTTTTTTCTTTTACATTGACGAGTGAAAAAATATAGTGCTTACGAGAGTACATCATCATTGATATTTGAGACCACATACGCCACGAATATAAGCCAAGTAGCATTACCCTTGCAGGGATTTTCAGTGCGATAAAGCCATCAATCTCATACCTATCTTAGTCTCTAAAAATTCCGAAAAAAATAATAATTCTGCAGATACATTAAGTTGAAGTAAAGTCACCCTGGTCTTTCAAGTCAGCAGATCTTAACAACGGCTGGATAAAATTAAAAAAAAAAAAAGGTAAATAAGTCGAAGTGCGGCTCCAGCTGTAAATCGCTCGTGGATTTTTTATGTGATCAATACTTATGGGGAAAAGCTGCAGCAGCGTCATTTAAGGTAGTCCTAGCGTTTTTGCACATAGTGCACAATCGCATGAAATTTTGATACGTCAGTCTTAAAGCACTCTCCAATGCACCTGCAAAGTTAGAGTGTACCTTAACGACCTTTTTAGCGAGAAAAATTGAGTTAAAAATCACGATTTTAGCATAGCGACTATAGGAAGAATCATGATCGCGCGGAGATTACCTCGAAATTCATACACTAATATAGTCAAGAATCACACAACCAAACGCTCATTTTGTTTTAAAAATATTGAGGATTCAGATTTTCACAAAAAAACATAAGCTCAACGGATGTTTGAAAAAGATTTTACGAATTTTCGGTAGCCACGGGTACCGACTCTCTCTTGTTTCATGCATTCCGCCATGTCTACGTTTCCGCTGATTCCCCCCCGCCGGTCGCGCTAGAACTACCTTAAGACGTGGGAAGCCCTGCAATGGCAAATGAAAAACAAAAATTCCCGTATATTATTCAATTTCGCATTGGTGTATTATACGGCTTGATATTGTACTGGTGCATTATAACGCTTGTACAAATGTACGTTCGTAAGAACGATGTACATATAGACATGATGCGACGTAAACAAAGACATGATGCGATGTAAGAATACGCATATGATGCGATGTAAACATAGGATAAGGAGAATAAAGGTAAGGATATTCGATATGCGATACTTTTCGAGCAATGGTTTGCGACGGGTATATGTAGCGCTTGTACAAGCGATTATGTACACAGACATGATGCAATGTAAACAAAGACATGATGCGATGTAACATAGGATAAGGAGAAGAAACGTAAGGATATTCGATATGATAGTCCTTTTCAAGAAATGGTTTGCGATGGATGTATTGTAACGCTTGTACAAGCAGTGAGCAAATTTAAAATGCGCACCGACAGTATTGAATTCCTTCAAAATCACGGCGTTTTATTGCGTGAAGTCACATATACAACGTGGAAATCCTGCGATGCTACACGAAAGTAGCTTGCAATGGTGTTGCCAAAGACGACACAAAGAAAAAAAAGGAATACGAATTATTTGGCGGCGGTATAATTTCAAACAATTTCTCCGGTCTAAAATCTGGCTACGCAATGCCCATATATATCTCCGGAAGAGTGTTGCATGTTCTCATCCATCAGTGTGGTAAAACGAAATAAAATCGAAAAAAAAAAAAAAATTCCCCGTTACAGGGCTTCCCCTGTCTTAAAATGACGCCGTTACAGCTTTTCTCCATCGGTACTGATCATATAAAAAATCCACGAGCGATTTAAAGCCATAGCTGCACTTCGACATATTTACCGCCGTCAATCGATCTTCTCCGTTTTTTAATAGGATATTTTGATTCAAAAAAAGTTTGTTCTTTTTAGAATGGCTGACGGCTACCTTTGTGCAGATTTACACAACTTGAAGGCTTGATTATGACTAGAAAGAAGAACCTTTCGAAACGACTTACGGGAAATACATCATCCGTTTGATTTAACAGACATTGAATTCAAGGAATGATACCGTCGAACAAGGAGAGTATCAGGCCTCCGGGTCATGAATTCTGCTGAAACTTGCAGGTGTGTTTCATTAGCCCTAAAAATTGAGCCTCTTATGCGTAGTTCTGTGTAATATGCCTTTTGTCGTTTGCTTCATCACATAGAATACAATTTTTAAGTAATTTATTAGTCCTTTACTACTGCTCTGTACTAATTCAGCCAACTTGGATATGTTATTGATACTTTGTCAGCTGATCATAAAAATGAATATTCCACATGATAATTTACCGTATTCAATGTTGATTGCTGCAGCTAGACCGATACATGCTACACACAAGTGATGAAAAGTGAAGCGAAGATTTATATTACAATTCGTCTTACGAGAATACGTATAGTATTTTCAAGCATGAATACTAGCGTTTTCCCATAAAACGAATTGTAATATAAATTATTATTACTTCGCTTTTCTTCGTTTATTAGTTTATTATTATTTCTTTATATCGTTTATTATTATTATTAAGTTTATTATTATTATTTTATCGTTTATTATTATTTCTTCACTTTTCTTCGTTTGTGCGTAGTGTGTATCAGTCTAGCGGCAGTGACCAACATTGAATACGGTAAATTAACGCGTGGAATATTCATTTTTATGATCAGCTGACAAAGTTTCAATACCATATCGAAGTTGACTGGATTAGTACAGAGCAGTAGCGAAGAACTGGTAAATTAGTTAAAAATTGTTTTTATGTCATGAAGCGAGCGACAAAAGGCCTATTACACAGAACTACGCATAAGAGGCTCGATTTTTAGGGCTAATGAAACACACCTGCAAGTTTCAGCAGAATCCATGACCCGAAGGCCTGATACTCTCCTTGTAAGTGCAAATCTGATATCAGACCTTGTTGATGCATTACAACCACGATTATAGCATACAAAGATCACCGGTCTATCCCCCGAAGCAAAAACTTCTAAACACTGGTTTACTACTCATAGAGAAATATCTGTCAAAATGGAAAAAAGTTATGGGAAGCAATGTGTAATATCTAATGTGCCTGGATTTTCTGAGTTTGTACATTGAAATTTGTAATTTAACTGTAATTAAATGATTCATGAAAAACAGTAATATAGTGTTCATTTAAAACAATATAGACTTAACATATCTTTTTGTTACAATTAAGTTTAGCGATGCGATATAAAATTCTAACTGCAAGCAACAAAATGAAATATTTTGAAATTTTGGACTTTGAAAGCTCAAATCATCCAATGTAAGCCCCACAAAATGTTTACTATGAAAAAATATAAGCTTTTACCCTGACAGAACGTGACACCGTAATTTTTCGGTGTTGAGTGTCACGTGTAGGGTGTCAAATGACAATTTTAACACCGAAAAAATTGAGTGTTGGACACCCATCTGAACGCGGCTGTTTTGGGTGTTGACACTCAAAAAAAGCGGTGTCTACACTGATTTGAGTGTTGACACCCAAAAAAACGGTGTTGACACTGATTTGGGTGTCGGCACCCCAAAAAAACGGCGTCGACACTGATTTAGGTTATGACACGGTAATTTTACGGTGTTGAGTGTCACGTGTAGTGTCAAATGACAATTTTAACACCTAAAAAATTGGGGGTCGACACCCATCTGAACAAGGCCGTTTTGGGTGTTAACACCCAAAAAAACGGTGTCGACACTGATTTGGGTGTTGACACCCAAAAAAACGGAGTCGACACTGATTTAGGTGTTGACACCCAAAAAACAGTGCTGACACTGATTTGGGTGTCGACACCCAAAAAAACGGTATCGACACTGATTTGAGTGTCGACACCTGAAATAACGATGTTGACACTAATTTGGGTGTCGACATGCAAAAAAACGGTGTTGACGTTCGAGTGGGCATATAAATATGCTTGTATATTCATTCCATTATGTAGGAAGAAGTGTCCACTGTAATTCTCCAGAATTTCGGTGTTGACACTTAAAAAAGCCATAACATTCATACGTGCACGAATACCGTGTCAACACTAAACTATTTAGGTGTCGACAACGGAAACAGTCTCAGTCTAGACCAGTGTCAACACTGTCTTTTAAGGTGTCGATACCCAAATCAGTGTCGACACAGTTTTTTTTTGGGTGTCGACACCCAAAACAGTTTCGACCAAGTTCAGTGTCAACACCGTTTTTTTGAGGTGTCGACACCCAAATCAGTGTCGACACCGTCTTTTTGGGTGTCGACACCCAAATCAGTGTTGACACCGTTTTTTTGGGTGTCGACACCCAAAACAGTTTCGACCAAGTTCAGTGTCAACACCGTTTTTTTGAGGTGTTGACACCCAAATCAGTGTCAACACCGTCTTTTTGGGTGTTGACACCCAAAACAGCCTTGGCAAAGATCGGTGTCAACACCGTTTTTTTTTTGTGTCGACACCCAAGTAAGTGTCGACACCGTCTTTTTGGGGTGTCGACACCCAAATCAGCATCGGCCCAGATCAGTGTCAACACCGTTTTTTTTTGTGCCGACACCCAAGTCAGTGTCAACACCTTTTTTTGGAGTGTTGACACCCAAAACAGCGTACGTCCAGATCAGTGTCAACACCGTTTTTTTGGGTGTATACACCCAAATCAGTGTCGACACCGTCTTTTTGGGTGTCAAATGGTCATTTGACACCCATCGCTTGGGTGTCACGATCTGTCAGGGTACTATAAACTTATTCTATTATTACCTTATAACTTTGGTGTATACCCATTAAAGTTGAATATAGGGTGTAAACTTTTTGGGGAAAAAAATTGCGGCGAAAATAACGTTTAAATGACGTTTTGAAGACATTTGCAGCAAAGAGTATGTTCCTTTTTTCACTGCCAGTGCTTACAATATTGCGGCTTGCAGCGCACTGTGGAGATTGTTCCGAAATAGAATTCGGTGTTTGCAGGACTGCGTGTGCTTAACACATTTCTGTCAGCTTCTGTAAACTGTTTTGGGGAAAAAATTGCGGCCAAAATAATCTTGAAGAGTCATCGAGCACACGTGACCAACTCAGAATCGAGAGTAGCGCCTCTCGCGGACAAATTTGAAAAAAATGCATGTAGAAGTTAGCGCCGCTTGCGGCAGATATGTCAACCAATGCATTCAGTAAAAAGTTACGGATGTCGATAGGGTAGGGTGTAAATGTTACGGTGGTGGCGCATGTTTCATGAAGGGCCCCGATCGCTCCCATTGACCCTCAAAGCTTATTTTATCTTAGGGCTCACTTTACGCTTACGCCATCACTTCTGCTTCTCCGCTCTTACCGGCAATCGTGACTAGCGAACCTAGCGTCGTTAGTAGCCGGAGCTGTAAAATACATAGCATGTACTGTCATATAGCCGTGAGCACGAACTTGGCGTCTCCGATTCTATATTCCGGATGATGACTTCGTTTTTCATCGAAATAGGGTGGAATTTTTTTTAAAAAGTGCAGTGAAGTGGCGAGCAGTACGCTCTGGTCCGATAAAGAGTGGCAGATGTGTGTGAAATTAATAATAAAATGAACTTGTCAGTTGGCGAGAAAAGCGTCGTGGCAAACGACAACCGCCTCGAGTTTTCGATAATTTATTGTGCCTCAAAAAAAAAAAAATTCCACGGAGCAGAGGACCAGAGCGTATATTTTACTGGTCGAACAAATTTATTTGTTTTGTTTAATTGTGGAATACTACTGTATTTTCGGCGAAATCCGGAATATAAAACATCTAGGGAATTTTAGTTCACTCATTGCCACTTGGCGCTTCGTATGCCCTCGCTCGATGACTCTTAAACGACGTTTTTAAAACGTTTTTTCGACCATTCAAAAAATACATTTTTGCGTGTGTTACGTCATGCGACTTTTCGATGATTTGAAGAATCAAAACATCGCTAAAACATACAAACAGATAAACAAATCTGCATGTTTCGTGAATGGGTACATCAAATATATATATGTATATAATATATACAGTGAAGAAGAATGAAGAATATATATATTGTAACGATATTGCAATGCCCCCCCCCCCTTTTTCTACTACGCTTCGGCAACGAAGTCAAGCGCGCCGAATCAACGCATCGTGAGGATCCGGCTTGATAGTAGAGAGGGGACGAAGTCGAGCACGGTGAACAGACGCGTCATGAGAATCCGGCTTTAACGGCGGAGAGGGGAGAAGCGCAGAGGATTCTGGGTGACAGCCCTGGACGGGTATAAAAGGAGGGATTTCGGCCACTGAAAAGGCACTTCGCTCCGAAACCGGAGCAGAAAAGCTCTAACCAGCCGACTCTGCTCTAGTTCGGAAAAACCCACGAAGTCTTGTAACAAATTCCACTTTATTTCAAATTGAAAATAAAGTGACACAATGAAATTTCACAAAAATAGCAAATATATACTTTATTTATTTCGAGAGGCAATTCGCCGATGCTCGAAAATTCGCGTAATACACAAAAAAAGAAAAACAATGGAATAATATATTACGAGGCTCGACTGACTTCGATACGCGCGAGAACTCGGGATCTTGGGCGTCGAATAAGCGTTGTTCAAGAATATTTATATATTGACATCACCCGACTCAAGAGCCAATATTTCGCACGCTCGAGTGACCGTGACTTCGGAACAGGTATATAACAAAGGAAAACCAAATCGTAGCGGCCCAGATAGACCACTGACGTCTAATATACGTATATTTTAGGTATATATGTATATGATATGTATTGTAACGATATAGCAAAACCCCCCCCCCCCTTTTTGTCTATGACGCTTCGGCGACGAAGTCAAGCCGAATCAACGCGTCGTGAGGATCCGGCTTGATAGTGGAGAGGGGACGAAGTCGAGCGCGCCGAACAGACGCTTCATGAGAATCCGGCCTTAACGGCGAAGAGGGGAGAGGCGCAGAGGATTCTGGGACACGGCCGAGGACGGGTATAAAAGGAGGGATTTCGGCTACTGGACGGTACTTCGCTCCGAGACCGGAGAAGAGGACGGAGCTCTAACCAGCCGACTCTGCTCTAGCCCGGAATGACCCTCGAAGTCCCGACGAGACAGTTACTCTGCCCGACGACAGAACGCCATTAGTCAATTAAAATCACCTAAAGAATTTAGAGTTTGTATTAGAATCCAAGTTTCCTCATCCAATTCCGAGTGCCAGCAACGGATTTCCTTGGGATGACCTCGGATTTCCCGCCGTTGGGCTCTACCAAAAATATCCGCTTAATTTCCGAGTACTAGCAACGGATTTCCTTGGGATGACCTCGGATTTCCCGCCGTTAGGCTCTACCTAAATCTTCCACTTAAATTCCGAGTGCCAACAACGGATTTCCTTGGGATGACCTCGGATTTCCCGCCGTTGGGCTCTACCTAGATCGTCCGCTTAAAATTCCGAGTGCCAACAACGGATTTCCTTGGGATGACCTCGGATTTCCCGCCGTTGGGCTCTACCTAGATCGTCCGCTTAAAATTCCGAGTGCCAACAACGGATTTCCTTGGGATGACCTCGGATTTCCCGCCGTTGGGCTCTTCACTCCTAATTAAAAACCTACCTCTTCTATCATTAGAGAAATTTGAATATAACAAGGACACCAAAAGCTGTTGTGATATAAAAAAAAAATATATTATGAATAAAACATAAGAAATACGAGAGAAACGACTGTAACGAATAAGAGAAAGAAAAATCAAGAAATATTTGAGTCTCTTTTCACCTGCTCCGTATATCACGAAGCGCGAATTCACGCGTAGCGTGAATCCATGTCATAAGGACATAAGCGTACCGTTACAGTATACGTCTATGATAGACTTATATTATACGTATATTATACGTATATTGAGTGTATATTGTGGTGCTATTTAACTGATGTAGTGAAAGAATTTTATATACGTATATTTTACGTATATTATACAATAAGCATTTGACATCAAATTATATACATATATTATATGTATAAGGAACATCTACTTGGCGATAGAAACGAAGCCAACTGCATTGCTGTCAAAATCACGTATTATATACGTATATTGGACGTGTGTTTTTCAACAATATCTCCGTAGAATTTTATACATCTCATATACGTATAATATTCGTTCATTATCTTTCGGTTGTAATTCCCGGATCTGAAGCATATATATATATATATATAATGTACATACGTACATTGAATATTTATATATATTTATATATAATTATAGCTTCAGATCCGGGAATTACAACCGAAAGATAATGAACGAATATTATACGTATATGAGATGTAAAAAATTCCACGGAGATATTGTTGAAAAACACACGTCTAATATACGAATATAATACGTGATTTTGACAGCAATGCAGTTGGCTTCGTTTCTATCGTCAAGTAGATGTTCCTTATACATATAATATATGTATATAATTTGATGTCAAATGCTTATTGTATAATATACGTAAAATATACGTATATCACGTATACATATCATATACATGTATATTTGTAATATATGTATATTAGACGTCAGTGATATATATGAGATATATATAAGTGGATGGATAATTTCTTACAATTAAAATATATTTTATAACACTTTATTTACATTATATGATGTATACTATATAAATACATTATAACACAAAGATCGCGCGCAATAAGTTTTGCGCGCGATCCGAATTGAGATCATGAACCTATATATATATATATATATAGTATATATATGGACTCCGTCTACCGTCCTAAACGTGATGGCAGCAGAACTGAGTGAGACAGAAAATAGAGGGGCTATGTTCTATCTCTCTTTGCGAAGACTATAGTTAGAGTGAATCAGACAAGTTATGGAATTTTTAGAATTTTGGATCCGCCATATTGGATTCACCACGTTCAATTTTGTAATTTCTTTAAAAACTGACATGGTTATACTAAAAACAGGTTGAAGACGCGACCACCACCATCCCTTGAGTAGCTCCTAACATACAACTGATCAAGTGTTCTCTGGCGTGTCAAATACATGATATGAATTACCACAGTACATAAACAGTCGATAGCGTAGTGGGTAGCGTGTTAGAAAGATAGGTAGGATAAGTAGGTAGGTCGCAGGTTCGAGTCCCCGTCAAAGCAGAATAAAATTCTATCGAGAAATCCATGTAGAATTTATTTTTTTTTTAGTGTAACTCTTCTATGACCTATAACAACGACAAAATGCGTATGGAACCGCCAGTAATGTTTTTCGTTGTTGTTTATGTTTTTTAAAAATATTATTGTGCTGTGCGTAGATTTGATGTATTTTCGACGTCTTATATACGTCATTTTTTATGTATATTCGACGTCTTATATACGTCAAATATACAGATATTAGCCGGACATTTAGCTCTTCAGTATACGTACTAAATACGTCTTACAGACGTCGATGGCGACGTCGTATATACGTATATTAGACGTCAGTGTTCTATCTGGGGGACCGCGGTCAATATCTCGCATTACCCACACCATACATATTACAATAAGCGACGAATCGTTTGTCCGATTCGTCGGAATCACACTTGAGATAAAAAAAAAAGAAAAATAAAGAAATGATGAGGACACAAAAAAAAAAGGAATACAAAAATCACGGGGTTATTGCGATCGAATGATGGCCGTGGCGATTCCTCGACCTTGACCGAACAAACGAGACTAGACTCGTATAATGTGTCGTCTATGACGACCTCAAATTTAGCAGGAACTCGAGTTGAGTTTTATGAATAAGAAAATGAATTTAAATTAATTCTGGAATGTTTGATTTGAATAAACGGCGTCACAATTTCAGATCGCGATCTGTGACGCGTCACCTCGAAGAAATATATCTATATAGACGGGGACTTAGCTGCGTCGTGGCTCGAAGATGAGGAGAGCGCGGCGTGGAGAGACAAGATGGCGGATGCCGTCGTTTCGCATAACAGTCACGTCGTGGTTCGCTCGATCTTTCTCTCTCTAAATTTGTGTTGAAATCAATATACTTCAGTCAAAATTATTTTTCAAAGTAACAAATAATTTGGATAGTTGGATTTTTTTTTATGTGGCTTAACTAAACTTCATCGATCGTGTACTAGTTCAATTTGTGATGCCAATGCCTAAGAAAATCATTTAACAATTTGATTTAGTCCGTACAAATATTATGAATTTGTTATCCATAAGGCAAAAATCGGTTGCTTTTCACACCACATTTAGTTGGAGCTTTTATAGTGACCAACTTGCATGGTTTCTTTTTTTAAACTAAATGATTTGTTCATTGAACATAATGTATTTATTCTAATAGACTTTATGAACAGTTACTTTACAGAACACAATCTGAATAACTAATTTTCGTAAGTTGACAAAATAATTTGTCTCATTTTGAACATATTTTTTAAAATCATTATAAACATCTTTTTGCGTACTTTTATCTATGAGAAATCAGAATTTCTCAACGGAAGCCTTTTTTTTAAGCAAAACTGCTTCCAGTAGTTGGTTCGTCGCTTAATTTAATTCGTTATAATTAACGAATCAAATTGTTGAACTATTTTGTTAAACCAAAAGCACTAATTTATTACCAAAACCGAAATTTAGTTGGATTGGTTTTGAAAGTGTTGTCTGAAACAGATTTTGGCCGACTAAATATATTTAGTTGTTTGAAATAAGTTTTTTGTCAGTGTACATAAATCGTTGAACACAACTTTTGTTATGACAAATTCAAACGCATAACTCAGAATCGCCTCTTTGTCTTGATTTATTGAAAATACGTATTTATTTCAACTAAACGTAGTACCAGTTTAATCGTTCGAATTTTGTTGAATTTTGATCGGCACGCAAGCGCAAGCGATCACGGGATATTCGTTTGAATTAACTGTTGCCAGTTTGAATTGTAAATGATATTTGTTTTATTTTGTAGTTGTGACCCACCATGCAGCTTATATATGAAATTTAATGTAATGAAATTCACTAGAAGTCAATAGCGCAATAAGTAGCGTCCCGGGTTAGTAAGGCAGGCATTAGGTAGGAAACTTGTAGGTAGGCAGTTCAAATCCCAGCCCAGGCAGAAAATATGTAACGTGCGTAAATATCGACGTGGCGCTTTTTTTTTTTTTTAAATTAAAATCCTGTTACACTATTTATGTCATAATGAATATATTATGATTTTATTGATTATAAATACCATTAGTTAATTAGATTAGATTCAAATGAATTTTTTTTCAGTGTAGTTGAAACAACAAATTTTTCCCGTCGAACAAATATATTTTAGTTGATTATACTAAAATGTGTGCTGCAACCACAAAACTCTTGAGCCTGGTGGTGACCTCAATTGTCTTTTGAATTGTATGAATAGTTCGATAAGCCGTACGTACAATTTGGTTGACATAAATTTTTTTTGTATGTTAAGGATGTATAAGCACTAGCTTCACGATCATATAAAAATCTGAATTTTTTATATGGTGTAGCAGAAGTGTATATGATAAAACCTGCAAAATTTCAAAGTGGATCAACGACTCTTTACGCGAGTAATTAATTCGTGAAATAAAGATATTTATCCCACGCCATATACGAATTCTGGGCTGACGAAACTTTGAAACAGAAATTCGTATCGTTCACGATCAGATACGATCAATATTTAAACTGTTAAATGTTCAGAAAACTATCACGATTACATACGGTCCATAAAAAATGGGGATTAACGAACCTTTTGACATACAATTATCGATTTTAAGGAAATTTTTCGCGAGTGTCGCATAATGAGCGGTCCGACTCTCTCTTGTTTCATGCGTGCCCCTTGCTCACCGCGCTCACCCGCGCCCACGTTTCCGCTCATTTTCCGCCACCTTGTGCTCATACATCCTTAACAGTGACGTACTCGATATAACTGAATTTTTATTCATTGTTATATACTGGTTCTTGTTTATTTTCTCAATTTTTTGTTCGAATAGTATATTATTTTGTGAATTTGAGTTTAGGTGTTCTGCGATCACAAATTACATGTACATTGAAGATATAATTATTTTTATACTAACAAAATATTATACGTTCAAAGTCTTCCAATATTTTAATGCAACACTCAATTTTGTTGATTTAAATCACGATTTATTTAATTCATTATCGAAATATTTTGATAAATTCTACAAATATTTTGTCGTGCGTATGGGACTAAATAATTTAGTTGCATCAAACGTATTTCAAGCTTTTCAACCAAATTTTTTTTTCAGTGTGTGTGTGCTGTGTATATATAGTATATATAATACATATATTCCGCGGACTCCGATCCCACAGGGTTCCAATCGTAGCTGGCGAACTCAGGAAAAAATTTAGGATAAAATTCTATTATTTTAGGCATTATTTTCACGGTATTATAACTTTTTCATGCTCCATCATCCGATAATCGTTGTTGGTGCTGAAAGAAACGGGGAAGAAAATTAAAAAAAAAAAAAAAATAATTACCTATTGTCGCGAATTATCAAGCTCTTTCGCCTAATTATCATTGTTGATGCTGCGAAAATGGCTTTTGTAATTTTATCCATTACCAATGACATTGAGGAAAATTGATTGATTTTAATTCGATAGAATAAAAGTGAATTTAATTTAAATGAATTTTCTTATTCGCTTCAGCCTATAAAGGTATAGTTGAATTTGAAATAACGGGATAGTTGAATTTGAAAAAGAATTTAATCAATATTCGGAAAAGAAAAGTAGCCTAAACTATAGACAATTATAAAAAAAATATTATATATAGATTAGGGTGTATCGAAAAACTACTTTTTTCGAATTTCGACACGGACTAGTGTGGAAAGTGTCGGTTTTGATATAAAAATAAAGTGGTTTCAAGGAGAACACTTTTGGTTAATATCTTCAGCTTGAGCAAACGGTTTTAATCGGATGTATCTTCCCAACCGAAAGTGATGTTCGTCGACAATATTGCATACTTCACGATAAGATAAAAAACGGAAAAAATTCAACCACAATAAAGACGATAAGAAGATTAATTTTGAATATTAATAATGCCAAAAAGTTATCAATAAATTGTTTAAACAAAACATTGTTTAACAAATTTTTAGGGAATGTTTTTTTTGTCATGTGAAATGAATTCGTTGATTTTTCTGACTACACATGCATTTTTTTTAAATTTTCTTATCATTTTGAAATTTCGGTTTTCGGAAATTTGTAAAGATTGTATTTACGAAACTATTCGTTCAATGCCCTGGAAACGTCTTAATTGTAATATACAACGTTTTTACGAAAACATATCCAAAATTCACGATTTTTCCTTCATTTTTCAAAATTAAAAAATTTTCGAAAACCAAAATTTCAAAACGATAAGAAATTTTTATGAAATTTCATGTGTAGTCAGAAAAATCAACAACTTCATTTCACACGTGTCAAAAAAAACTTTCCCTAAAAATTTGTTAAACTAAAAATCTGTATCAGTCTCTAACTGATTTTACAAATCCTAATCTGGGCCGGTACCACAAGGGCGGGGGAGTAGAGAAACAGTACCGGTTCTAACTCAAGATCCCTACCCCGACATTTACCGACATTTTTTAGCTCAGACATGAACCACTTAGCCAAGACATGAACCCGGGAGGGGTGGGGGTTGATTTTGATGGTGGCATTCGAATGTTGCTATCTCTAACGACTGGAGGGCACCCAATCTCTTATGGGTCGAGACATTGGGGGGGGGATAGCTTTGAGGGTGGTACTGGAATGCCGCTATCTCAGGGAGCGGCGGTGCGCCTAATTTTTCAAGGCGGCATTTGATTGATGATTATCAGTTAGACTGGCGTCTCTGTAGAGGGGGGGGGGGGTGGCTAGTTTTGAGGGTGGTATTAGAATGCCGCTACTTCTGGCAGCTGCAGTGCACCTTGTCTTTCATGCTCGCATTAAAATGTTGTTATCTCTAACAAGTAAATAGTGCGCCGGAGCGTTAGACCTTTCAACCACACACGACGCTACCCTCCCGGGCCAGTGCGTCTGTTTGTCGCAACCTTATCGTTGGTCATAAATCATTTCTGTTTGTGTGCTAAGGACCAGACCGCAGTCTGTGGAAAAAGCCGAACATGAGGTCATAAAATCTTAGAGGTGCCTATGATAGTGTGTCTCGTCGGTCCTCGGCACCTGAAGGAAAAACATCGAAATGCCCCTAACAGGTATTCTTCTGACCGAATTTATATGAGCGTTTCCATGTCACTGACTGGTGCGTGAGCAGATGTAGTGCAGGGTGCTGCGGCAGATCTTTTTTCAAACCGCGATGAAATTGGGACGAAGAGGAGATTGAAAATATGGAAAAGCACGTTCGATTTGATACTCGAGCTCAAATTCACGTGATGTATGCATGGGATTATGCGTACAGAGCCGCTCGCCGAGGCCGGTGGGAAGAAGTTGCACGTGATCGTGAGCGATTTAGATTAAGAATTGAAAAATGCGGCAAACTGATGGAATCTGTATTGATGAAGAAAAAATTTGACGGAAAATGCAATACTGATTAAATATGCGTCATCGACGTGTTTCAACGTGTTTCGAACCCTCGAGCCTTCGAGAGCGGATGATGCTATATTGCATGTCTGAACACGCTTGAGCTTATAGAGTGGTGGATATACGTCCAAAGTGCCGACTATGACGCCAGAGATTTTGACAAACCGTCGGAAAATGAGGCTTTGATGTTCATGGAATGTCGCTATGACGTGCTCAGTCGCTTTCTTGCCATCAGCATGGATGGATATCCTGACAGCGTCCTCGGAGCCAAATATCCGTGGGAATTATCAAGTGATGATTTTAAGAATATAACGAAGCCTGTGCTTTTAAAATATTTTAGTCGATCAATTCACATGCTTTATGATCGCTTACCCGAAAATCCGTGCCGACAGTGAAATTATGTCATATCTGCCTTGTATGGAGCATTGGAATGCGCCCCACATCATGACTCATATCGATGGCCCTGCAGCCTCTATACGGAATTGCGAAATGTGTCGCTCCAAAGTGTAGGTGGAGAAAAATCCTATTGGGTCCTAGTTTTGAGGGTTGGTGGTGGGGGGGGGGGGGGGGGGTTGAGAATTCGGAAGACCTATATAAGCTCAAGATGCACACCTGAACTGCAGCAGTTTACATGAAAGACAAGCGACGTGAGCTGAAAGAACGATTGCTCCTGCTTTTGAAAAATATTGAGGAAGTGAAAAATCTTATACGTTGGAGAGAGGATCTGGGATTCATCACAAACAGATTAAAAAATACATAAATAAGTTGAAATGGATTTCACAAGTATCAACAAGGTGGGAATAATGGCGGAATTTTTGCCAACAAAAAAATTGGCTGAACCCTCCGTTCAGGCAGATCATCCGATCTCCGACCTGAGAATAGTCGAAACGAAATTCGGGAGGAGGATCGTGGCGGATATCACCAACGAATTCTCAGTATTCTTACCTGCAAGAAGCGTTTGACGAGAACAAAGAAATATTCAAAGAGATGATTGACGCTGCGCATACAAATCAACTTTACATGAACTACTTCGGTGGGAAATATAACAGCGTAGAATTCAAACGCATCTGACGCCATCAAACCATCAATCCATCCCCTAGCGGTAAAAGCAACCGGTTGTCTCGCGTAAAACAACCCTATATACGAGCAACCGGGCAGACAACGGTTGCTTTGTGCAAAAAAGCAACCGCAAAAGATGCAGTTGCTTGCGGTTGCTAGTTGCTGGTAGTTGCTCGTGCAGTTGCTAGTGGTTGTTTTAATCGATTGTGTCACACGTTTTTCTCTCGCAAATATTTTTGCATAAAGGTAAGCAATTTGAGAGTTTTCGATGTCGCTGATTGCGAATTCGAAGTGAAAAATGCAAAATTCAAAATGGCGGATCCAATATAGCGGAACCAATTTTTAAAAATTAACGAATTAGCGTGAAACATGTTCTAGGGGGTTTTCGGGGTCGCTGATTACCAATTCGAAGTGAAAAATACCAAATTCGAAATGGCGTAACCAATTTTCAAAAATTAACGAATTATGGTGAAACATGTTCTTTAAAGATTTTTGGGGTCGCCGATAAAACCCTGAAGATATGTGCATACCTGCACATTGGAAGTTTGGCAATTTGTAGCTTTTAAACTATGACTCTGAGAGATATCTGTACAGCATCTTTATTGTTATTTTTTCGATTCTCTAAAAACGGATTTTTTAATATTTTTTTTAAACCGCATATAAAGCGCGTTTGGGTTCAGTTTCATTCTTTGGCACGCGCCCCCGCCTCACCTGTTCAACCGAGAGTTGACCATACGGGAACTTTTTTGTCCCTTTTTTGATCATCTAAAATCAGATTTTTTTTACTTTTTTAATCCGCATATAAAGCGCGTTTGGGTTCAGTTTCATTCTTTGGCACGCGCCCCCGCCTCACCTGTTCATCCGAGAGTTGACCGTACGGGAACTTTTTTGTCCCTTTTTTGATCATCTAATATCAGATTTTTTTACTTTTTTAATCCGCATATAAAGCGCGTTTGGGTGCAGTTTTATTCTTTGACACGCACCCGCGCCTTACCCATTCATCCGAGAGATTATTGTACAGGAACTTTTTGTCCCTTTTTTGATTCTCTAAAATCGGATTTTTTTTTACTTTTTTTTAAAACCGCAATGCCCGTTTGGGATTCTATTTTAGCACACCCGAAAATATAGAGAACCTTACATTATATTCGTTTATTACTTTGTTACAGATGTAAAATTTAGGTTCAAAAACATGTTATAAAATTAACTATCTTGGTCGTTAAGGATGTATGAGCACAAGGTGGCGGGAAATGAGCGGAAACGTGGGCGCGGGTGAGCGCGGTGAGCGAGGGGCACGCATGAAACAAGAGAGAGTCGGACCGCTCATTATGCGACACACGCGAAAAATTTCCTTAAAATCGATAATTGTATGTCAAAAGGTTCGTTAACCCCCATTTTTTATGGAACGTATGGAATCGTGATAGTTTTCTGGACATTTAACAGTTTCAATATTGATCGTATCTGATCGTGAAAGATACGAATTTCTGTTTCAAAGTTGCGTCAGCCCAGAATTCGTATATGGCGTGGGATAAATATCTTGATTTCACGAATTAATTACTCGCGTAAAGAGTCGTTGACCCACTTTGAAATTTTGCAGGTTTTATCATATACACTTCTGCTACACCATATAAAAAATTCAGATTTTTATATGATCGTGAAGCTAGTGCTCATACATCCTTAAGGATGTATATGACGTACCTTCCCAACCAAAAGTGACTTTCGTGAACAATATTGCGTACTTCGTGATAAGATAAAAATCGGAAAAAATTCAACTAAAATAAAGACGATAAAAAGATTACTTTTTAATAATAATAATGCTCAAAAGTTATCAATAATTTGTTTCAACAAAAAATTGCTTAACAAATTTTTAGGGAATGTTTTTTTTGTCATGTGAAATGAATTCATTGATATTTCTGACTACACGTGATTTTTTTTTAAATTTTATCATTTTGAAATTTCGGTTTTCGGAAATTTGTAAAGGTTGTATTTACGAAACTATTCGTTCAATGTCCTGGAAACTTCTAAATTGTAAAATATACAACGTTTTTACGAAAACATATCCAAAATTCATGATTCTTACTTCATTTTTCAAAATTAAAAAATTTTCGAAAACCGAAATTTCAAATTGATAAGAAAATTTTTAAAAAACTCATGTGTAGTCAGAAAAATCAACGAATTCATTTCACGTGTCAAAAAAGAAACTTTCCCTAAAAATTCGGTAAACAATGTTTTGTTTAAACAATTTATTGATAACTTTTTGGCTCTATTATAGTTCAAAATTAATCTTCTATCGTCTTTATTTTGGTTGAATTTTTCTCCGATTTTTATCTTACCATAAAGTATGCAATATTGTCGCGACAAAAGTCACTTTTGGTTGGGAAGGTACGTCCAATACATCCTTAATGGGTTAAATCCAAACTCCTGGATAATGTATTTTTTCTAAAATTACGGTTTTTCTTATGAAGTATTTAGCAACTTTCTATCTTAACAGAGGAGGATTACCTATTACTACACGTATGATACAATAAATAACGTCCCCGATTACCCTAATCGATCCCAGCATATTCAGCGGACTTTGGAAAAGAACAACAACCGCATGATCGGTCGATCGCGATTGTCTGTACTTAAAGCAACCATCAACAACTGCATTAGCAACCACCAGCAACTAGCAACCGCAAGCAACTGCATCTTTTGCGGTTGCTTTTTTGCACAAAACAACCGGTTGTCTGCGCGGTTGCTTGGGTGGTTGTTTTTCCCGCTAGGGTCGCGCCTACTATGGGGTCGTGACTCTACGCGAACGATGGTGTGACGATCCCGCATTACATCCAAGTAGACAATGCAAATGAGAGAGATTAATCGGTGGCCGTTCGCGCAGTGGTTAGCGCTCCCGCTTGCAAGCCGAAGAGTCTCGGGTTCGAATCCACGGGCGGCACACTTGATTATTTTTCTCGTCGTCTTGGATCGTCACCACTCATCACCCCGTTCGACCATCACAATGGTGGCAATGAAAAAAGTGTTTGAATCCATAAGTGTACATAGTTGAATAAGTAAAAAAACATTATAGATGACTTGTGGTGGGAAATGTATGCGTGGGATTGAAACCGAATATGTAAAACAATTTCCTATGGTTTATTTTATTAAAAAAAATACACATATATTTTTCGATAAAATGTTTTTATTTATTTCAAAAATCCTGCGTTTACACAATGCCTGATGTACCAACTCCTTAAAGATTTCACGTTTGCGTTGGCACAATTATATTTTGAGCCATGGGGATGATGAGAACATCCTCTGTTGTTTGATATTTTCGATAATTTCTGCAATGATGGACAATCGAGAGTTTCCATATCGACGATATGTACCGACGAATCCGTGAATTGCGCTAACCACATCCTCTTCTCCAATCCCTTCACGTAGATGGTTCGGGCTTGTTTCAAGATAGCTCGAATTGTTGTTCCGGCAGCTTCGTACGGTGTGTCGCCTGAATTCCATCGTATTCCATGAAAATTTCATTCTAGCCATGAATTCATCGTTTTGTACTTCGCTGGTAGAGAGTTCCATGGCGCTGGAGGTTTGAAGAAAAACGTCAGGGGCTCGGTGTTGTCAGAGATTTCCACAATTGCTATTTCTTTGAGCACAAATTCGTTTATGGGTCTCCTGAAGCCTTGAATATCGACGATAAAGTCCATGGTGCTGACTGAAGAGAGTCGGTTCATCTTTGAAGGTTTTATACCAATTTTTTTACCCCACCACTTATTGGATTGTACTCAACAATACGATCATGTAGAATCAAGCAATACGCGGATGTATTGGCAGGAATATTATTTCTTGCTTCAAATTCCAGACGAATGTCAACGGGGCCTGACTTGAGAGAATCGTTCTGCTTCGAACAGTCGATGACGACTAGAGAGGCATACTTTAGAAACTCGGATTTTTTTAGCCACGTCTCCGCTTCCCTGTTGTAATGAAAGTCTGAAAGTTGTCTGAAAGTTTGCATACATCTCGTATAGTAGGGCGTACTGGTTTTGCTCTATGTTTAGGTTCAAATTTTCACATGGATAGCATTGCGAATTTAAATATAGTTTAATATCGGCGAGATTACAATGATCAAAGTTACTCGCGTTCTTCTTTTTCTTATTTTTCCGATCAGTCTGGAAAGCTAGAATGACATATCGCGGTTTTTCCAGCTGAGTAGAAGTCTTGACGGTCCGAACATGCTTCGAGGTTGCGGGGAGCAGCGGATATTCATACAGTTCCCACGTACGATAGCTCATGAAGATTGGCGCATCTCTACCGATAAACTTTAAAAGTTGTATTTTACGCTGATCGGAGACTGTCACGTATGGTACAAGCCATTCTACTTTTTGCAATACAAGTTTGAACTCCTCGTCGACCGTCTTTACAAGAGCATTATCATCAGTCTTCGATCTCGATAGAATGAGCTTATGCTTGGCGTTTACGACGATTTTTCTATAATCTTCGGCAAAACCAAGCAGCATACTTAGCGGTATACATACGTCAAAGTTACACGCTGCATCTATGATTTGGACTGTTTCTTCAACATTAAGCCAGCCCGTGTTCTCGAGCATAGATCTCTTACCGGGACTCAGAGATGAATATCCCTTTATTAGACTCGTAAGGCCTACATTTTTATTTCGATCAATTTCAATAGCGTTGAGCTCATATCGTACTTCTTCGAACAAAAAGCAAATAGCATTATTGACGAGGCTTGTGGAGGCAAGCGCTGCACCATCGGCTTTAGTCAGTTTTCCGCATATATGTATAAAACTTTTGCTTGGTAGAAGACATAGATCCTGATGTTGGATGGAAATACGTATCTCATCGCTGTTGTTGAAAGTTGACGATGCATACGGCTTATGAGCATGAATCTCGCAGTGTATTATAGATTCATCGAAAACGATGGGACTTTGTGTATTTACTATTTCCTCCTCCATTTTACACAGCAGATGCAAAGGGCACAGAATAAATAATACCTTATGCGCTTTTTCCGCGCACTGTCAGACCCAAATTCTTTAGAAGTTTTACGTTCTGAGGTGTTAGCACTTTGAGTGTCGATCGGCGACTGGTCACGCTCATCCATGCTGACTTGATATTATGGGTTTTATTAAAGACTATACCCATGATTTTATATGTAATCGTATGGTTATGACTTCTCATCCTCATCTAAATTGATCATTGCTGATTCGTATTTTGCCGGTCCACTTTTCGGCAATATATTTCTCATAAAAACTCCGCGAAAGTGTGGAATTTCCATGATTTTCGCATATTTGAGCAGATCAGCATCAGTTAAGGCTTGGGGAGGCAGCGTGACTTTCCGTTTTTTGAACCAAGACCCGACCCCCTCTTGTACGGTTTAAGATGCAGACCTTTACCCAAAGCAGCAGCTTCCATCATCTTATTATGTCTCTTACTCTCATCCAATTCCCGCTTAGCAGCATCAGCCGCATTTACAGCCTTAGCGATAGAAGCAGCGCCACCTGACAGTGCTCCAGCAGCACTTATACCGGCAAATATCGGCAGGAGGAGCGGCAAAAACCCCCCAATTTTACGAGGCGCTGGTAGAATGCGGAATTTACTTTTAGCCTTCTTGCTACCTTTCCGAGCACCCTTTCGACCTCGGCTTTTCTCATCAACGATTTTATTCTGTCCCATGCCTAATTTTGTTTTTTTCACGCAATACCCCATGCCTAGTTTAGTTTTGGCCTTCATGATGTTTGCCACACCCCAAGCACTTGCTCTCTCCGCAATACCCGCGTCTTTGGCGTATACTCGTTTCCAAGCCTGCTCGGCCAGTAATTTATCGGCCAAAGTTCTCGCTTCGAGGCTAGTTTCTTCCGAATGTGCAATATCGTGCTGCTTGCAGGCTGCATCCAATGGATTAATACCTCGATCACCACGTGCAAGACGTTTAGATAACTTTGTACCAGGTCCGCAATACTGATACCCAGGTAGATGCAGCTCGACAGGGAGCTTGTCAATCAGACTATTGACCAAAGCACGACCGATCATATCGGGGATGACTGCTCGACTGGTGAATAATCCCTATAAAACCCTATTTATATTTTTTTCCCCCATTAGTCGTGCTCAGGATGGGGACGAATGAACTGCCTGTTATGAATTTCGATGAATTTATGCGGGGAGGGGAACCACGCGAAAAACGTCATGGCGATTTGTTGCCTAATAGCATTCGCGCAGTATTCTGTGGCCCCTCGAACTGTGGTAAAACGAACGCTTTACTCTCCCTCATAACACATCCTAATGGTCTCAGATTCGAGAACGTTTACCTTTATTCTAAATCCCTCAATCAGCCAAAATATACATTGCTCGCACGAGTACTCGAGCCCGTGAGCGGTGTTGAATATTTTCCATTCAACGAGCACGAACAAGTGGTGACACCCAGCGATGCACACCCCAACTCAATATTGTGACGGGAATTTCGCAATTCACGTCACCTTCGGCCCATCTCACCATCCTCGACGCCGGGAGAGCCGTTGAGCGCCAGGTAATCTTTTTAATTGAACGGCGGGAATTACCAAACCCGCGAAACTTAACCGGAACTTGATAGGGACGTAAACGAAACACAAAAAGGGAAGCCGGCGTGTTGGATGGCGAGATCGGTGACGGTACACCCGATTCGCTCAGTGTGTAGGTTGTGGAGAGAGGGCGTGGACGGCTGGCTAACTCTCGAGTGCCTTCCAAAAACGTAATCTGAAATAAATGAACTCAACTCGAAAAAATAACGTATGGGGCCTTGGTTCAGGCAAATTTATTCAATTACTCTCGATAACGTACACGAAAAATCCGATCTTTCACCGAAAGCACACACAAGATAACTCGTGGCGAAATTGACGGGAACTGACGAACGAAGCGATAGCGAAGGGAAGGAAAAGACACGTGGATACGAGAACAGGGATCGAATCGATAGCATAACGAGAGCTCTCAGGGCGGCGAACCACTCTGGTCGAGGGACGCGCAACAAGAGAGCGAATCGAATAGATCACTCGATCGAAAGGTAATGGGGGAAGAGGGGACGATCACGCGCACGCGTAATCAGATTCCAAGCCCACTCTTCTCCTTACATCACACATACAATAAACTCTATCACAGACATGAACTCGGAGAAAATTAGAACGATAGCACGAAACTCGAACGGCGAAATATCGCTGACCAATCGATAACTGGAAAATGCCAAGGTGTTATGGCGTGGGGGTACTCGTTACCTCGGGGATCGTCCTCTGAGGGGTATTCTTCGGATATGGGGGAGATCCAGAACTACCTAAAACTAAGCCTAACGATAGCGATGCGATCGGGCAATCCGTGGCGGCTGGGGGATCGCAAGCCCCGCTGACAACGGCCTTCCATACGTAAACGGAACTCAAACGTAACCGTCCTTCTCCCCTCCATACCATACACATGAAGCGTCGAGGTTTCCACTCGATCCTCTATACTCTACTCGATTACTCTCCTCAAGAAAGGCCGAATCTACCGGGTGGCTCGTTATTTTGGTCCGATCTCACGGTAACTCGGTGTCCTTTCTGTGATTGACCCCACTTGAAAACTGAAACGTACGATAACGCGAAACTGAGGCAAACGATAACGACGCCATACTCTGAATATTAAAATAACCGAATTATTCGCATATTTTCTCGTAATAGGGGGTCGGAACGACCTGTGACGCTAAAACACAAAAATTGCGTCACAGACCCCCCTCCATGACTGATACGTATCCGGTTCTGACGATAACTGATTTCTGAAACTTAACTCGAACCCACACCTGAGATACTGGAAAGGAAAATAAATCGGAGGTAACACACAACAAAAATATACGGTAGTCGAAAAATCCCGAAACTGGTTTATTTAACCAAACTTATCATCTAATAGTAACAAAGCGGGATAACGGTAGCGATAGTAATACCCATATGTGCGAGAACACCCAACCCAAAATACTGCATAAACTGAATCACGAAAATAACTTGAACGATAGCGAGACGGTAGTCGAAACCCTTATCTTGAGTCACCCGGGTTCCGATGAAGCGTCAATGATGTCGGTAACTCCCATAACCCTAATCGTTAACTCGAAAACCTTATAGTAAACTTATCTTTAGTACCTGATAATCTTTGAAATCGATAACGGTTCTTTATCTTAATAGGAACTTCATAAACGAGAACGATATGGCACGTAATATCTGACACGCTAAAACACGGGGCAATACGATAGCATCCAGGAGGCTTTTCGATAACGATAACGGGATCCGTCCTGCGACAGTGTTAGCACGAGAACCTTAAACGTAGTAACGGGAACTTTGAGTATTTTAATAACTTTTTTTTTTGTTTTTGTATTTTGTGGTTTTTTTTTTTTTTTTTTTCTGTTTTTCTAGTCTTTTCTATCTCTATCTTCTTGCATCCTTACCAGTGACTGAAGGTCAAAGGGAGTTGTCAAAATTTTCTTCATTCCTCAAAACCGATGACTTAAGGTCACCGGGAATCGTCAAACTGTGGCTTACGCCCGATAACTCGATAACGGTAACTTAAATCGGTAGCGCTTACGATAACTCAGCTAACGTCGTAACGGAAATGATAACGGATCGGGAATGATAATAACGGAAACGAGTTCCAAAACGAGGAATCCGACAACGCGGTAACGAACCCAAGAATTAGCAGAATTTTAACCATTGCTACGAGAACTTGATGACAATTAGACTCGGTACGCGATGATCGTATAGTTTTGATAATACGAAGAGTTCTTGATCCCGGGGATTATTGACACATCCGGAAACACGCTAACACGAGAGAGGTAACTATCATATCGAACGTTAGCTCGATAGCAATCGAATTTTTGGCCGAACCGGAATTTACGGAGATGAATATCCCACTCGCGTTGGTCGCGCACGATGTACCCGCGAAACGTCACTCTCATTACGCGAATTACCCTCTTTATCACTGCATGTCACTGAGGTTGGTTGGAATGACCGCCTATTCCCATGAAACGTACGCACTTTTCCTCGAAACGCGAAACTCGGGCACAGCGAATCTTCCGGTTTCGGCGGGGGCCGGCGCGTACCCATACTCTCGAGGATCTTACCGTGACGAATCGCCGTTTTTTCGATTTGACACATCGTCGTCTGATCCGATAACCCAATGGCAATACGATATTCAGGTAACAGGTTCCGGTGTGGGTATCGAACTTGCTCTTGTTCACTCCACCGGGGCGAGGTTCGCGAGAACAAGCCTTTCATACACGAGATGAAATCTCTTACGTGTTCATCGTCCACCTGCGTACGATTCGCAATTTCTTCTCGAAGCGCGAGTTGGTAATCGGGGTCCGCGAAATAACCTCGAAACGCCACCTTAACTTCTTCCCACGTATAAAATTCACAACGATGTCCACGATACCAAACGAGTGCAGCGTGACGCAAGAAAAACGGAATAACTTTGAGTAGCTCGTCGTCGCGAATGGGTAGAAAGTCGCGACCTTCCTCAATTCGTGTCAAAAAATCCTCGACGTCCTCATCCCGACGACCCGAGAACGATAAATCCCACCGTTTCATCGTGTTCAATAGAGTCACGGCCGTTAACGGACGCTCAATTCGAGGATCACCGAACTCGTCGTCCGATAGTTGAAACTCGTTAGGTCGTGGAAGGACTCGATAACGTGACGGTTCGCGCCCTGGGTCAAGTACGTTCGGAACGGGATTCGTGTCGCGCGTATCATGATAACGTATCTGCATCGAGGCAAAGCTGGACGCGACGGAACGCGCGTCATCGTCGCCGAGTACGTTATTCGCGGGAGCCAGTAATGGGTTAGGATACCCAACGATATCTTGACTCGTTCCCAGGGTGTTTTGAGGAAGAGTGAGCTCGGGAACCGAAGTCTTCGATCGCCTCGGATTCGTTGTCCGTTTCTTCGATGGTGCATCCGGATGAGGCACGACGTACGGGTCGGTCTGTACGGATTGCGACACGGTCGGTAACCGTCCGCTTGAGGTATCACCCGTGATGTCTTCGACGTCACCGAACGCCTTTTTCGTGTCAACTTCGTCCATCTTGGGATCCACCGAGCCTTTCGGAATCGCCCCCTTTGACGGAGGGTGCGGTGAGTCACTCAGAGCGAGATGCGAAGAACGAGTTGAACTAACGCGAACAAGTAATGAGAATTTCCGGAGCGTAAATCGGTATCGACGATATAATTTATCGCGATAACAAGAGGACGTATTACGTGAGAGCGATTAGGTGATCACGAAAAGCAGAATAAGGTGAAATCGCGATTTAAAGGATCCGGAAAGGAAAAGGCACTCACTTCGATAACAAAAATGCGAGAGCTGGACGTCGCGTAAAGTAGTGGGTTTGATTTTCCCCAAACGAACGAAAGGGAGGGATAACAAGGAAGGGAGACTTCAGGAGAGCGGAATTATTTTTCGCGGAGAATCGTTAGTAAATGCGGCGATAACGAATTTACTGTTCCTCGTCGCGTCCGGTGGGCGATAACTGATACACACGCGACGTAGTGTCTCGGTAACGGTCTTTTTCGCGAGGATGCACGCACTGTCCATTCACTTTCGCGTACCCCCTCGATGACGGTTGATCGCGTTTGCTAAGATCTGTCTCGCGAAAGTCCACTGGCTCCAGCGCGCATTGACGCTGAGTATTAATTCGTTCGTTCACGGTCGCGGAAAATGGTGTAATTAATTCCCATAAATTTCCTTCACTGACTATTACCGTTGGTTTGACTAGCGCGATCGGTCACAGTAACGCCGTGAACGAAATACATGTCGAGAGAAAAGGTTTAGAAAAATTATCCAATCCCTTTTTTTTTCAAGTATCTCGTGGTCTCACTTTGTCTCGATAACTCACGCGCGAAATCTCGATAACGTCTGATCACGTTTTTCCTACGGCTAGTCACTGCCAAAGCTTGCACCGCGCACTTGAGGACGGGTTCGTCCGTTCGCGCGATCGCGGAAAATTTCGTAATTGACTGTCCAAGACGTCGGTAATACTTCGGGACTCGCGAGTGTCACTTGTAGTACCCGATGGGGGTTTCCCCCTTTCCCGATATTTATTAGGAATATTCTCTCCTCTCCAACATAGGAGGTCGTAGCTCATCGAGACACGTACGCCCAAAAATTTCGAGCACTGTGAACCGTTCACGGCCAACGATGTTTACTTCACGCGCTCGCTTGGTCGAGCGTCTCTCTCGAAATCCTTTGTTCCTTATGTACTAAGATAACGCGACGGCGAAAATGCCGGGGACGATGGTCAGGCTTCGCGAGTGACGAGAGTCGAGAACGAAGACATATAGAAACTATTTTTTTTTTTTTTTTCGTAGCTGCTCGAACTTTTCTCGGTGGGTTCCAATCGTTCCTTTGTCCGAGGATTACCTCCCCCCTTTTTACTTCGAGAATATTCTCGAAATAGTTCGAGAATAACCGTTGCTAGGTTTTTTTTTTCTTTTCTCGATCCGTAATTCGTGGTATACGAAATTATCGTACATTCCGAATTTTCTAACGACGAGATCGCGGATTCGATAACGCACAAAATTTTCGATAACACCCAAAATGACGATAGCGAAAATGTTTACAGAAAATTTTCGATAACAATGCCTTCCCTAATTTTACTCCTCTTTTTTTTTCTAGGCATGCGAGAACATATAATTTAATTTTTTTTTTTTTTTTTCTGTGTTCGAGAACGATTTTCCCAATTTTTTTCTCTCGCGTTCGAGAACTATGTTCTATATATATATATATTTTTTTTGCGTTCGAGAACATGCTCGATAACAGTCGATAACACCCCAATTCGATAGCTTGAACTCCACGAGAACTCCAGCCCCAATCGATAACGAAATTAATAAAATTCGATAACACCATTTTGATACCATGAACCAAAAGTAAAACTTCGTTAACAATATTTATTCGTAGCACTGAACCAAGACTATAATCGAAATAATTCTCTTCTCAAAGAAAAACGTAAAACTTACTCACATGTTTGGCACTCGATCGTTAGAGTCCCACGTTGGGCGCCATTTGTGACGGGAATTTCGCAATTCACGTCACCTTCGGCCCATCTCACCATCCTCGACGCCGGGAGAGCCGTTGAGCGCCAGGTAAACTTTTTAATTGAACGGCGGGAATTACCAAACCCGCGAAACTTAACCGGAACTTGATAGGGACGTAAACGAAACACAAAAAGGGAAGCCGGCGTGTTGGATGGCGAGATCGGTGACGGTACACCCGATTCGCTCAGTGTGTAGGTTGTGGAGAGAGGGCGTGGACGGCTGGCTAACTCTCGAGTGCCTTCCAAAAACGTAATCTGAAATAAATGAACTCAACTCGAAAAAATAACGTATGGGGCCTTGGTTCAGGCAAATTTATTCAATTACTCTCGATAACGTACACGAAAAATCCGATCTTTCACCGAAAGCACACACAAGATAACTCGTGGCGAAATTGACGGGAACTGACGAACGAAGCGATAGCGAAGGGAAGGAAAAGACACGTGGATACGAGAACAGGGATCGAATCGATAGCATAACGAGAGCTCTCAGGGCGGCGAACCACTCTGGTCGAGGGACGCGCAACAAGAGATCGAATCGAATAGATCACTCGATCGAAAGGTAACGGGGGAAGAGGGGACGATCACGCGCACGCGTAATCAGATTCCAAGCCCACTCTTCTCCTTACATCACACATACAATAAACTCTATCACAGACATGAACTCGGAGAAAATTAGAACGATAGCACGAAACTCGAATGGCGAAATATCGCTGACCAATCGATAACTGGAAAATGCCAAGGTGTTATGGCGTGGGGGTACTCGTTACCTCGGGGATCGTCCTCTGAGGGGTATTCTTCGGATATGGGGGAGATCCAGAACTACCTAAAACTAAGCCTAACGATAGCGATGCGATCGGGCAATCCGTGGCGGCTGGGGGATCGCAAGCCCCGCCGACAACGGCCTTCCATACGTAAACGGAACTCAAACTTAACCGTCCTTCTCCTCTCCATACCATACACATGAAGCGTCGAGGTTTCCACTCGATCCTCTATACTCTACTCGATTACTCTCCTCAAGAAAGACCGAATCTACCGGGTGTCTCGTTATTTTGGCCCGATCTCACGGTAACTCGGTGTCCTTTCTGTGATTGACCCCACTTGAAAACTGAAACGTACGATAACGCGAAACTGAGGCAAACGATAACGACGCCATACTCTGAATATTAAAATAACCGAATTATTCGCATATTTTCTCGTAATAGGGGGTCGGAACGACCTGTGACGCTAAAACACAAAAATTGCGTCACAATATTTATCTTCGATGACGTGGCATGTGAAAAACAGGATAACATTAGAGCCTTTTTCGCCATGGGACGACACAAAAATGTCGACTGTTTCTATCTTTGCTAGATCTATGCTCGTATTCCTAAACATCTTGTGCGTGACAATACGAATTTTGTGGTTCTATTTAAGCAAGATGAGATGAACCTCAAACATGTGTACAATGATCATGTCAATACTGATATGTCATATACACAGTTTAAAATTATGTGTTCAGAATGCTGGAATTGCGACAAGTATGGATTCATCACGATCGACAAGGATAGTCAAATGAATGAGGGTAGATATAGACGTGGGTTCGATTCTTTTCTCAGTCAGAAGTAAACGCTCATTGGAGGCAGTATCATCTCTGACTCGAGGGTACCAACATGAACAAACTTTTGGAGGAGAAAAAATACGTATTGCGTCAAATTGTCAAAGCGAGCGATGCAATCCGACGAAAACATCGGATGATAAAAATCGGCAAAGACAATGCTGAACAGGCAATGCAAAATGTCTTCAAGCCAATAGTCACGCCATTGGAAAAATTGGTGATGCGGAAAAACGAGACGCCAGAGATGAAACAGGAACTTAAGAAGGAAGTCAAAGATCGTATTGAAGAAGGAAGAGAAGAAGAACATATTGAGGATGGCGACCATGAAGTTATAGATGATCCAATGTTGGAAGATTTGTCTTTCCACTCTGCGTACGGAGATGAAGAGGGAGAGCAGGAGGAGGATACAGCTGTGAATGTTAATGAATTAATAAATGAGTATGTAGTATTGCTGCAGACAAATAGAAAATCAACCTTGGATGTCTCATACGGTATACGAAACCTCGCTAACAATAAATTAATGATTGGTGATTCTCCAATATTTTTTGGTTCTCAGCATATTCGTGTACGAGATAAAAATTATCCAAAAACTGTTGGATTAGCGGAACTGTTGTTCAAAAAAGGGCCCCGCGTTGAGGATCTGACATCCAACGATTTGAAAAATTATGAGAACATTGTAATTGCCACGAATGCCCATAAGAAATATTATAAAGCAGATGAAGTAATACGGACGGATAAAAATTTGAAATTCAAGACTTATATCGCGAAAATAGTTGTTACGCACACTGGTAAAGGTATGCCAAAGTATAAAGTGGCTAGAAAAGACGCGAGATTCGATTATATTTATTGGGACGATCCCAATGAACTAGTGGACCGTCTACGATTACTCCTCGCATCTCAAGCAAGTAGAGAAACAGTACCGGTTCTAATCCAAGATCCCTACCCCGACATTTACCGACATTTTTTAGCTCAGACACGAACCACTTAGCTGAGACCCGAACCCGGGGGGGGGGGGATATCTTTAAGAGTCCGAATGCACGGAGTCGATCGGGGGGGATCTCTAACTGGAGGGCACCTAATCTCTTATGGCTCGAGGCATAGGGAGGGGGGGGGGCTAGCTTTGAGGGTGGTATTGGAATGCCGCTATCTCTGGCAGCGGCGGGGCGCCTTATTTTTCATGGCGGAATATGATTGCCGATTATCAGTTAGACTGGAGTCTCTGTAAGGGGGGGGGGGGGCTAGTTTTGAGGGTGGTATTAGAATGCTGCTATTTCTGGCAGCTGCAGTGCAGCTTGTCTTTCATGCTGGCATTGGAATGTTGTTATCTCTAACAAGTAAATAGCGGGCCGGAGCGTTGGACCTTTCAACCACACACGACGACGCTACCCTCCTGGGCCAGTGCGTCTGTTTGTCGCAACTTTATCGCCGGTCATAAATCATATCTAGTCGTGTGCTAAGGGTCAGACCGCAGTCTGGAAAAGGCCGAACATGAGGTCATAAAATCTTAGAGGCGCCTATGATCCGGCTGGTCCTCAGAACCCGAAGGAAAAGGGTTGAAAATATCCCTAACAGGTATTCTTCTGACCGCATTTATATAAGCGTTTCCCTATCACTGACTGGTGCATGAGCAGATGTAGCGCAGGGTGTTGCGACAGATCTTTTTTCAAACCGCGATGAAATTGAGACGAAGAGCAGATTGAAAATATGGAAAAGCACGTTCGATTTGATACTCGAGTGCAAATGCATGTTATGTATGCATAGGATTATGCGTACAGAGCCGCTCGCCGAGGCCGGTGGGAAGAAGTTGCACGTGATTGTGAGCGATTTAGATGAAGAATTAAAAAATGCGGCAAACTGATTCAATCTGTATTGATGGAGAAAAAATTTAACGGAAAATGCAATACACGCTTGCGCCTGCGCATTGTTTAAAAAGAAGCAGTGAGCTAGCACCAAGATGGGAAGAAATTGCACGTGATCGTGGGTGATTTAGATTAAGAATTGAAAAATGTGGCAAACGGATTGAATCTGTATTGACGGACAAAAAAATTTAACGGAAAATGGTATACTGATATGCGTCATCGACGTGTTTCGACCTGTTTCGAGCCCTCCCATTACATTCGAGAGCGGATGATGCCATATTGCATGTCTGAACACGCTTGAGCCTGCACAGTGTTTAGATATTTTGACAAGCCGCCGGAAAATGAGGCTTTGATGTTCATGGAATGCCGCTATGACGCGCTTAGTCGCTTTCTTGTTATCAGCATGGATGGAGAAAGAAAAACGTTCAAGTGTCCCTAACGGGTATTCTTCTGGCTGATATATATAAGCGTTTCCCCATCACTAGCTCACATTTTCTCCCGTGCATTCAAACAAATATTATCGGCCGGAAAAAAGAAAAAAAAATGGATGCGCAAATGTGTAAAAGGACTGTCGCGCTAATGGAGGAGGCATTTTCCATAATTAGAAAAAAATCTAGACCAGCTTCAGTGCAAAAGTGGATAAAGTTCAGTGATAAACATGTGAAGATTTTGGGCAAAGTGTTACGTGCAAACGTTCCGACAATAGGTGAAAAAATTCGTATTCAGACAACAATAGCGACATTGATGTCGCTGAGTGAAAAGCTGAAAAAATGTGGTGCTGGTGCTGTGACAAGGTGCAATGGAGAGACATGGACACTGCGTTTAAGAAAAGAATTAGGACTGGAGTGGTTATCAATCTACAGCACAAAGATGTACAAAGTTTTCTTGACGACGCGAGACCTCTGATAATCTCGAAAATAACCGCGGTTTTGAGCAAAGCAGGAAACTTAAAAGTTAACGTTATTCTAGCCTGCCGTTTTCACATCACCAAACTCGATGAAATAATGGTAGATAATAAATTCTTTAATACGCAGAATCAAGCTATTTTACCCTCGACAGACATGGAAGAGTGGTTCAGGGTACATGTAAAGGATAAATTGTTGGTGAAAATTGAGGAGTTTACGGAAAAGGAATCCGGCTGGTCTCTCTCTTCCATAATTAACTTAGTCGTCAATATGAACAAATACATGCCTCTGCGTGGTGGACTATCTACGTATACAAGTCTACCGAAAAAAATTCAATTAAAACGTGCAGTCCTCAATATTATAAATGATGACCCTTATTGTTTCTTATGGTCTGTGACGGCAGCTCTTTACCCTGCAGCTGAACATTGTGAGCGAAAATCGTCGTACCCGCCGTTCAGTGAAGTGCTTCAGTACACTGGGCTCAATTTTCCTATGAGTCTAAAGGACGTACCGTAATTTGAAAAAATGAATGGTTTGTCAATTAACGTATATGGCATAGAAAATCATCGTCGTGGAAAGCTTGAAATATTGCCAGTATATTTGAGCGCTCAAAGGTCCGATAGACCTACTATACACCTACTCATGCAGGAAGCTGCGAGCGAAGAAGAAGAAGAAGAAGAAGAAGAAGAAGAAGAAGGAAAAGAAGACAGCAATCCGGTGCATCACTTTTCATGGATCAAAAATATTTCTCGACTGGTCAGCTCGCAAATTTCAAAATATGCACATCATACTTGGCTCTGCGACAGATGTTTGTGTCATTTCAAAACAGAAAATTTGCTAATAAAACACACGGATGACTGTGTAAAAATTAATAAATGTCGAACGGTCTTTCCGGAGGGTGAGGAGAGAATATTAAAATTCAAAAATTTCAAATTCAAAGAAGATGTTCCATTCGTCGTGTATGCCGATCTCGAATGCTTATTAGAGCCAATAACATCGGTACAGAAGAACACAATGGGATATCAAAACCATGTGCCCCACAGTATCGGTTATTATCTGCGCTGTAGCTATGACGATGCACTTTCCGAGTACAAATCATACCGTGGCAAAGACTGTATCCAGTGGTTTATGGTGGAGTTGAAAACCCTATCAAAATCGCTGCATTCGCGCCTAACACATATCACACCGATGGAGAGACTGAACACCGTACAAAATCATCAATTCACGACGTCTACAGCCTGCCACATTTGCGAGAAAGAATTTCTTCCTAGTGATCTAAAGGTTCGAGACCACTGCCATTTTACGGGTCGTTATCGCGCTGCCGCACACCAAGATTGTAATTTAAATTTTAAGAATTCTCATGTAGTTCCCGTTGTATTCCACAATTTATCCGGATATGATTCTCATTTTTTAATAAGGTCATTAGCGACTGCATTCGAGGGCTCTTTATATATTTTACCTATAAACAAGGAAAAATATATTTCATTCTCGAAAAGTGTCAAGGGGACAGTTGTAAATTACAGATTTATCGACTCATTCAGATTTATGCCAAGTAGCATCGACAAATTAGCCTCATATTTAGACAGTAATAACAGATTAATTACACGCGCAAATTGTAATAGTGAGGCTGAATGCACGCTATTGGCACGGAAAGGTGTTTTCCCGTATGACTATGTTAATAGCTGGGATATCCTCGATGAGACCGAATTGCCCTCAAAAAAATATTTTTTTTCCAAGCTCAATAATACGGAGATTTCCGACAGCGAATATGCGCACGCGTCTAACGTTTGGAAAACATTCAAGATAAAAACTTTAGGTGAATATTCAGATTTATATTTAAAAACAGACGTTCTCCTTTTGGCTGACATTTTCGAAAATTTTCGACGAAATTGTTTGAATACGTATAATTTAGATCCGCTCCATTACTACACAGCCCCTGGTCTTTCATTCGATGCAATGCTCAAGTGCACGCAAATTGAACTCGAACTCCTCACTGACGTGGATATGTTACTTTTTATTGAAAAAGGCATCCGAGGCGGAGTCGCGCAATGTACCAACAGGTATGCGAAAGCAAACCATCGATTCATGGAAACGAATTTCGATCCAAACACCGCCGAGTCATATCTGATGTACTATGATGTCAGTAACTTATACGGTGCAGCTATGAGTGAATCATTACCATGCAGCTCATTCGAATGGGCGGAAAATTTTATTGAAAATATTGAAAATATTCCCGAAGACTCGCCGATTGGGTATATACTCGAGGTTGATTTAGAATATCCCAAGGAGCTGCACGAATCTCATAAAGACTTACCGCTATGTCCAGAACACTATCGAGCCCCGCAATCTAAAAATTCAAAATTGATGACGACATTGCTACCGAAGGAAAAATACATTATTCACTATCGTAATCTACAGGAGTCTTTGAGATTAGGCTTAAAATTAACGAAAATTCATCGCGTGCTAAAATTCAAACAATCCCCTTGGTTGAAAAAATACATTGATCTCAATACGAATTTGAGAAAGCAGTCCAATAACGATTTCGAGAAAAATTTTTACAAACTAATGAATAACGCGGTGTTTGGGAAAACGATGGAAAATGTACGTAATCATCGTGAAGTAAAGCTCGTTACACGCTGGCATGGGCGATATGGCGCAAGAGCTCTCATCGCTCGAGCTACCTTTCATAGCTGCACCATATTCGACGACGATATGGTTATAATAGAATTGACTAAAGCTAAAGTAAAATTCAACAAACCGATATATGCTGGATTTTCAATTCTTGACCTGTCTAAAATCTATTTATACCGTTTTCATTATGACTATATGAAGATTACATTCGGCGAGCAAGCCAAATTATTGTACACAGATACGGACAGCCTAATCTATCACGTAACTACTCCAAATATCTACGAATCCATGAGACGTGACATACACCAATTTGATACATCCGATTACCCGACAAATAATCCCTATGGAATGCCTCTTGCGAATAAAAAAGTGTTGGGTCTTATGAAAGATGAAAATAATGGTAAAATTATGACCGAGTTTATAGGGCTTAGGGCAAAGTTATACTCGTATAAAGTACAAGGTAATGAGCTTGAAAATAAACGTGCAAAAGGCGTTAGAGGAGTGACATTGAAAACCATCACGTTCGATGACTACAAAGAGTGCCTACTTCACTGTAAAACTCTGATTAGGACCCAGCACATGATACGCAGCTCAAAACACGTTGTCGAGACGGTTAGGCAAAATAAAATAGCATTAAGCTGGAATGACGACAAAAGAGTTCTCTCCGCTGATACAACCGATACTCTACCTTGGGGTTATGAGCGCAATACGAAAGAATGTTTGTAGCTTAAAGTAAATCAAAAATGAAATAAACGTGTGGAGGTAAACTGTGAATGGTATGAAAACTATGAATATATTGTATATGAACTAATAAAATTGATGCGCTGGAGGAAAAATATATTAAAAAAAGATATATTGAAACCGACTTTTTCTTAATTAATATCCTGTCCAACAAAATAATCCGGTGAGAGATGGGATAGAAGGTGGCGATTGAAAAGATCAATAATGTTAATTTGTTGAAATATTTTATTACACATCAGATTTCCTTATCCAGCTATTGTGGGAGTTGTCGAAACCCAGCCATTTTACAAACATTTTATTTCCGCGCTTCTTCAATACTCGTTCAATCAGATAAATATCGGGATTTTCAACTCTAAGTGCTCTTGCTCATAACAACCATCGGTGATGGGTTCATCTTGATAATCTGTCAGACTGAACGTCACAGGGTTCGTATTTTTCCCTTGATGTATTGTAAATATTTCCGTTGTCCAGTTTGGAGAATAACCCTTGGCAAATATATTTTTGAATTTGCTTATCCCCACTTTGTCACCGCATCGAAATTTCGTCAACTTTTTTTTTTTCTTTTTTTTTTTTTTCAACGGTTCTCGAGTCGTGAAAACGCGTTGTAATAGCTGCTTCTTATTCTCCGAGTTCACGTCTTTCGGCTTCATTTTAATTGTGCGATGTTATATCTGTAAATCTATTGTTATATCTGGAAATCAAATTTTTGAGAATATCAAAAAAGCTTCGTGGAAGCTACAAGTGGACCGATATTCTCAAAAATTTGATTTCCAGATATAACAATAGATTTACAGAGACTCCAGTCTAACTGATAATCGGCAATCATATTCCGCCATGAAAAATAAGGCGCCCCGCCGCTGCCAGAGATAGCGGCATTCCAATACCACCCTCAAAGCTAGCCCCCCCCCTCCCTATGCCTCGAGCCATAAGAGATTAGGTGCCCTCCAGTTAGAGATCCCCCCCCCCCCGATCGACTCCGTGCATTCGGACTCTTAAAGATATCCCCCCCCCCCGGGTTCGGGTCTCGGCTAAGTGGTTCGTGTCTGAGCTAAAAAATGTCGGTAAATGTCGGGGTAGGGATCTTGGATTAGAACCGGTACTGTTTCTCTACTCAAGCAGCCAGAAACTTATCTCACTCGAATGAAATCATATCGATTATCGAAGAATTGCGTGAGGCTCAAATCATACATTCAAATTAATACATTCATCATCGCAATTTCGCGCATTCACAAAATGAGCGTCGACGTGTTTGGACGACAGCTGGATAATAAAAGTGCGCTGAATCGTGGCCCTCCGGGCATTGGATTCAAGATTACAAAAGACGGACATTACGATTTGCAGAACAAGCGACTCTGCAACGTTGGAATTCCCGAAGCGGACCACGATGCTATCAGCTTAAAGGTGCTGAATGCTAAAGCCCGAAACGTAACTAAGAACTTACGTGAGGAAATAAATGAAAGTAGAACGCTATTGGTTGATGGTTTTTACGATAAAAGATAAAGTTAACACGTTAAATACTGACTTACGGAATAAAATAGAGAGAATTAGTGCGCAAATAACTGAAGATCTTACAACCGAGATAAAAGAAAGTCTCAAAACTCTGAATGCTGATGCGAAAAACCTACGAGTCTCCATGCTTAGCATGTTTTCCCAGCTTGACGCTCGATTAAACATCCTTGAGAAAAAATGAGCGAGAAGAAGCGAGCGCTGGTGCAGGAACTACATAAGCCCGCACGCAGAAACTATCCTCGTCGGCATGTGGATATACGAGGCTAGGATGAGACTTGGCAAGCGGACCTTGTGGCTTACGCGCGGCAGAACGGCAATCGTAAATTTCTTCTAATCGTCATCGATGTCTTCGCCAAGTTCGCCTGGGCCGTGCCAATGAGGAGCAAGAACGCTAAAGATACAACGAGCTCTATGAGATCTATACTTGCAAAGGGACGCATACCAGAGAACCTACATGTTGATCAAGGCAAAGAGTTTTATAATGCCGATTTTCAAACTCTCATGAAAAAGTATAATATTCATATGTACTCGACATACAGTAATTTGAAAGCATCAATTTGCGAGCGTTTGAATCTTACCTTGAAAAATAAAATGTGGATGCAATTTAGTCTGCGTGGAAGCTACAAGTGGACCGATATTCTCAAAAATTTGATTTCTGAATATAACAATAGTGTACATCGCACAATTAAAATGAAGCCGAAAGATGTGAACTCGGAGAATGAGAAGCAGCTATTACAACGCGTTTTCACGACTCGAGAACCGTTGAAAAAAAAGTCGACGAAATTTCGACGCGGTGACAAAGTGAGGATAAGCAAATTCAAAAATATATTTGCCAAGGGTTGTTATACTCCAAACTGGACAACGGAAATATTTACAATATATCAAGTGAAAAATACGAACCCTGTGACGTTCAGTCTGAAAGACTATCAAGATGAACCCATCGCCAGTGGTGTTTATGAGCAAGAGCTACTTAGAGTTGAAAATCCCGATATTTATCTGATTGAACGAGTATTGAAGAAGCGCGGAAATAAAATTTTTGTAAAATGGCTGGGTTTCGACAACAGTCACAATAGCTGGATAAGCAAATTTGAAATAAATTGAATAAAATAAATTTCATTTTTCCAATTAATTTTTCATTTTATTAAATTACAAATAATCTATATTTATTTCCTCGTCGTCATCGGCGAATCCTGCAACTTGCTCCCTTGGAGCTAAATTAGCGAAAGCGCACGACTCATAACCTACTGTAACATTTCAATGATATATTCTAATATGCATGTTAAAATCTGTGTTAGTGTTAGTGTGTGTGTGTGTGTGTGTGTGTGTGTGTGCGTGCGTGCGTGCGTGCGTGCGTGCGTGCGTGCGTGCGTGCGTGCGTGCGTGCGTGCGTGCGTGCGTGCGTGCGTGCGTGCGTGCGTGCGTGCGTGCGTGCGTGCGTGCGTGCGTGCGTGCGTGCGTGCGTGCGTGCGTGCGTGCGTGCGTGCGTGCGTGCGTGCGTGCGTGCGTGCGTGCGTGCGTGCGTGCGTGCGTGCGTGCGTGCGTGCGTGCGTGCGTGCGTGCGTGCGTGCGTGCGTGCGTGCGTGCGTGCGTGCGTGCGTGCGTGCGTGCGTGCGTGCGTGCGTGCGTGCGTGCGTGCGAGCGTGCGTGCGTGCGTGTGTGCGTGCGTGCGTGCGTGCGTGCGTGCGTGCGTGTGTGTGTGTGTGTGTGTGTGTGTGCGCGTGCACGCGTTTTATTCCTTTACCTGAATCTTCGGATAGGTCGCTGTCCGAAAAGAGTGAGTTCATACTCGAATCGCTATCTTCGTATTGTCTAGGGGGTGATGGCGGTTGCGGCGCATAGTAACCGCGTGGTCTAGGCTCAGCGTGGATCCACTCTATTTGTGCCTCCAGGGCTGGGGGATCGGGGTGGCGGTGGTCGAGCGGGTGGTGAAGGCGGAGCTCTTGATGGCGAGGACGACGAAGATCTCGATGGAGACGCTGGTGGTGATCGGTATATTGTAACAGCTGAGGATGATGACGATGATGACGATAGTGATGATAATGACAGCGAGCGCCGGTTTAACCCGGACGGTCCAGCTATTGCCCCACATCCGGCTGTACTAAATCATCCTGATCTGAAGATTCTTCGTCGGAATCAGCGAGAAGCTTTCGTTTTGCTGACTAGATAAATATATATTTCATTGCAGTGGGTACTTTATGTTTTCTAGAGAAAGAGAAAGGGTGGGAGGGAGAAGAGTCAGGTACGCTGCTAAGCTTTCCAACTTTAGCTAGGCATAATGAAGAAAGCGCGAGAGAGATAGAGAGTCAGGTGGTCAAGTAATGTGCTGACAGATGGCTAGGTAGGAGATAGATAATTTCTATTACTTACCATGCTCATCGAGTATCGGTAGTAGCTCGCCTTCCTCTCCCCAATTGAACATCCTGATGACGCGAACTGCAGTGTTCAGGATGTCGGGATGATCTATTAAGCCGCGATCAAACGCTCGACGAAACGTCCTCCGTCGCGTTGCCGATAAAATAGTCCGTAATTTTCTTAAAATAGCTTGACGAGGCAAGAGTTTGAGCTCGGAAAAACACACTTCACGCCAAATTCGTTGTAATAGAGAGCACTTATTAAATAAAAACACAAACAGCATAAAGACGTCTGAGGATAATGGTACCATTTTCATCGATGTGTTCAGCTACGCGAGAAAAATTCTACTGAGAAGGTTCTGCCTTGAAAATGACCTGCCTGTCATAAAAGAGAGGAAGTGCGAAGGGCATTTTAGTGCTACGGTAAATATGCCGATAGTTGCACCCAAATTTCGTGAAACGTTGAGAGGTTTTGCCGACTCTTACTGCTCGAAGATTTAAGCTTCCATGTACATGTCTTCGATCGTCACATCGTAGCCCCATGGTACAGTATCAGTAGACTTTGGGCACATAATTCTTTTGTCATCCTGCCAACTTAATACTATTTTATTTTGCCTAACCGTCTCTACAATATGTTTTGAGCTGCGTATCATGTGCTGGGTCCTAATCAGGGTTTTACAATTAAATAGACACTCTTTATAGTCATCGAACGTAATGGTTTTTAAAGTCGCTCCTCTGACGCCCTTTGCACGTTTATTTTCAAGCTCATTACCTTGTACTTTATACGAGTATAACTTTGCCCTAAGACCTATAAATTCGGTCATAATTTTACCGTTATTTTCATCTTTCATAAGACCCAGCACTTTTTTGTTAGCAAGGGGCATTACATAGGGGTTATTTATCGGGTAATCGGATGTATCGAATTGGTGTATGTCACGTCTCATGGTTTCATAAATATTTGGAGTAGTTACGTGATAGATTAGGCTGTCCGTATCTGTGTACAATAATTTTGCTTGCTCGCCGAATGTAATCTTCATATAGTCATAATGGAAACGGTATAAATAGATTTTAGACAGGTCAAGAATTGAGTTAAATGTTCCTTGCTATATAGAAGCAGCTGTCACATCTCCTAACATCGGACCCATAATATTTATTGATTAACTTTTTCAGATATCGTACTTAATGCATTTGAGGGTACCACGATTAAAAGCGTGGAAGATCGTATCGCTGATTGGCTTCGCCGTGGAGGCGATAGAATAAAAGCAGCTACGTCAGCTGCAAATAAACGAAGGGGACGGGAGCAGCAATAATTGATCTGATCGTAAGAAACTGGATGGAATGAAAAAAAAAATTTATTATAAATATCCAGAACTTTTACTTTAAATAAATTGATATACGCAATTTTCAGAAGTTATGTACACATTATTTAAAAAGTCCGAAATCTGAAATATGGATGCGTATATGATATATAGTTGATTGTTAATGGTTTAAAATTGTAATTAATATATAATCAACTAATCATATATGCATCCATATTTCAGATAACAAACTTTTTTTACCCCGTCTTACCTGTATCCCATCACCCTATAAATAAGATATCTTTTGGATATCATCGTCTAGATGCCGTTTTTTTAACCTTTTTTGGATATCTATACGATGTCCGTTTTACGTTGACATATTGTCAACCAATAAGGGCTGTCCATATGCTGCCTATTTGGTAACCATTATAAGTTAGCTTATAGTTACCATACATGCGGAGATTAGTGACACTATTTGCGATCCAAATGGCATCTTTTTGACAACTAAAAAGTTATCCGAAACTTTTTTTGGTTGTCTTTTGGATATCTTTTAGATAACATATTGCTACCTGGGATTTTCGAGTCATATTTAAAAGAAAAATTAAAAGCAAGATTCCCATTATCCCATCCTTATTCCGAGCGCCAGTGACGGATTTCTCGGGAGACCTTAGAATCCCGCAACTGGGCTCTACCTAAAAATCGTCCAAATTTATTCCGAGCGCCAGTGACGGATTTCTCGGGAGACCTTGGAATCCCGCAACTGGGCTCTACCTAAAAATCGTCCAAATTTATTTCGAGCGCCAGTGACGGATTTCTCGGGAGACCTTGGAATCCCGCAACTGGGCTCATCACTCCTAAAAACGTATTCTCATTCATAACCTTTTAGGGAAAATTATTTACGAAGAAAATACATTAATTAATGCTCGGCAAATGCCAAAGAAAATGTAAACGAACAGAAACGGAGTTTAAAAAAGAACAGATTGAAAATAAATACGAAAAATTTGACAAATCTCGTGAGTTTATTTGTCTTTGCACCTGCTCCGTTCACCAACGAAGCGCGAATTCACGCGTAGCGTGAAAAGTCGTCGTTCTATCGACAAAAGCGTATTACAATATGTATATGTGCATATGTATAGAAGAAAGAAGAAAACAAGAATGTGGATACTATTGAGAGGAAGGGAGTATAGCGGGAACCACCAATCATCGAGGGCGGATTCGGCTACCTTCACACATGCATTATCTAAAAAAATATGTGTTTGTACACTGAAGGGCATTAATACCTGGACCTACAATTTTCACGGGGCTTGGCCCCTTTTTTTACGCCCCTGGAAAAGTGACGATCGTCAGAGCGGTGGTCGCGATCTCGGAAACACGTTCAAGTGATAGATTCAGATGACAGATCGAGAGTGATTTTGATTTTGAGGTTTCGCAATGCGGTTATTTGTCAGAAGCGAATATATATGTGACAGTTGAGATGTATGCGTAATCCATAATATTTGACAGATGGTGATCGAGTTTAATTATGAGGTTTCGCGATGCGTTTGTTCAGCAGAAGTGAATATAATATGTGACAGCTGAGATATATGCGTCATCCGTAATATTTGAATTACAAATGTCATTAAAATGTTGTCAGAAATATATCTTTCGATTATTTCTTTTATTTTTTTATTTTTTGATTGAATAGTAAACAGAAATAATTATTAAGAATAATTACATATGATTGAAATATATGCATGATGATGAAATTTTCATCGTTAGAATGCAACGAAAAAAAGGTATTTTTAAATAAAAATAATCATTTTCATTATTGCTGAAGATTTTCTGGCATATCTAGGCCCCAGGTCGCAAAAAAAAACCGATAAAAAATATTAAAACGAATTACGTCTTCGAGACAAAACGGGAAAAGATTTTTATGTTTTTTACACCTGCTTTCGTTCAATTCGAACGATGCAAAAATCAAAAACAGAAATAATCAATAAATAATTTTTGAAATAAATTATAGTTTGAATTGCAACTGAAAACTTTTAGAAAAAATCCACCCATTGGTGAAAACTTCCGGCAATTGTAGTTTTGAAATTGTGAGATGCATGAGCATTGTCGAAAAATCACCAAAAATTACTTTCGTGGAAAAACGTTATTCCTCGTTGTGGGAGATAGTATTAATATTGATAATATTACTAACAATAATATTACTAACAATTCTACGCAATAGTCGACTAGTTGCGACGCAATATTTGAGGTTGCATTGATCTGCATCTACAACTAGACGTGATGAAAATTACAATCAGATCTTCTACATTTCTCAGAGCGGCAGGTGATATCCACATTCCGAAATGCACGGTTCTGTTCGAATTAATATTTGACTATTTACCATGCCCTTGTCCGATCTGATTTAATATCATGCGATAATAGCGAACATCCATCCATCGCTAACAGCGAAAAAAAATGCTGAAGCACCTCATTCATCTTTGGCTGCGAGAGATAAAATCCGTGATCCTGATTGAACACCGCGATTCTACTGAATATTATACTATTTTAAAAGCCACATTTGACGTGGATATCATCTCCACGGCTATTGCTGAACGTTATTAAAATTACAATCAGGTCTCTTACATTTCTCAGTGTGGAAGATGAAATTCATATTCCCGATTGCACGATTCTGGTCCACTGAATTTTCAATTATTTTATCACTTAAGCACTTAATTTATCATTCGCTGCAAGAGATGAAATCCGTGATCCAGAATGAACGATTCGATTCTACAGAATATTCGAAAATTTTTCAAGCCATGTTTAAGGTTGTAACGAATTCTTCTTTATTTTGCGGACAAATAAAGTAACTCGATTAAATATAAACCGAATCTCAATGGTATAATTTTATTCCACGGAAAATTCGACGATGCTCGACATTTCGAGTGACAAAAGGAAAATGAAAACAATAGAATATTATTTTCAGAGGCTCGACGGGCTTCGATGCGCGAGAGGGACTTCGTAATCTCGGGAGTCGAGTAAGCGCAGTTCAAGAATCGTATAGAAGCAAAATAAATAAATATCTATCGCACAAACTCGCATTCAAATCTCGCGTCGATCGAGTGACCTCGACTTAATGACGCATACATTCCGCGAAGTGACCATAACCGAGTATCGCGGTCTCACTCTATTACATGACCCATTCCGTTACAAAGAGCGAAGAATGATCGTGTTGTTATGAATAATATGCCAATTATACGATGGGGCGAATCGTTCGTTCGATTCGTCTCAATGACACTCGATATCGTAAATAAAAAAAGGAAAAATACAGAAATTCAGGGAACGCACAAAAAAAAGAATACAAAAAATCACGGAATTATGGTTATCGACGAACGAGAGAACTCGTAATCATTGGTCGTCTATGACGACGTTAAATTTGGCATGAACTCATGTGAGTTATATTACGGACAAAAAGAAGCTAAGTTAATGCAAGAATGTTCGTTTTAAATAAACTGCGTCACAGTCACATACCGCGATATGTGACGCTGAAATACCTCGCAACTACGAGGCGAGAGATATACACATATATATATATAGACGGGGACTTAGCTTCGCATCGTTGCTCGAAGATGAGGAGAGCGCGGCGTGGAGAGACAAGATGGCGGACTTCGTCTTTACGCGTGACGATCGCGGCGTGGCTCGTTCTATCTCCCTCTCTCTCTCTCTCTCTCCCTCGTTCTCTCTCGCGATCCTCCAATATCGGGCGTTGATCGATGCGTCGCTAGCCACGTGGCGATATTACAAAGAAATATATATGCTGCGAGCGAAGACTCGATGTCCGCTGCAGCGACGACGAAATAATTAGATGCGTATCCCGCGGGATATTCTCGACGTCGGATCCCCTCAGGGTCTCGACGCTTGAGCTCTCGTGCCTCACAACGGCCCAGTCCCACTCGGGTGCTGGAACGTGTTTTTTATCGTTGACAAATATTCTATCGTTGCACGTGTCGCTATGCCGAAAAGGCTGACAATTCTCTCACGCAGTTTTCTTTATTTTACATACCTCGTAAGCTCGCGAACAATGAATTGTCTCGGGGAGGCATATGAGGATAGATATATTTATAGAATGGCGAACAAGCGTTAATAATCGATGGTGCGCTCCCCCAGACGGTTCCGGGTGGACTGGGACGAGGGACTAGGCCGATGGCCCGGACTTGCGTGACGAAAAAGGGGGGGGGGGGGGGGGGGAAAGACCACGCGGCCGAAGCCGGCCGGCGAAAATCGATCTTGATCGACGTATTGACCGACCCGGGATCCGATAGATGACGCGACGAGGCCCGTTGGCTCGTTGGTCGTTACATTATCCCCCTTATTTTGCGGAGCTGACAATGACGGTGACATTTTCACGTAGCAAAATACCATAATAAATTCAATCATACATCAAACCACCATTACTACCTTGGCACCTCAACCCGGCTGGAAAGAACACAAAGATCAGAGCATGCATGCTGAACGGGTGCATAATATTTGCGGAAGCTAGTCCGATTATAGACTCCCGTGGGAATCGCGGGATCATTTATATCCACGAGTCGATACGTAATCTTCCAAGTTGATAGGAGGCTAGCCAGGGCGCGAGAGAGGGTACCGAAATCGTCGAAGAAATTGTGGTCTTCTCCCGTGAGATAGAGGCGGGATAAACGGCCAGGATACTCTTTTACCGCCATAGTCGGAATTTTGACGGACCAAGATGTGAATTTCGCGCGAGTCGGAGATAATGCCGAGGTTTGGCGAAGAGTCACATTTATTCGTTCGCGCGCGAGGACACAAGTGTCATCATAGAAATTTTGGTCCTCTCCTTTGAGGTAGGGGTGAGCATAACGACGCGTGTCGTTATCCTTAAATTCTCTATCGTACGAGGAATCTACAGGGAATATTCGAACAGACGGTTCGGATACTTCCGTACTGGTCAATGATTTCCAATCGCCGCTCTTTGCCGGCTCTAGGGGTGCGATGTCGTTACACGTTTCCCGTGGGGAGGAGAGCGTTGCTGGATCAGACGATTCCGAGGGAATAAATAACTTCGATATGAACTCGGGAGACTCTATCAACGTCTCGTCTTTTGTTGCAACTTCTGTATTACGACTCGACTCGGATGTCCCGCAAGGCATCGTCGGCAATTCGGTGAACTCGAGATCGGGCTCGCTCGGTAATTCCCTGAGATCACCTTCTCCCGCTTTCAATTCAATCGATTCCGTCCATTCGGGACCGGTTTTCCGCGGGGATCCCCCTGAAGTCGATTTTACTTCTCGCGATGGGGTCGAATTTACCCCTTCATTATCGATTGCACGCGATAATCCCCCTGAAACACGCTCGCTTCCTCGCAATGGAGTGGGGTCGCCCGAAACCGGAGGGGCACGATTGGAATCAAACATGCGACTAAGATGAGTAGCCATGCTAAATTGTAAATACGCGAAATCATCGTGCTCCTGCGATTCATAGTGACAGGACGTATCATTTGCGAAGATATTCGAGCTATTCGCAATATTTCGTTTGGGGTTATCGAGCCGAGAATCCGCATTACGTATCGTCGTTTCCTTTCTTAGACGATCTTTATCGCGTTCCTCGGCAATCGCATCGAGTTGGGCTAAGGCGCCAGAGATCGCGCTCGTGGATTCATAGTTAATTGCCACCAAAGCTTCGCGCGCGCGCGCGGGCAATTGTTGAACTACCGTAAAGTTCGTTTCATATTGACCGAGGGGTGGCTGGAAAAATTGGGCTTCGGTAATTTGCTGCAGAAAAAACATCTGCAATGAACCCGTTTGCAAACTATATTTACGCGAGAGCCATTGAGTCTTCATTCGAACGCGAATCGGCATCGAGTAAAACTCTCCCAAAAACGCGTTCTTAAACCCCCGATAATCGCGAAAATTATTTTGATGAGCTTGAAACCACACCCTCGCGCGACCCTCGAGTGCGCTCGCGACTAGAAAAATCTTACACGCGTCATCGACTCGCTTTATAAAGAAGTATTCCTCGAGCTTCGTGAGGAATTCTTTTGGATTCATTGTCACCTCGCTATCGAATTTCGGGGCGCGAACGTCAATATTCAATGATGGAAACCCGTTCAGAAACCCGTTCAACATACCCGCTTGATCATCTTGGCAACGAGGAGGTGCGGCATTTCGTAAAAGATCGAGCTGTCGTTGCTGTTCGTGCAACTGCTCGCGCATCTGTCGCATCTCCTCCGCGATATCGCTCGAATGGGGCCAAAGCTGAGGCGACAAGGGAGAATTGATTCTTTCATTCATGCCCCGGTCACGACTAGACGAATCGTAATAATGCCGCCCGCGGCTGAGTCTCCCCGCATCATCCATCGGATCGGGCCAATTATTTTTCGTATCTGTAAGGTCACTCAAATGAGTGATCGGAGACATGGCTTTGCTTGTTAAGTCGGTAGAGTGGGAGAGATCGGCGGAGTCGTCTCCGTGCCGACTGGCGACCGCGTTTCCTGTTTATCGGCGTGCGCGAACACGCCATCGATACACATATATACTTTTTCTCTTTTTTTTTTTTTTTTTTTTTTTTTTTTTATACTGTTATGATTCTTGAACTATGCTCAGTTTTTTAGACTGTCGAGCCCCACGTTGGGCGCCATTATGTAACGAATTCTTCTTTATTTTGCGGACAAATAAAGTAACTCGATTAAATATAAACCGAATCTCAATGGTATAATTTTATTCCACGGAAAATTCGACGATGCTCGACATTTCGAGTGACAAAAGGAAAATGAAAACAATAGAATATTATTTTCAGAGGCTCGACGGGCTTCGATGCGCGAGAGGGACTTCGTAATCTCGGGAGTCGAGTAAGCGCAGTTCAAGAATCGTATAGAAGCAAAATAAATAAATATCTATCGCACAAACTCGCATTCAAATCTCGCGTCGATCGAGTGACCTCGACTTAATGACGCATACATTCCGCGAAGTGACCATAACCGAGTATCGCGGTCTCACTCTATTACATGACCCATTCCGTTACAAAGAGCGAAGAATGATCGTGTTGTTATGAATAATATGCCAATTATACGATGGGGCGAATCGTTCGTTCGATTCGTCTCAATGACACTCGATATCGTAAATAAAAAAAGGAAAAATACAGAAATTCAGGGAACGCACAAAAAAAAGAATACAAAAAATCACGGAATTATGGTTATCGACGAACGAGAGAACTCGTAATCATTGGTCGTCTATGACGACGTTAAATTTGGCATGAACTCATGTGAGTTATATTACGGACAAAAAGAAGCTAAGTTAATGCAAGAATGTTCGTTTTAAATAAACTGCGTCACAGTCACATACCGCGATATGTGACGCTGAAATACCTCGCAACTACGAGGCGAGAGATATACACATATATATATATAGACGGGGACTTAGCTTCGCATCGTTGCTCGAAGATGAGGAGAGCGCGGCGTGGAGAGACAAGATGGCGGACTTCGTCTTTACGCGTGACGATCGCGGCGTGGCTCGTTCTATCTCCCTCTCTCTCTCTCTCTCTCCCTCGTTCTCTCTCGCGATCCTCCAATATCGGGCGTTGATCGATGCGTCGCTAGCCACGTGGCGATATTACAAAGAAATATATATGCTGCGAGCGAAGACTCGATGTCCGCTGCAGCGACGACGAAATAATTAGATGCGTATCCCGCGGGATATTCTCGACGTCGGATCCCCTCAGGGTCTCGACGCTTGAGCTCTCGTGCCTCACAACGGCCCAGTCCCACTCGGGTGCTGGAACGTGTTTTTTATCGTTGACAAATATTCTATCGTTGCACGTGTCGCTATGCCGAAAAGGCTGACAATTCTCTCACGCAGTTTTCTTTATTTTACATACCTCGTAAGCTCGCGAACAATGAATTGTCTCGGGGAGGCATATGAGGATAGATATATTTATAGAATGGCGAACAAGCGTTAATAATCGATGGTGCGCTCCCCCAGACGGTTCCGGGTGGACTGGGACGAGGGACTAGGCCGATGGCCCGGACTTGCGTGACGAAAAAAGGGGGGGGGGGGGAAAGACCACGCGGCCGAAGCCGGCCGGCGAAAATCGATCTTGATCGACGTATTGACCGACCCGGGATCCGATAGATGACGCGACGAGGCCCGTTGGCTCGTTGGTCGTTACAAGGTGGATTTCATCTCCACGTGTGTTGCTACACGTAATAAAAATTACAATCAGATCTCCTACATTTCTCAGTCCGCAAGACGAAATTCATATTCCCGATTGCACGATTTTGATCAAATCAGAATTTGATTATTAACCATCCCCTTGTCCAATCTTATTTAATATCACGCGGTAATAGCGAACATTGATCGCTAACCACGAGAAAAAATACGAAAGCACCTCATTCATCATTCGCTGCGAGAGATGAAATCCGTGATCCAGAATGAACTATTCGACTCGAATGAAAATTCGACAATTTTTCAAACCATGTTTGAGGTGGATTTCATCTCCACGCGTGTTGCTACACGTTATGAAAATTATAATCAGATCTCCTACATTTCTCAGTGCTGAAGACGAAATTCATATTCCCGATTGCGCAATTCTGGTCCACTGAATTTCTAATTATTTTCGAGGATGTTGTCGAGTCTGATTTCATCATGTGCGATTGAACTGACCTTCCGTAGCTAACCGCGAGAAAAATACGAAAGCACCTCATTCATCTTTCGCTTCAAGAGATAAAATCCGTGATCCTGATTGAACTACTCGATTCTACCGAATATTCGACAATTTTTGACGTCATGTTTGAGGTTGATTTCATCTCCACGCGTATTGCTGAACGTTATGAAAATTACAATCAGATTTAATCTTGTGCTGTAGAACCGACTATCCATGGCTAACCGCGAGAAAAATACGAAAGCACTTAATTTATCATTCGCTGCGAGAGATGAAATCCGTGATCCAGAATGAACGATTCGATTCTACTGAATATTCGAAAATTTTTCAAGCTATGTTTAAGGCGGATTTCATCTCCACGGGTAGTGCTAAACGTAATAAAAATTATAATCAGATCTCCTACATTTCTCAGTTGGCAAGACGAAATTCATGTTCCTGATTACATGATTTTGTTCAAATCAATATTTGATTATTTACCATGCCCTTGTCCAATCTTATTTAATATCACGCGGTAACAGCGAACATTGATCGCTAACCACGAGAAAAAATACGAAAGCACCTCATTCATCATTCGCTGCGAGAGATGAAATCCGTGATCCAGAATGAACTATTCGACTCGAATGAAAATTCGACAATTTTTCAAGCCATGTTTGAGGTGGATTTCATCTCCACGCGTGTTGCTACACGTTATGAAAATTATAATCAGATCTCCTACATTTCTCAGTGCTGAATACGAAATTCATATTCTCGATTGTGCAATTCTGGTCCACTGAATTTCTAATTATTTTCGAGGATGTTGTCGAGTCTGATTTCATCATGTGCGATTGAACTGACCATCCGTAGCTAACCGCGAGAAAAATACGAAAGCACCTCATTCATCTTTCGCTTCAAGAGATAAAATCCGTGATCCTGATTGAACTACTCGATTCTACCGAATATTCGACAATTTTTGACGTCATGTTTGAGGTGGATTTCATCTCCACGCGTATTGCTGAACGTTATGAAAATTACAATCAGATTTAATCTTGTGCTGTAGAACCGACTATCCATGGCTAACCGCGAGAAAAATACGAAAGCACTTAATTTATCATTCGCTGCGAGAGATGAAATCCGTGATCCAGAATGAACGATTCGATTCTACTGAATATTCGAAAATTTTTCAAGCTATGTTTAAGGTGGATTTCATTTCCACGGGTAGTGCTATACGTAATAAAAATTATAATCAGATCTCCTACATTTCTCAGTTGGCAAGACGAAATTCATGTTCCTGATTACACGATTTTGTTCAAATCAATATTTGATTATTTACCATGCCCTTGTCCAATCTTATTTAATATCACGCGGTAACAGCGAACATTGATCGCTAACCACGAGAAAAAATACGAAAGCACCTCATTCATCATTCGCTGCGAGAGATGAAATCCGTGATCCAGAATGAACTATTCGACTCGAATGAAAATTCGACAATTTTTGAAGACATGTTTGAGGTGGATTTCATCTCCACGCGTGTTGCTACACGTTATGAAAATTATAATCAGATCTCCTACATTTCTCAGTGCTGAAGACGAAATTCATATTCCCGATTGCGCAATTCTGGTCCACTGAATTTCTAATTATTTTCGAGGATGTTGTCGAGTCTGATTTCATCATGTGCGATTGAACTGACCATCCGTAGCTAACCGCGAGAAAAATACGAAAGCACCTCATTCATCTTTCGCTTCAAGAGATAAAATCCGCGATCCTGATTGAACTACTCGATTCTACCGAATATTCGACAATTTTTGACGTCATGTTTGAGGTGGATTTCATCTCCACGCGTATTGCTGAACGTTATGAAAATTACAATCAGATTTAATCTTGTGCTGTAGAACCGACTATCCATGGCTAACCGCGAGAAAAATACGAAAGCACTTAATTTATCATTCGCTGCGAGAGATGAAATCCGTGATCCAGAATGAACGATTCGATTCTACTGAATATTCGAAAATTTTTCAAGCTATGTTTAAGGTGGATTTCATCTCCACGTGTGTTGCTACACGTTATGAAAATTACAATCAGATCTCCTACATTTCTCAGTGCTGAAGACGAAATTCATATTCCCGATTGCACGATTTTGATCAAATCAGAATTTGATTATTAACCATCCCCTTGTCCAATCTTATTTAATATCACGCGGTAACAGCGAACATTGATCGCTAACCACGAGAAAAAATACGAAAGCACCTCATTCATCATTCGCTGCGAGAGATGAAATCCGTGATCCAGAATGAACTATTCGACTCGAATGAAAATTCGACAATTTTTGAAGACATGTTTGAGGTGGATTTCATCTCCACGCGTGTTGCTACACGTTATGAAAATTATAATCAGATCTCCTACATTTCTCAGTGCTGAAGACGAAATTCATATTCCCGATTGCGCAATTCTGGACCACTGAATTTCTAATTATTTTCGAGGATGTTGTCGAGTCTGATTTCATCATGGGCGATTGAACTGACCATCCGTAGCTAACCACGAGAAAAATACGAAAGCACCTCATTCACCTTTTGCTTCGAGAGATGAAATCCGTGATCCTGATTGAACTACTCGATTTTACCGAATATTCGACAATTTTTGACGTTATGTTTGAGGTGGATTTCATCTCCACGCGTATTGCTGAACGTTATGAAAATTACAATCAGATTTAATCTTGTGCTGTAGAACCGACTATCCATGGCTAACCGCGAGAAAAATATGAAAACACTTAATTTATCATTCGCTGCGAGAGATGAAATCCGTGATCCAGAATGAACTATTCGACTCGAATGAAAATTCGACAATTTTTCAAGCCATGTTTAAGGTGGATTTCATCTCCACGTGTGTTGCTACACGTTATGATAATTACAATCAGATCTCCTACATTTCTCAGTTGGCAAGACGAAATTCATGTTCCTGATTACACGATTTTGTTCAAATCAATATTTGATTATTTACCATGCCCTTGTCCAATTTTATTTAATATCACACGGTAATAGCGAACATCGATCGCTAACCGCGAGAAAAAATACAAAAGCACCTCATTCATCATTCCCTGCAAGAGATGAAATCCGTGATCCAGAATGAACTTTTCGATTCTACTGGATATTCGACAATTTTATAAGCCATGTTTGAGGTGGATTTCATCTCCACGTGTATTGCTAAATAACTGTAGGCCTTCAGGTCCAGCTGTTGTAGTTGTAGGTTTCGTATGATTATAACATATTCCTTATCAAGTCTTTTCCAATAAAAATTTACAATTGACGATGATGACAGTTAATAATTGTACTTAAGTATGCAAACATTTTTTTTTACTCGACTGTGTCATGACCGATTTTTGCCAGCCATGGTTGCTCGAAATTATCGTTCGAGTTATCAAAACCATTCGCAATACTGTATTGGGATTATCTGAACATTCCTGTAGATTGATAATTATTCTCAAAAATTGGAATGGGGGACATTTTTCCCGTACACGGTGAGAATTACTAATAATGAACCTTCTCGGAATCTGTTGACATCTGTGGCAGTGCGGAAATTTTCCGAGTAGTCGATTCTTCATAATAGCTTCATAATTTCACTTTTTTTTCCGGTATCATGGCTATCAGTTTAATAGATTTCTGGGGGTGCATCTCTATTCTTATGAAAATATTGAATTGTTATTTTATTCATTAATAATTATTCTCGTTATTATTGTACTCAAAGTGCGGTGAATTATTTCACTTTTTTTTTATGCACCAATCAATAATGAATTTTGTCAGAAAAATTTCCAGTGTGTATTCAATAAAAAAGCTTCAACCTTTATTTTCATACTTCGACAAGTTTTCCATTCTATTTTTTGTTACTGGCTTTTTCGATTTTTTTTACGCGAGTTGTTCTAATTTCATCCAGTTTCCATTTTTCTCCACGGAGTCAAAGCAATGATGCAGATTACCTGATGATTAAGATTCAGGTGACTCCTAGACAAGTGTAGGTATTACATATTCTCGAATAATCCTTGACCGCTACCCGTAATTCATGCGTGAAAAATAACGCGTGTTCAAATTCTTTTTGCGAATAAATTTGCGGAATGCTCCCTCACCACCCATAAATCCGTACAAATGGTAGGATGAATAATAACATTACATTTTTTTTCGAAAAGGGCCAAACAAATAAAAACGATTCCTATTTTAATCGTTTAAATCCGATTAATTAGTAGTTACGATGTTATGATTTTTACAAAATTGAGAATTCATTAATCATTATCTCGAGAACCAACCATAGTGGAGGGGGGGGGGGGGTTTAATTTTGGTGAAATGTTGAGGATATATTATTTAATATAGGCATTTCAAAGGACAATATATCTATTTCACCGAAATTTCATCCCCCCACTATTGTTGGTTCTCGAGATAATGATTACTGAATTCTCAATTTTGTAAAAATCATAACATCGTAAGTACTGATCGGATTTAAACGATTAAAAAAGGAATCTTTTTTATTTTTTTGCTCTTTTCTCAAAAAAATATGCCGTATCGGATAAAAGCTCATTAGACAGTTTTCGGGGTAAATTAACAAAAAACAAATTTTCCCTTTTCACTGATGCTTCGTTCCATTTTGAAAAAATTCTGCGGAGTTTCGTATTGCCCCCCTCTAACAGGAAAAAAATAGTGAGTGGAATTCCGATTGGCCCTTTTGTAGAAAAAAAAAATCGAAAAATTTTCCCGAAAACTGTCTAATGAGCTTTTCTCCGATAACGGCATATTTTTTTTTGAAAAGTGCAAAAAATAAAAAAGATTCTTCGTTTAATCGGTTAAATCCGATCAGCTGTTACGAAGTTGTGATTTTTTTTATTTGAGAATTTCTTAATCATTATCTCGAGAACCAACAATAGTGGGTGGATGAAATTTTGGTAAAATTTCATGGATATATTGTCCTTTGAAATGCCCATGCTGAATAATTTTTTCGAGACAAAAAAAATAACGGGGTGGCTGAGTTGACGTGGAATGTCCCATATTGATTTATTATTTTACAGAATGCCGTCGACGAAATCGTTTTAGTATCTTGCAATCTAAATACATTTTGTCTCGACATTTCCCGCTATTTTGAATCTCAGTAATTCAAAAACTGGAAAGAACACATTATTGAAACCTTACTCTACATCGGTAGAGCCTTTGAGAAGCAATAGTGTTTCCTTCAGATTTTTCGATCGTGTCCAACTTCATGAAAATGGATCGAAAATAACACTGCGCCGCGTCCTTGGAGTAGCAGTGGACGGCAGCCAGTCGCGCGTCGTTACGTTTTACGCGGCGCGACTCAAATTGGTTTGCGCCTTCAGATTTTAAAATTTTTAACTCGAAAACGAGGAAAAATACGTGTTTGAAATTTATTTATAACGTGTAGATAGTTGGAGGCCAGCATTAAAAAAAAAATAGTGTTGTTGCTTCGTATTTTGATTATCTTCGAAAAATAAATTGTTAAATGAACAATTGATTATGATTTTTTTTTTAATTTTGCAACTTTTTCTTAATTCTATGAGGCTTTCTACGTAACTACACAAAAAAGTTGAGTCAAACTTTTTTTTACGGAGTTATGAATTTTTGAATAAAATTTTGTTGTAATTTATTATTGCAAATAACAAATAGAATTTTGCACTATCATAATCGCGCTTTGGTATAAAAATCACACTCCCTCTATATAATCGACACGTTCAATTAAAAACATATCTGAGATGTGACTTATCTGTTTCACGCAGGATATACGTTATACATTAATAGTGAAATTAGTAGTCGCCATGTCGCCAATGCCTGATGATCGCTATTACACACTGAATACACACTATTACTACACTGAAAAAACGTTTGAAAGCGGTAATGAATTAGGCAAATTTTTTGATAATTGGGGTTATAATTTGTCGTGACGCTTGCCCTGCTTTTTTAAATAACTGTTCCCCAACTCGGAGGACTGACCTAGATTTTTGAGTACCAGGGAAAAATAAAAATTGAGGCATTGCACGAAAAAGACAATGGTGCTTACAGTCGGCTAGTCAATTAAAGATGATACCTGAGGCCCCGGCAAAGCAACGGTCATCAATATATTGCATATTACTATTATTATTATCATTATTATTATTAATGTTATTGTTAAATTTAAATGCTATTTTTAGGGCACTAACAAGTAATAATAATAAACAAATTTTCAACCGTTAATAGTTTTTATTATTTATTTGTTGCTGTAGGCCGTCAGGTATATAAATTTTTCAGATTCCATTAGGAGATCCAACTGGTTTCTTCTTTTTCTTGTTTGTTTTTTGGGCTGTACTTGTAATTCTTTTCCTTCTGATACACTATCGGTGAGCTTAGACTGCGGCAATGGATTGACGCTCTTCTCCGAAAGCTGAGTATTCTACGACAGGTACAAATTTATATACCATCAATGGTCAATCCATGAAATCGTTACAATGGTCTTTTTACATAGAAGAGATTGCACGGGATTCAATATGAACAAAAATGTTACTGGACTAATATGACGTACGCATTTACATTTACTGTTTTCAAACTGCAATCTGAAAGGAATGAGGAATGAGGAAAGATAATGTTTCGAAAAATATCAACAGCGAAGTTTCTTTTTTATTTGTTCCCAGCTAAATTATACGAAACAAAAACCAACGAAAAACCAATAAGGTAATACCGCATATAAATGTTTCGTTGAAGAACCAGAGGTTGCGAAGTCCGCGTTACAATTTGGAGGATCTTCCCTTCTATCGGCCTCTCCAACCCCGCTAAGTGTCTCGATGACCGAATTTTGGGTATCATTCTGAGCACTGCTGACAACGAATTTAAAAAAAAACATCACATTTGAGACGTCATACGGTTGTATGGTTCTATTGTGTTACCGTAAACCAATAGCTTTACTCCGCACTTTTTAATAGCGTCGTCGTACTGCTCTTTATTGAAACGAGCCGCCCGTCCAATCGCTTCGAAACTCTGACTGAAAAAAATTCCGTGAAAATAAAAAATATGCACTAATTTATCATTATTATTCTACCATTTATCCTTAGTATTTCACTATGGTCACCAACTCTCATCTTCAAGAAAATGAGATCATCAATTGTAGCCTCCTCATAGACGAAACGTCATGAGAGATATTAAATTATGCGGAAGAAATATACAAGCTCCTAATTTATAGAGTTTATTTTATGTGGGATAAATTTCGAAAATTTTACTTACAATTCCGAGGTTGCGTGTGTTTCTTTCTCAATGCGGTTGTTTCGTAAAAATTCGATGAGGAATTGACGGTTCCGATTGACGAAGTTCCTCACATAATCAAATATTTTTTTTTTTAGCTTGTACACGTACACGAACTCGCCGATTTCACGTATTTTTTCGTTCGAGAGGCCTTTGCTCTGATCTTGGGCCAACTCCTCGATGACGTCGACTAAAGCTACGATAAATCGTCCGAGAATTTCGGGGACGTTGAAAATATTCTTTTCAAATTTTGTTATATTATTACGTATATATGGATAATTATGCTCGCTCATTTTCATAGGAAGCACTTTAAAAATCCGAAACTGTCAAAATCCCGTATGACTGAAATCCCGAAAAGCAAACAACTTCGCTGTGACGTGAAATTGTCGAGAGTGCACTTATATCATATACCCTAATTTGTTTTTCAAATTTGGAGACGATATCTAGACGAGTGTTTGTATGTGTGTGCGTGCGTGCGTGCACGCGTGCGTATATATGCGTGTATATAATGTGACGTGACATTTTGCCTCGCCACCCGCACGGAGTGGTGTCGACCATGGGGTCGGGTTTACGACCCTACGACGACGCTCTTCGATAGACCACCCGGAGAATTTCGACTCATTTTAGGATAAGTTTTGCGTTGTTTTTTTAGTTTAGTACCTGCATTGTAGCGTGGCGAATAATTCATTGGGCAGAATGTTCGTTAAATTAATAGAAAGAATTTAATTTTATAGTTTGGAGTAAGACCGGCAGTTATTTCTGCCATATAAAGTGTGAAATCCCGTGTCCCGCCCTCGAGCTCACTCGCCGGTGAGAAATAACTTGGGACTCGCGAGTGGCGGTGACGTGTCGCGGGGGCATCTCGCTCGTGGCCGAGCCGTGCATCGTTGGCCCAAGAGGGTTCGAGCGATACTTTGCTCATTATGCAGGCGAATATTCGCCATCATTATTCGTGGGAGATAGGGATGCCAACGGAGACATTGGGAATTGGACCGATATACAGCGTCACCCGCTCCGATTGACTACGCAACCTTGGTGTTGCACCCTCCCCTACTGCCTCCTCAGTCGTCGTGGACCGTGAGATTCGGCGCCTCATTTAAGGGGATCTTTGGGACGGAGCCAGCAACGCGGTGCTGTTTTGCCTGGTGGCGTTTATTGTGGGCCCACCGCCTAATCAAGGGACGCTTTGATTACGCGAGGGAGGTCTCCCCCGTTGCTGGTAATCATCCACGGGATCCCAGGAGGAGGGCGATTGAGGGGCAGCATATCATAGCTGCGAGTAGAGGCTCGCACACGGTTTCGGTCGCGGGAGGGGTAGTCCCTTCGTCACAGTCACACGTCACTCAACGAAAAAAGCGAGAAAAATAAGGAAAATAGGGAGATGAGACACCGGCGGGGCAATGCGAGAGAGTGGGGCGCGCGAATCGAGGAGAGAGTGGGCCACCGAGGTAAGTCTATCGATTATTGAGGATCATTAGATCAGTCGTAATTTTTCGGGAGTCGAACGAGGAGCAAGAAGTAGTGGTGCGTGCTCAAGTACCGGACAACAGAGGAACTCGGTGAGCCCAACTCTCCTCACGCTTATTTCTGCATTAATCTTAGGAATTCTTTTCTCGTCTTGTCCATCATGTATTAATTTTGAAAAGTAGCGACCACGATCAATAGCGATAGTCTCGCGATCGTGGTCGTGAAGAATTGTTTTTGTGAGTATTTAATTGAGTTTGAGTTATTGAGACTGAAGAATTGGACTAGAGAAATGGGCGAGAAGAGAATTCTTCCGAACTGGTCTGAACAATTAAGTATCGAATTTATGGAATCTTTTGCCTATCGTATTTTTGCCCAATAAATTAGGCTCTTTCGGTAATTAAGTTTGCGCGTCACTATTCAGTAATTTTAATTAGACTTCGCGCATTTACTTGAATTAATTAAAATAATCGGTGAAATATTATTTCGTATGTTGAGCATTCCTTTCTATCAAGTTGCGGGCTCAAGGCCTCGCGCTCGAGACAATGGTACGCTCTCGCGTGCCGCGCTTGTTTATCTTTTCTCTCTCTCGCGGCATATACTCGCCGAGCGCGGAGAGCCAGAGTCTGGTGCAAATCCGTCGAATTATTGTGCTTTATTTCGTTCGTATAATTTATCGTATTTTTCGTGTACCGGGTAAGCCATAAGTAATCATCTTTTCCGTATTTCCGATGCCTATTTTGACTCTTATAGAATTCCGTCTGCGCAATTATATTACCTCGGGTAATTATTACTACCTCGGTTAATTATTACTACCTCGGTAAATTCACGAGTAGAGAAACAGTACCGGTTCTACACCAATATCCCTACCCCGACATTTACCGACATTTTTTAGCTCAGACATGAACCACTTAGCCGAGACATGAACCCGGGAGGGGTGGGGGCTGATTTTGATGGTGGCATTCGAAAGTTGCTATCTCTAACAACTGGAGGGCACCTAATCTCTTATGGGTCGATACATTGGGAGGGGGTGGGGTGGGGGGGGGCTAGCTTTGAGGGTGGTATTGGAATGCCGCTATCTCTGGAAGCGGTGGTGCGCCTAATTTTTCAAGGCGGCATTTGATTGATGATTATCAGTTAGACTGGCGTCTCTGCAGGGGGGGGGGGGGGGGGGTGGGGGGCTAGTTTTGAGGGTGGTATTAGAATGCCGCTATTTCTGGCAGCTGCAGTGCAGCTTGTCTCTCGTGCTGGCATTGGAATGTTGTTATCTCTAACAAGTAAATAGTGCGTCGGAGCGTTAGACCTTTCAACCGCACACGACGCTACCCTCCCGGGCCAGTGCGTCTGTTTGTCGCAACCTTATCGTTGGTCATAAATTATTTCTGTTTGTGTGTTAAGGACCAGACCGCAGTCTGGAAAAGGCCGAACATAAAACCTTAGAGGCGCCTATGATAGTGTCTCGCCGGTCCTCGGCACCTGAAGGAAAAACGTCGAAATGCCCCTAACAAGTATTCTTCTGACCGAATTTATATAAGCGTTTCCCTATCACTGACTGGTGCGTGAGCAGATGTAGCGCAGGGTGCCGCGGCATATATTTTTTCAAACCGCGATGAAATTGGGACGAAGAAGAGATTGAAAATATGGAAAAGCACGTTCGATTCGATACTCGAGCTCAAATTCATGTGATGTATGCATGGGATTATGCGTATAGAGCCGCTCGCCGAGGCCGATGGGAAGAAGTTGCACGTGATCGTGAGCGATTTAGATTAAGAATTGAAAAATGCGGCAAGCTGATTGAATCTGTATTGACGGAGAAAAAAATTTAACGGAAAATGGTATACTGATATGCGCCTTCGACGTGTCTCGACCTGTTTCGAGCCCTCCCATTACCTTCGAGAGCGGATGAAGCCATCTTGCATGTCTGAACACGCTTGAGCCTGCACAGTGTTTACATATTTTGACAAACCGCCGGAAAATGAGGCTTTGATTTTCATGGAATGCCGCTATGACACGCTTAGTCGCGTTCTTGCTATCAACATGGACGGATATTCTGATAGCGTTCTCGGAGCCAAATATCCGTGGGAATTATCAAGGGGTGATCTTAAGAATATAACGAAGCCTGTGATTTTAAAATATTTTAGTCGATCAATTCATATGTTTTATGATCGTTTACCCGAAAATCTTCGTGCAGACGTCGAAATCATGTCATATCTGCCTTGTATGGAACATTGGAATACGCCCCACATCATGACTCATATCGATCGCCCTGCACCCTCTGTACGGAATTGTCAAATGTGTCGCCGCAAAGTGTGGGCGGAGGAAAGTGTGGAAAATCCTATTGGGTCCTAGAATTGAGAGTTGGTGGGGGTCGGGAATTTGGAGGGCCTATATAATATCAAGATGCACGTCTGAACTGCACCAGTTGATATGCAAGACAGGCGACGTGAGCTAAAAGAACGATTGCTCCTGCTTTTAAAAAATATCGAAGATGTAAAAAATCTTATACGTACGAGGTCTGATCTGAGCTTCATTATAAATTGAGACGGGATTTCTTTAGACAAGGAATTTTCCCTCACCTACCGCGGCCGTGGTCCACCGGCTGGTAGGGCTCTTTGACGATTAAGTTTTATATAATTTTATCTGAATTTCATATGTTGGGCGCCAGTTAATTTTAGGACGAATTAACAACCTTAAATTTTAACTTGATTAATTTCATTGATTGACTTTATATGATTTTACCCGAGCTTGAGACGGCGGGGTGGGACGCTGGAGGACCAGGATATAGAAGAAAGAAAGAACGTGCCTGAGAGATATATGAATCTTTCGTTTTACTTACTTTTAATTATAATTTTCCAAACTCGACGGACCTCGACGTTGACGAGTGGTTTACACTTTCTTTTATCGACAATTACACAAGTACGATACTTTTCAATGGACAATATAATAAACGCTTGTACAGGTTTTCGGTTGACGTGTTCACTAGACGGACAACGCTCGACCGTGGCTGAGAGGTCCTCGTTGCTCAAGAACGCACGAGAAGCCTCTTAATATACTAAATTCTTTGTAATGTATATTTTACGACTCTTTGTCAAAACGCACGACTGCTCTAGACAGAGACAGGATGAGTGTTCGACCGAGAGTTTACAGAGAATGAATATATGTGACTCGCAGACGAGAAGTCACTCTCTGGCCAGGGTTCGTCACTTATATATACTTGACCGCGCGCGGTTGCCCAATCGCCGCTCAGCCCCTGTCAATACGCTGTTGCCAATTTATCGTCGGTCAATCGCTCAGATGTAATTGCGATCGACTACGTACCTGACAATTTCGTTTCTCCATATGGGATTAGATTGATGACGTCGAGGAAAATTATGTCAGAAATTATTTCCCGTCACAATCTCCTCCCTCGAACCTTGACGTCATCAGCGCGATCTCGGACCATTCGTCAGTATCATCGGGTCACCTGAAATTCACACATCCACCCAGACACCCTCCTTGCCAACTTTGGCAAAATTCGTTCTTCTATAATTCAGGAAAAGTTTAGGAATATCTTTGGAGTGTGTGAGTCGAGAGGAAAACACAAAACATAGAACGTATATTTAGAGCTAAACGATAGTAGGATTTATTTTCCTCGCTCTTAGTAAGTTAAATTAGAGTCTGACAATTGAAAACTCTCTTTTCTCGAGATTATATGAAAATATGACCTTATCTGTCTTATGAATGAGCGCACTTTTGACAATTGTTGACAAAAGGTACATAACGAAAGTAAGTGTTTTATATGATGACGCAAAGAAAATTATAACTGAGATGGCACACACGGTTTGACAAAGGTTGATCGATGCTCCGTTTTATTTCTTCTGGTACTGAGTCGGCACGATGATGCGTACCACTTCCCCAGAATTGAGCTCCGGTCTCTCGATCATGAGTCGAGCTAGGGCCTCGTTGGATCGTTGACTCCGGATGGTGTCGATGGCACGACGGCGTTTCTCTTCAGACAAAGCGAGAGCAGTTGGAGCATTGGGATTAGCCAACTCCTCGGCCGAAGCGAGGGCGTTTTCCCGGATCATAAACTGTCGAACCCTGTTAGCTTGGTCGTTCGGATGCATAAAATCAGCCTTCACCTTGCGCTTCAGGATCTCGGTGCCCTCGTGGACAAGATAACGATGGTCGGCCGGAATTAAGGACGCAGGCCAAGTGGCGTAATTTAGACGAAGCCAATCGACAATGTCCCCGTATCTTATATTGCAATCCGGACACTCCGGACAATATAGACTTGAGTCTTTTCCGCACCCGACACAGCGATTGAGGGCGAGCTCGTGTTCGATGCCGTGTGCATATATGCAATCGACTGTGTCAAATCCGTCGGCCCCACAAATTTGACAAAATCCAGGTCGATATGGGAGTTGACAGTCCTTGAAGCGATGGTGTGCCGATCGACAATTCACACAACCGGCCACGTGTTTTTTTTTCAGCACAAGAGACGAAAGTTTGGGTGCCACGGTCAACCTGAGTCGACTCTCTCCGGCTGACGAGATATTCGGCCCTCTTCTTGATTATATCTTTGAACAGTTCTGAACTGACTATTCGCCCCTCGGTGAAGTAGAATGGTTGAGGCTCCCCTCTCGGGTTGGCGAGTCCAACGGCGTCGAGTTCTTCGAGAATTTCGTCGAACGTAGGGGCCTTTTCTAGTGGCAATGGTTTTACGGCCGCTGACGGGGCGACAACAGCCACAGGGTCGTCGGTAGTTTTGAGCGGCTTCCCATCTTTCTTCTCGTTGTTTTGTGACAGTCGTGAACTCTACGGCGATTGATTGTCGTCGTTTCGGTGATGGCTGCTGTTGTCGAGGCGGTGGTTATTGTTGCGATGACTGTTGCTGCGGCGACGACGATCGTTGCTGTGACGACTGTTGGTCTGGGCTTTGACAACCTGTGGAGGAATGTTTCGGGTTACGTAGACTACGTCTAGGGAATTTCAGATCTGTCACATAATATTTTCCGACAAGTTTCTTGCTATTTTTGTCTACTAATTCGACGATCATTGGTCCAAGAATTTTGTTTACGATCGCTGGTCCCAGAAAACGATGGGCCAGTTTCGCGGAGTAACCCTCGGCTTTACTACTCAATTTTTTGTTTGGGTAATAAACCTCCATACCCGGTTTTAGAACAACTTGTTGGTCAGTGTTCGAGTTTGCTTTCGCGAGACGCTTATCTGATTGAAATTTTACATTTTCTTCGACTTTATGTCGCAATTCGTCAAAACTAGCCAGTCTCTTCACCCAATATTCCACCAGTTCATCAGTTATGACCGTTTCGTTTTCGATTACACGTTTACGCGAACACACATCAGCCTCGCGTGCGAAATTTAGATAGAACGGGGAGACTCGACTGCCGGAATGTGGCACTGTGTTGTATGCGAGCTGTAGTTTTGACAAATTTTCATCCCATTCATTCTGATTTTTTATCGACGCGGCTATCATGGGTTTTATCGTTCTGTTAACGCGTTCTACCGGGTTTGACTGTGGGTGAGCTAACGGAGTCGTTAAGTGTTTGACCTTGTGCGCTGTCAGGAAGGCTTTAACGTCTTTATTCACGTACTCGGTTCCATTGTCTGTAACGATCGACTCTGGAATAGTTCCCCATTTATCAAATACGGTGTTTAATACTTTTACCACGGTCTTGCCAGTTTGTTGGCGGACTGGAAATAATTCTACGAATTTCGTGTATAGATCTAGTACAACGATGATATAAACGTTACCCTTTTTAGATCGCGTGAATGGCCCGACGGTGTCTACTGACAATTGAACCCACGGTTTAATTAAAGGTCTCGTCGTTAACGCGCCTTTTACTGGATTCTGATTGAATTTGACCTTGAGGCAAGTTTCGCAGTTTTCGACGAAGGATCTTATGTCTTGTGACATGCCTGGCCAATAATGAGCTCGTCGTATTCGATCGTACGTATTTTCTCTACCCAGGTGTCCGGCTTGGGGCGATTCATGATTTTCTTGAAGGATTTGTAAGACCTCACTTGACCTGACAACTCTCTTCCACGGGAACTCGTCATCGATTAGCATTTTCCCGAAATCTGGCCTGTGATAATAAAGTTCGTTATTCTCGACTTTCCAGTCGGGGAATTTATCGGGGTGTTTGACAACTAATTCGCGTTTGGTCTCGTACCAATCTTTGTCACGTATCGTTGTCAACCGGGTTTTCTCTTGTATTGTCTGTTCGATAAGGTCTTCCCATCCGGACGGATCGACATCTATATCGTGCATCCGCGAGAGTGCATCCGGGGCCTCATTCAGAGTACCTCGTCTGTACTCGACTGTCATGTTATGTTGTAACAAATAAATCGCCCACCTGGCCAATCTACCTACAGGGTTCTTGATTCCGTGCAACCATTGGAGGGCTTGATGATCGGTGATAACCTTGAACGGCATCCCTTCAAGATAACATCTGAGTTTTTGAACTGCCCATACGACGGCTAGACATTCTTTTTCTGTCGTCGTATAGTGTAATTCCGCGCCTCTCAATGGTCGACTTAAAACTTCGATTAAGTTTTCTTCGTTTTTGTCAAGACCTTGTTGAACTAACACCGCTCCGAGACCGAAGTCACTGGCGTCTGTGTAAAGGGTAAATGGTTGTCCCGGTATTGGGGTGCAGAGACGCGGTGCATTCGACAAAGCGATTTTTATTTCGTCGAAAGATTTCTGTTCGATTTCTGTCCATTTCCATGGAACCTTTGGACTTGTTAGTTTATTTAAGGGACCCTGTATTTTCGCGATATTCTTTAAGTGCCTATGATACCAGTTGACAAGGCCATTGAACTGTCTCAGCTGTGTCCTGTCCTTTGGCACCGGGAAGTCAAGGATAGGCTGTATTTTCTCGGGATTCGGTCTCATACCGAGCTCGTCGACAATATAACCAAGGAATTTCACTTCCTTACAGGCAAAGCTACTTTTCTCGCGGTTTATTTTTAACTTGGCCTCCCGTAATACCTCGAACAGAAGAGACAATAACCCTAGGTGTTCGTCCAAGTCTTGACTGACGATGATCCAGTCATCTAGGTACGCGAATACCTGGTCTATCCATTTACTGGGCAGATTTCTCTTGACAATTAGGTCTTTAATTCTTCGTTTTAATTTGTCCATAAGGCACTGAAAAGTGGAAGGGGCTCCCGTCAAACCGTACGGCATTCTGACCCATTCTAACAGTCCCTTTCCTTCGACAACGAACGCGGTATATTTTCGGCTTTCAGGGTCCATAGGGATTTGATGGAAAGCCTCGCTCATGTCCAAGGTCGAAATGATTTTAGCTTGATGTAATTGAGACAAAATTGATTTCATGTGGTGCAACGGGTACGCGGGTTTAGCTGTTTGACGATTTACCGGACGATAATCGATACAGAACCTCAAACTTCCGTTAGCTTTCGGGGCTACGACCGGAGAACACGCCCAATCGCTATTACTCCATGTAATATAACCCTTTTCCAATAAACGATCGACCTCCCTGCTTATAAAAGCGCGAACTACTTCACTGCGTCGATAGGGTTTTTGTCGATGGGGAGTTGTGTCTGTTAACTCGATTACATGTGTTATTAGGTTTGTTACGCCCGTCGATTCTCTGTCTAGCTTTTGAAATTCGGTATCGAGAAAATTTTTCAATTTGTCTGTCTCGTTTGTTGTCAAGATTTTTAATTCGGTCAGGTTTGGACGCCGGTCCAATAACGGGTATGAATAATTACTCCCGTCCAGTGTCCACGTTTTTGTGTAAGGATTTACCCTGACTTTGAAAGTTAACCAAAAATCCATCCCGAGAATTACGTCGTTAGCTAAATCCGGGAGTACACTGAACCATTGTGGACCGTAAATATCTTTTACGTCAATCACGAAAGAAGTGCCTCCCTCCGTTTTGACAACCGATTTGTCCCCGAGGCGGACTCCGTTTCTCGAGGTCGCGTCAGGGGAGAGTTCTTTTACCTGATAATTCTTGACACGATCATACGTGCGTCGGTCTAAGTATGACCTCTCGCTCCCGCTGTCTAATATTCCTTGAATTTTTTCCCCGAAGATATGTATCTCTACCGGTATTCGTATGACTCTTTTCGGTTCGGTAAGGGCATTATTCGCGCAAAAAATTCGTCGCTGTGAGAGACGATGTATTATCGATTGCGGTAATCCTGCGGGTTTCCAATGTTTCAGATTTTTAATTTCTTCTGAGTGATCGGTTGAGTCTTCGTCCGTAGTGTCGGGTGTTTTGTCAACCGAGAGTGTTGTTAGATTAACTTTTCCGTCAGAGTCTAAGTTAAATGCTTCAATTTCCCCGGGCTCGTATTCTTCATCGGACAATTCCGTTTCGCTGAACGCATTTAATACGTCTAACCCTGATGGAGAATCTTCGCGAGTGACCTCATCGTTCTGAGAACAACAGGACCCGATATCTTTGATTTTATCAAGAGATTTTATTTCGTCAATTTTGATCTTCGAGGGTGCTACCTCGTCCATGCCCTTCGCGGCTGTAATCTGAGGCGCGATTACTGCCGGGCCTGGTCGTTTCCCTGACGTGCTTGACAATCGATATTTGTATGTCCTGTCTTTCGACAAAAGCAACAAACGGCTTGTGGGGTTGACGTGCAATAACGAGCGCTGTGTCCTGTTGCCCCGCAGTTATAGCAGAACAACTTACTTGTGTCTAACGTGAATTTACCGGTTGTTTTTTTCGTTTCAGTTTCTCCCGAATTTGTCGAAACTTTATTCTCTTTTTCGAATCGCGAGAGATTATTGTCGAGACGTTGTCTCACGAGAGATTTCGTTTTGGTTGACTGGGTTTCTTTTTTATTCTCGACCCGTTTCGAATTTGGTTGGAATGCGTTTAAATCTGTGAGAAATTGTTCGTCTTCGTCGCTATCAAGAGCTTGCATATCAATGTCACTGTCAGTTTGTTCTTGCAAGGTTCTCAATCCCGATTTAGTCGTTCGGTCTCGCGGTTCTTTTTGTGTTTCGACAGATCTTCGATAAAGGTAGTTTCTTTCGTTTAAATAATGCAGGAGTTGATCGTAACTGTTTATTGGCAAGTTCAGGATTTCGAAAGTTAATCGCGGGTTAAACTTTGTCAGTATTTGTTTGAGTTGATCGCGAAAAGGCGGGGGTATTTGCATTCGCTCGAAAATGAGGTGTGCGCGACACGCGAATTCCGCGAGGGATTCTCCTTTTTCGAGTTTGAGGTTACTCACCTCGACGAACAGATCGCCGTCTTGTTTCTTTACTCCCCAATGATAACGAAATGCTCGTGCGAAGTCTTTCCACGAGTGCCAATTTTTCTTGTGCAAGAGGTACCATGATCTGTACGGGCCCTCGAAGACGTTTGACAAACAGGGGATGAATGCATTTCTGTCTATCCCGCTCGCGCTCAATTGATCTTTCAAAATTAACAAGAACTGTTCGGGATCTTTCTCTGTCTTTGGAAATGAGATTTTCCAGTTACTGGTGATACGTCCGATTTTCATTGCCGAATCTAATTCTCGATCAAAATTTTGCAGCGAGTCATAACCCCTTCTGTCAAGTCTGTTGGTCGTGTATCTGTCGTGACTGGCTCTAAACTGTTGTGTGGATTCTTCGTCACTCGAGTCTTCGCTTTGGCATGACATAGTCCCTCTTCGCGGTGTTACTGAGCGTCTTTGACGATAATTTGAAGTAAAGTTTTCGCGAGGGTTTATCTCGTTTGGATTTCCCCTCATTCTCTGACATTCTTCTCTTATTTCGTGTAATTGTTGTGTAAGAATTTCGAGTCTCGAATCTAATTCCCCAGTTGACCCTGGATTTTGTCTTGAAAAATTAATCGATTCTTCCCGATTCGTATTTGAGAATTGATTTCCCGTATTTATCGGTTCGAAAAATCTTACTCGTCGTATTTCCTCCTCGAGTCTACCTATTTCATCGATCGGGTTATTCCCTCTCTGTTGCCTGTTACCGTGCGGCCCTGACACTTGTGCGTTTCTATTACTAGATTCGAAATTTATGTCAGATTGTTCGTTGATGAAAGATCGAGGGGGCTCGTTTCGAGTTACGTTATTTGATAATCCGTTATTCTGGGAGTTCGATCCGAATAAATTTTGTTGTTCGAGTGTTGGCAATCGATATTGTTCGTCGCGTGAAAAGTTGTTTGTCGACCGCGCGTTTGGCAACCTTCTCTGCGGGTTTTGACCTTGATACGGAATGAAAGCTCCGGAATTATTTGACAAATTTTCTCGCGACGTTTGTTCCGAGATTTGATTTACGAGAGAGGTATTTGTTACCGCGCGTACCGCCTCTCCTCCCTCAGACGCGTCGTTAGGGTGTGAGAAACTTTCAATCTGATTTTCCATAGACCTAACACGCGTAATTACTGTCTGAAAATTAACGTCCATTCTTTCCATTTTTCTCATCAGGATTTCGAAGAGATGATCTGTCGACGACGGTTGATTTATCTGCCCCGGGTTTGGGGTATTAGCTCGCGACCCCCTACCCCTTCCCATGGGTAATTTTCCAGGTGTCATTACGTGAGGATTTGGATTCGATTCTTTTGACGATGTATGTCTGTTCGCGTCTCGATTATTGTCGGAACCCCCCGCTCCTGCGCTACTCAGGGCTTCAGCCAGAACGCGGTCGGCTTCTGCGTCTTCGCTCAACGTGCCCCCCCTCTCTACTTGAAGGGGAGATGTCTCGTTAAGCGTCGAATCCGACGGTTGGACATTTGACGAAAATCCGGGTTTTTCCGTATTATTCTTATTCATTTTTGCTTGCAACCTGGTGTTTCTCTTGGGCGGTGAGAAAAACATCGGTGTCATTTTAACATTTTATTCTGAGAAATTGCCTCATAAAAAAAACTCTCGAATGATTAGGATTATGAGATGAAATTCAAATAATTGGGATTACCTTCGCGAAAGAAAACTCTCAAATTATTTCAATTACGACAATGAAATTCGATTTGTCTGAATTGTCGAGGTAAATATTTTTTCGATCGAAAATTCGGGATTATCCTGATATAGAGATTGACCACACCGAACAATAGAGAGAGAAAAAAAAAATTTTCTTCAATTTTCTGGAATTGTTTTCGCTAAATTATTGAGATTTAAGATTCTCGGAATCAATTTATTCGACGATAAATATACCAATGATCGTCGAATTTTACAATTAAATCTAACGAAATAATTTTACGCACAATTGTTAGCACGCAACCAATAAATATCGCACAAATGATTTACGCAGGCGAGATAAATTTTGTCAAAGTAAATTTGCATAAATAATTTGACGGAAATAAATATGACATAAATAATTTGACACAATAAATAAATTATTAACTAAACATTAGTGCTTGCGCATAATAAATAGCAGAAAGCGATAGTACATAGTATAGAAAGCGTTGTAGATTGGTTACATTACTCATAGAATAACCTGTAGAACGGTTTCATCGAGCGAAATAATTTTCGTGAAATATTATTTGAGGGAAATATCGTTAGCACGAGAAAGCATAGCATGAGAGTGTAGCGTAAGAAAGTATAGCTAGGGAACGTGAGCGTTCGCTCGAAGGTCTCGCTTTGTTTTGACCATGTGTTTACATTTGACCCGCGTGACAAAGGAGATGACGAACGCCTGGCGCGAAGTCGTCGCTGTTACCGGGCAAAATTATTTGACTTTCTTTCCCGTTGCTTGAAATTCAAGAATTTATTTTATTATCGATTTTCTTTTCGTCAAATATTATTTCACTATACGCTCTTGGAATTTACAGGCTTGGCTGATTTAGCCTTGCATATTCTACGCATAAATTTTGACGAAAATTTTCGACGATGTTCGTCGCGCAATAATAACGAATTTTCTAGATGATTCGTGCACGAAATAAATTTGTACGCACTTTTTGTCGTATAACGCAAATATCGCAATTGGACAGCACAATTAAATTAACACGAATTTCGCAATTGGACTGCACAATTAATTTAATTCGAATTCCGCACGTTTATCAAATTTTACGCAAAATTTTTTTTTATGAATTCGCGCGTTTTATAAATTTTCACACACAATAAATTGTTGACTGGTCGATTATTCGACACGAAATTTTTCACGCGTAATATTTGATTCTCTTGAGAAAATTCTAGATCTTTGTTTAATTAATAATTTTATACTTTGTCACTTTCGAAAAAATTTTAATGAAATTTTATTCACGATTTTGACACTGAACAATTAAGAAAATAGGCACGATTTTAAAATTTTTAGACAAAAAATTTTCCAACGCGGCCCCACGTTGGGCGCCAAATGAGACGGGATTTCTTTAGACAAGGAATTTTCCCTCACCTACCGCGGCCGTGGTCCACCGGCTGGTAGGGCTCTTTGACGATTAAGTTTTATATAATTTTATCTGAATTTCATATGTTGGGCGCCAGTTAATTTTAGGACGAATTAACAACCTTAAATTTTAACTTGATTAATTTCATTGATTGACTTTATATGATTTTACCCGAGCTTGAGACGGCGGGGTGGGACGCTGGAGGACCAGGATATAGAAGAAAGAAAGAACGTGCCTGAGAGATATATGAATCTTTCGTTTTACTTACTTTTAATTATAATTTTCCAAACTCGACGGACCTCGACGTTGACGAGTGGTTTACACTTTCTTTTATCGACAATTACACAAGTACGATACTTTTCAATGGACAATATAATAAACGCTTGTACAGGTTTTCGGTTGACGTGTTCACTAGACGGACAACGCTCGACCGTGGCTGAGAGGTCCTCGTTGCTCAAGAACGCACGAGAAGCCTCTTAATATACTAAATTCTTTGTAATGTATATTTTACGACTCTTTGTCAAAACGCACGACTGCTCTAGACAGAGACAGGATGAGTGTTCGACCGAGAGTTTACAGAGAATGAATATATGTGACTCGCAGACGAGAAGTCTCTCTCTGGCCAGGGTTCGTCACTTATATATACTTGACCGCGCGCGGTTGCCCAATCGCCGCTCAGCCCCTGTCAATACGCTGTTGCCAATTTATCGTCGGTCAATCGCTCAGATGTAATTGCGATCGACTACGTACCTGACAATTTCGTTTCTCCATATGGGATTAGATTGATGACGTCGAGGAAAATTATGTCAGAAATTATTTCCCGTCACAAAATACATTGAACAATACATCAATAAGTCGAAATGGATTTCACAAGTATCAACAAGGTGGGAAAAATGGTGGAATTTTTGCCAACAAAAAAATTGGCTGAACCCTCCGTTCAGGCAGATCATCCGATCTCCGACCTGAGAATAGTCGAAACGAAATTCGGGAGGAGGATCGTGGTGGATATCACCAACGATTTCTCCGTATTCCTACCTGCAAGATTCGTGAAAGCGTTCGACGAGAACAAAGAAATATTCAAAGAGATGATTGACGCTGCGCATACAAATCAACTCTATATGAACTACTTCGGTGGGAAATATAACAGCGTAGAATTCAAACGCATCTGACGCCATCGAACCATCAATCCATCGCGCCTACTATGGGGTCCTGACTCTACGCGAACGATGGTGGCACTGAAAAAAGTGTTTGATTCCATAAGTGCACATGGTTGAAAAATTAAAAAAAAAAAAAAAAAAAAAAAAAAAACATCATAGATGACGTGTGGTGCGAAATGTATAAGTTGGAGTGAAACCAAATATGTAAAACAATTTCCTATGATTTATTTCAATAAAAAACACACATATATTTTTCGATAAAATGTTTTTATTTATTTCAAAAATCCTGCGTTTACACAATGCCTAATGTACCAGCTCCTTAAAGATTTCACGTTTGCGTTGGCACAATTATATTTTGAGTCATGGGGATGATGAGAACATCCTCCGTTGTTTGATATTTTCGATAATTTCTGCAATGATGGACAATCGAGAGTTTCCATATCGACGATATGTACCGACGAATCCGTGAATTGCGCTAACCACATCCTCTTCTCCAATCCCTTCACGTAGATGGTTCGGGCTTGTTTCAAGATAGCTCGAATTGTTGTTCCGGCAGCTTCGTACGGTGTGTCGCCTGAATTCCATCGTATTCCATGAAAATTTCATTCTAGCCATGAATTCATCGTTTTGTACTTCGCTGGTAGAGAGTTCCATGGCGCTGGAGGTTTGAAGAAAAACGTCAGGGGCTCGGTGTTGTCAGAGATTTCCACAATTGCTATTTCTTTGAGCACAAATTCGTTTATGGGTCTCCTGAAGCCTTGAATATCGACGATAAAGTCCATGGTGCTGACTGAAGAGAGTCGGTTCATCTTTGAAGGTTTTATACCAATTTTTTTACCCCACCACTTATTGGATTGTACTCAACAATACGATCATGTAGAATCAAGCAATACGCGGATGTATTGGCAGGAATATTATTTCTTGCTTCCAATTCGAGACGAATGTCAACGGGGCCTGACTTGAGAGAATCGTTCTGCTTCGAACAGTCGATGACGACTAGAGGGGCATACTTTAGAAACTCGGATTTTTTTAACCACGGCTCCGCTTCCCTGTTGTAATAAGTATTCTGAAAGTTTGCATACATCTCGTATAGTAGGGCGTACTGGTTTTGCTGTATGTTTAGGTTCAAATTTCCATATGGATAGCATTGCGAATTCAAATATAGTTTAACATCGGCGAGATTACAATGATCGAAATTACTCGCGTTCTTCTTTTTCTTATTTTTCCGATCAGTCTGGAAAGCGAGAATGACATATCGCGGTTTTTCCAGCTGAGTAGAAGTCTTGACGGTCCAAACATGCTTCGCGGTTGCGGGAAGCAGCGGATATTCATATAGTTCCTACGTTCGATAGCTCATGGAGATTGGCGCATCTCTACCGATAAACTTTAAAAGTTGTATTTTACGCTGATCGGAGACTGTCACGTATGGTACAAGCCATTCTACTTTTTGCAATACGAGTTTGAATTCCTCGTCAGCCGTCTGCACAATAGCATTATCATCAGTCTTCGATCTCGATAGAATCAGCTCATGCTTGGCATTTACGACGATTTTTCGATAATCTTCGGCAAAACCAAGCAGCATACTTAGCGGTATGCATACGTCAAAGTTGCCCGCTGCATCTATGATTTGCGTCGTTTCTTCAACATCAAGCCAGCCCGTGTTCTCGAGCATAGATCTCTTACCAGGGCTCAGAGATGAATATCCCTTTATTAGACTCGTAAGACCTACATTTTTGTTTCGATCAATTTCAATAGCGTTGAGCTCATATCGTACTTCTTCGAACAAAAAGCAAATAGCATTATTAACGAGGCTTGTGGAGGCAAGCGCTGCACCATCGGCTTTAGTCAGTTTTCCGCATATATGTATAAAACTTTTGCTTGGTAGAAGACATAGATCCTGATGTTGGATGGAAATACGTATCTCATCGCTGTTATTGAAAGTTGACGATGCATACGGCTTATGAGCATGAATCTCGCAGTGTATTATAGATTCATCGAAAACGATGGGACTTTGTGTATTTACTATTTCCTCCTCCATTTTACACAGCAGATGCAAAGGGCACAGAATAAATAATACCTTATGCGCTTTTTCCGCGCACTGTCAGACCCAAATTCTTTAGAAGTTTTACGTTCTGAGGTGTTAGCACTTTGAGTGTCGATCGGCGACTGGTCACGCTCATCCATGCTGACTTGATATTATGGGTTTTATTAAAGACTATACCCATGATTTTATATGTAATCGTATGGTTATGACTTCTCCACGAAAATTTACTAAATCTCCGTCTTGGTCTACTATCCGAAGCTGGATGTTATCTATTGTCTTGCTCGTGATTGGTAGATAAATGACGTGCGATGGAACTTCAATGATTTTATATCCTGATGGTACGAACGGGAAAAACTCGTGAATCGTATGAGCTTTTCGCTCATTAATATAGGCACCGGCGTTAATGCTGCACTCTATACGCAAGGCGTTCACTTTGAGAATGGCTACTGGGAGATCAGATGTATGCCTTTTATTGGCTACAAGAATACGCGGTGTGAAACCCAAGAGAGAGCCGATAGAATCATTAGGCTTAAAATTTATATCGCGATTACACTCGATTTCACTAGGTAGAGTATTGTTATTGGGTTTAATCTTAATAGAAATATTCGGCAACTCTGCCTGCACGTATTTCTCAATATCATCTATTTCATAGTTACCCGTCGGTATAGTCAATACCTTGTCTCCCACATAAATTTTATTATTACCATCAGCTATATTAGGAATAGAATTGAAGGTTAGTAATTCAATGAGCCCTAAAGTGTAATTTTTGTGGGGTGAAAGTTCGATGGGGGGAAAATATTGAGCTTCAAGTGTAGATGACGTCCCGGAAATAGTTAGTGTAAAACTATCATCCATGACGGCGGCAAATAGTCAACTGATTCTATATTTATCATCATGCACGTTTATATAGAGAATATTTTTCTTCGCCACTCAATTGCTGGCAGAGAAACTTTAGGCATAAGTGCCCACATTCGACTGTACCATACTTCTGATATCCCTTATAATTATAATTCACGCTACCATCACCAAAACATTTCATCAACTCGACTGGAGGCTGAAGATTGCCGAAACTATCAAAGTACACGACATTCTTCCCCCTCTTTTTGTATGCAACCCAGTGTGTACCAGGTCCCATATCCTCATCTAAATTGATAATTGCTGATTCGTATTTTGCCGGTCCACTTTTCGGCAATTTATTTCTCATAAAAACTCCGCGAAAGTGTGGAATTTCCATGATTTTCGCATATTTGAGCAGATCAGCATCAGTTAAGGCTTGGGGAGGCAGCGTGACTTTCCGTTTTTTGAACCAAGACCCGTCCCCCTCTTGTACGGTTTTAGATGCAGACCTTTACCCAAAGCAGCAGCTTCCTTCATCTTATTATGTCTCTTACTCTCATCCAATTCCCGCTTAGCAGCTTCAGCCGCATTTACAGCCTTAGCGATAGAAGCAGCGCCACCTGACAGTGCTCCTGCAGCACTCAGACCGGCAAATATCGGCAGGAGGAGCGGCAAAAACCCCCCAATTTTACGAGGCGCCGGTAAAATGCGCAATTTACTTTTACCCTTCTTGCTGCCTTTCCGAGCACCCTTTCGACCACGGCTTTTCTCATCAACGAGTTTATTCTGTCCCATGCCTAATTTTGTTTTTTTCACGCAATGCCCCATGCCTAGTTTAGTTTTGGCCTTCATGATGTTTGCCACGCCCCAAGCACTTGCTCTCTCCGCAATACCCGCGTCTTTGGCGTATACTCGTTTCCAAGCCTGCTCAGCCAGTAATTTATCGGCTAAAGTTCTCGCTTCGAGGCTAGTTTCTTTTGAATATGCAATATCGTGCTGCTTGCAGGCTGCATCCAATGGATTAATACCTCGATCACCTCGTGCAAGACGTTTAGATAACTTTGTACCAGGTCCGCAATACTGATACCCAGGTAGATGCAACTCGACAGGGAGCTTGTCAATCAGACTATTGACCAAAGCACGACCGATCGTATCGGGGATGACTGCTCGACTGGTGAATAATCCCTATAAAACCCTATTTATATTTTTTTCCCCCATTAGTCGTGCTCAGGATGGGGACGGATGAACTGCCTGTAATGAATTTCGATGAATTTATGCGGGGAGGTGAACCACGCGAAAAACGTCATGGCGATTTGTTGCGTAATAGCATTCGCGCAGTATTCTGTGGCCTCTCGAACTGTGGTAAAACGAACGCTTTACTCTCCCTCATAACACATCCTAATGGTCTGATATTCGAGAACGTTTACCTTTATTCTAAATCCCTCAATCAGCCAAAATATACATTGCTCGCACGATTACTCGAGCCCGTGAGCGGTGTTCAATATTTCCCATTCAATGAGCACGAACAAGTGGGGACACCCAGCGATGCACACCCCAACTCAATATTTATCTTCGATGACGTGGCATGTGAAAAACAGGATAACATTAGAGCCTTTTTCGCCATGGGATGACACAAAAATGTCGACTGTTTCTATCTTTGCCAGACCTATGCTCGTATTCCTAAACATCTTCTGCGTGACAATACGAATTTTGTGGTTCTATGTAAGCAAGATGAGATGAACCTTAAACATGTGTACAATGATCATGTGAATACTGATATGTCATATACACAGTTTAAAAATATGTGCTCAGAATGCTGGAATTGCGACAAGTATGGATTCATCACGATCGACAAGGATAGTCAAATGAATGAGGGTAGATATAGACGAGGGTTCGATTCTTTTCTCAGTCATAAGTAAACGTGCATTGAAGACAGTATCATCTCTGACTCGAGGGTAGCAACATGAATAAACTTTTGGAGGAGAAGAAAGACGTATTGCGTCAAATCGTCAAAGCGAGCGATGCAATTCGACGAAAACATCGGATGATAAAAATCGGCAAAGACAATGCTGAACAGGCAATGCAAAATGTCTTTAAGCCAATAGTCACGCCATTGGAAAAATTGGTGATGCGGAAAAACGAGACGCCAGAGATGAAACAGGAACTTAAGGAGGAAGTCAAAGATCGTGTTGAAGAAGAAAGAGAAGAAGAACATATTGAGGATGGCAACCATGAAGTTAAAGATGATCCAATGTTGGAAGACTTGTCTTTCCAGTCTGCGTACGGTGATGAAGAGGGAGAGCAGGAGGAGGATACAGCTGTGAATATTGATGAATTAATAAATGAGTATGTAGTATTGCTGCAGACAAATAGAAAATCAGCCTTGGATGTCTCATACGGTGTACGAAATCTCGCTAACAATAAATTAATGATTGGAGATTCTCCAATCTTTTTTGATTCTCAGCATATTCGTGTACGAGATAAAAATTATCCAAAAACTGTTGGATTAGCGGAACTGTTGTTCAAAAAAGTGCCCTGCGTTGAGGATCTGACATCCAACGATTTGAAAAATTATGAGAACATTGTAATTGCCACGAATGCCCATAAGAAATATTATAAAGCAGATGAAGCAATTCGGACGGATAAAAATTTGGAATTCAAGACTTATATCGCGAAAATAGTTGATACGCACACGGGTAAAGGTATGCCAAAGTATAAAGTGGCTAGAAAAGACGCGAGATTCGATTATATTTATTGGGACGATCCCAATGAACTAGTGGACCGCCTACGTTTACTCCTCGCATCTCAAGCAGCCGGAAACTCATCTCACTCGAATGAAATCATATCGATTATCGAAGAATTGCGTGAGGCTCAAATCATTTATTAATACATTCATCATCGCAATTTCACGCATTCACAAAATGAGTGTCGACGTGTTTGGACGGCAGCTGGATAATAAAAGTGCGCTCAATCGCGGTCCTCCGGGCATTGGATTCAAGATTACAAAAGACGGACATTACGATTTGGAGAACAAGCGACTCTGCAACGTTGGAATTCCCGAAGAGGACGACGACGCTATCAGCTTAAAGGTGCTGAATGCTAAAGCCCGACACGTAACTAAGAACTTACGTGAGGAAATAAAAGATAAATGCGACACGTTAAATACCGACTTACGGAATAAAATAGAGAGAATTCGTGCGCAAATCACTAAAGATCTTACAACCGAGATAAAAGAAATTCTCAAAACTCCGAATGCTGGTACGAAAAACCTGCGAGTGTCCATGCTTAGCATGTTTTCCCAGATTGACGCTCGATTGAACATCCTTGAGAAAAAATGAGCGAGAAGAAGCGAGCGCTGGTGCAGGAACTACATAAGCCCGCACGCAGAAACTATCCTCGTCGGCATGTGGATATACGAGGCTTGGATGAGACTTGGCAAGCGGACCTTGTGGACATGTCGGCTTACGCGCGGCAAAACGGCAATCATAAATTTCTCCTTACCGTCATCGATGTCTTCTCCAAGTTTGCCTGGGCCATGCCAATGAGGAGCAAGAACGCTAAAGATACAACGAGCGCCATGAGATCTATACTTGCAAAGGGACGCATACCAGAGAACCTACATGTTGATCAGGGCAAAGAGTTTTAGAATGCCGATTTTCAAACTCTCATAAAAAAGTATAATATTCATATGTACTCGACATACAGTAATTTGAAAGCATCAATTTGCGAGCGTTTTAATCGTACCTTGAAAAAGAAAATGTGGATGCAATTTAGTCTTCGTGGAAGCTACAAGTGGACCGATATTCTCAAAAATTTGATTTCCGAATATAACAAGAGTGTACATCGCACAATTAAAATGAAACCGAAAGACGTGAACTCGGAGAATGAGAAGCAGCTATTACAACGCGTTTTCACGACTCGAGAACCGTTGGAAAAAAAGTCGACGAAATTTCGACGCGGTGACAAAGTGAGGATAAGCAAATTCAAAAATATATTTGCCAACGGTTATACTCCAAACTGGACAACGGAAATATTTACAATACATCGAGTGAAAAATACGAACCCTGTGACGTTCAGTCTGAAGGACTATCAAGATGAACCCATCGCCGGTGGTTTTTATGAGCAAGAGCTACTTAGAGTTGAAAATCCCGATATTTATCTGATTGAACGAGTATTGAAGAAGCGCGAAAATAAAATTTTTGTAAAATGGCTGGGTTTCGACAACAGTCACAATAGCTGGATAAGCAAATCTGAAATAAATTGAATAAAATAAATTTCATTTTTCCAATTAATTTTTTATTTTATTAAATTACAAATAATCTATATTTATTTCCTCGTCGTCATCGGCGAATCCTGCAACTTGCTCCCTTGGAGCTAAATTAGCGAAAGCGCACGACTCATAACCTGTAACATTTTAATGATATATTCTAATATGCATGTTAAAATCTGTGTGCGCGCGCGTGTGTGTGTGTGTGTGTATGTGTGTGTGTGTGTGCATGTGTGTATGTGTGTGTATGTGTGTGTGCGCGTGCACGCGTTTTCTTCCTTTACCTGAATCTTCGGATAGGTCGCTGTCCGAAAAGATTGAATTCATACTCGAATCGCTATCTTCGTATTGTCTAGGGGGTGATGGCGGTTGCGGCGCATAGTAACCGCGTGGTCTAGGCTCAGCGTGGATCCACTCTATTTGGGCCTCAGGGCTGGGGGATCGGGGTGGCGGTGGTCGAGCGGGTGGTGAAGGCGGAGCTCTCGATGGCGAGGACGACGAAGATCTCGATGGAGACGCTGGTGGTGATCGGTATATTGTAATAGCTGAGGACGATGACGATGATGACGATAGCGATGATAATGACAGCGAGCGCCGGTTTAACCCAGACGGTCCAGCTATTGCCCCATCCGGCTGTACTAAATCATCCTGATCTGAAGATTCTTCGTCGGAATCAGCGAGAAGCTTTCGTTTTGCTGAATGGATAAATATATATTTCATTGCAGTGGGTACTTTGTGTTTTCTAGAGATAAAGAGAGAGAGAGAGAGCGAGAAAGGGTGGGAGGGCGAAGAGTCAGGTACGCTGCTAAGCTTTCCAACTGCAGCTAGGCATAATGAAGAAAGCGAGAGAGAGAGAGATAGAGAGTCAGGTGGTCAAGTAATGTGCTGACAGATGGCTAGGCAGGAGATAGATAATTTCTATTACTCACCATGCTCTTCGAGTATCGGTAAGAGCTCGCCTTTCTCGCCCCAATTGAACATCCTGATGACGCGAACTGCAGTGTTCAGGATGTCGGGATGATCCATTAAGCCGCGATCAAACGCTCGACGAAACGTCCTCCGTCGCGTTGCCGATAAAATAGTCCGTAATTTTCTTAAAATAGCTTGACGAGGTAAGAGTTTAAGCTCGGAAAAACACACTTCATGCCAAATTCGTTGTAATAGAGAGCACTTATTAAATAAAAAGACAAACAGCATAAAGACGTCTGAGGATAATGGTACCATTTTCATCGATGTGTTCAGCTACGCGAGAAAAATTCTACTGAAAAGGTTCTCCCTTGAAAATGCCCTGCCTGTCATAAAGAGAGGAAGAGCGAAGGGCATTTTAGTGCTACGGTAAATATGCCGATAGTTGCACCCAAATTTCGTGAAACGTTGAGAGGTTTTGCCGACTCTTACTGCTCGAAGATTTATGCTTCCACACGGATTCGTCGGCACATATTGTCGATATGGGAGTTCTCGATTGTCCATCATTGCAGAAATTATCGAAAATATCAAACAACAGAGGATGTTCTCATCATCCCCATGACTCAAAATATAATTGTGCTAACGCAAACGTGAAATCTTTAAGGAGCTGGTACATTAGGCATTGTGTAAACGCAGGATTTTTGAAATAAATAAAAACATTTTATCGAAAAATAAATGTGTGTTTTTTATTGAAATAAATCATAGGAAATTGTTTTACATATTTGGTTTCACTCCAACTTATACATTTCGCACCACACGTCATCTATAATGTTTTTTTTTTTTTTTTTTTTTTTTTTTTAAATTTTTCAACCATGTGCACTTATGGAATCAAACACTTTTTTCAGTGCCACCATCGTTCGCGTAGAGTCAGGACCCCATAGTAGGCGCGATGGATTGATGGTTCGATGGCGTCAGATGCGTTTGAATTCTACGCTGTTATATTTCCCACCGAAGTAGTTCATATAGAGTTGATTTGTATGCGCAGCGTCAATCATCTCTTTGAATATTTCTTTGTTCTCGTCGAACGCTTTCACGAATCTTGCAGGTAGGAATACGGAGAAATCGTTGGTGATATCCGCCACGATCCTCCTCCCGAATTTCGTTTCGACTATTCTCAGGTCGGAGATCGGATGATCTGCCTGAACGGAGGGTTCAGCCAATTTTTTTGTTGGCAAAAATTCCACCATTTTTCCCACCTTGTTGATACTTGTGAAATCCATTTTGACTTATTGATGTATTGTTCAATGTATTTATAATGAAGCTCAGATCAGACCTCGTACGTATAAGATTTTTTACATCTTCGATATTTTTTAAAAGCAGGAGCAATCGTTCTTTTAGCTCACGTCGCCTGTCTTGCATATCAACTGGTGCAGTTCAGACGTGCATCTTGATATTATATAGGCCCTCCAAATTCCCAACCCCCACCAACTCTTAATTCTAGGACCCAATAGGATTTTCCACACTTTCCTCCGCCCACACTTTGCGGCGACACATTTGACAATTCCGTACAGAGGGTGCAGGGCCATCGATATGAGTCATGATGTGGGGCGTATTCCAATGTTCCATACAAGGCAGATATGACATGATTTCGACGTCTGCACGAAGATTTTCGGGTAAACGATCATAAAACATATGAATTGATCGACTAAAATATTTTAAAATCACAGGCTTCGTTATATTCTTAAGATCACCCCTTGATAATTCCCACGGATATTTGGCTCCGAGAACGCCATCAGAATATCCGTCCATGTTGATAGCAAGAACGCGACTAAGCGTGTCATAGCGGCATTCCATGAAAATCAAAGCCTCATTTTCCGGCGGTTTGTCAAAATATGTAAACACTGTGCAGGCTCAAGCGTGTTCAGACATGCAAGATGGCATCATCCGCTCTCGAAGGTAATGGGAGGGCTCAAAACAGGTCGAGACACGTCGAAGGCGCATATCAGTATACGATTTTCCGTTAAGTTTTTTTTCTCCGTCAATACAGATTCAATCAGTTTGCCGCATTTTTCAATTCTTAATCTAAATCGCTCACGATCACGTGCAACTTCTTCCCACCGGCCTCGGCGAGCGGCTCTATACGCATAATCCCATGCATACATCACATGAATTGGAGCTCGAGTATCGAATCGAACGTGCTTTTCCATATTTTAAATCTCCTCTTCGTCCCAATTTCATCGCGGTTTGAAAAAATATATGCCGTGGCACCCTGCGCTACATCTGCTCACGCACCAGTCAGTGATAGGGAAACGCTTATATAAATTCGGTCAGAAGAATACTTGTTAGGGGCATTTCGACGTTTTTCCTTCAGGTGCCGAGGACCGGCGAGACACTATCATAGGCGCCTCTAAGATTTTATGTTCGGCCTTTTCCAGACTGCGGTCTGGTCCTTAACACACAAACAGAAATAATTTATGACCAACGATAAGGTTGCGACAAACAGACGCACTGGCCCGGGAGGGTAGCGTCGTGTGCGGTTGAAAGGTCTAACGCTCCGACGCACTATTTACTTGTTAGAGATAACAACATTCCAATGCCAGCACGAGAGACAAGCTGCACTGCAGCTGCCAGAAATAGCGGCATTCTAATACCACCCTCAAAACTAGCCCCCCCCCCCTGCAGAGACGCCAGTCTAACTGATAATCATCAATCAAATGCCGCCTTGAAAAATTAGGCGCACCACCGCTTCCAGAGATAGCGGCATTCCAATACCACCCTCAAAGCTAGCCCCCCCCCCCACCCCACCCCCTCCCAATGTATCGACCCATAAGAGATTAGGTGCCCTCCAGTTGTTAGAGATAGCAACTTTCGAATGCCACCATCAAAATCAGCCCCCACCCTTCCCGGGTTCATGTCTCGGCTAAGTGGTTCATGTCTGAGCTAAAAAATGTCGGTAAATGTCGGGGTAGGGATCTTGGTGTAGAACCGGTACTGTTTCTCTACTTTCACGAAAATATGCAAATAATATCTCAGTCATTTATTCGCAATAGCATTACTATCTGTACCTCGGTCATTTCTTCGCAATTGTTTTACTACCTTTACCTCGGCCATTTAATCGCAATAATTTTACTATCTCTATCTCGTTCATTTATTCGATACAGCGCAATTATATTACCTCAGTAGTGTTACAAGGACAGTTCTAACCCAAGATCCCCACCCCGACATTTACCGACATTTTTTAGCTCAGACATGAACCACTTAGCCGAGACACAAACCCGGGGGGTGGGGGGGGGGGCTATCTCGATGAGCCGGAATGCACGGAGCTAATCGGGGGGGGGGGGGGGGGGGGGATCTCTAACAACTGGAGGGCACCTAATCTCTCATGGGTCGTGACATTTGGGGGGGGGGGGGGCTAGCTTCGAGGGTGGTATTGGAATGCCGCTATCTCTAGCAGCGGCGGGGCGCCTTATTTTTCATGGCGACATTTGATTGATGATTATCAGTTAGACTGGCGTCTTTGTAGGGCGGGGTGGGGGGCTAGTTTTGAGGGTGGTATTAGAATGCAGCTATTCTGTATATCCGGCAGCTGCAGTGCAGCTTGTCTTGGCATTGGAATGTTATTATCTCCAACAAGTAAATAGCGGACTAGAGCGTTAGACCTTTCAACCACACACGACGCTACCCTCCCGGGCCAGTGCGTCTGTTTATCGCAACCTTATCGCTGGTCATAAATCATATCTGGTCGTGTGCCAAGGGTTAGACCGCAGCCTGGAAAAGACCAAACATGAGGTCATAAAATCTTAGAGGTGCCTATGATCCGGCTGGTCCTCGACACTCGAAGGAAAATATCCCTAACAGGTATTCTCCTGACCGCATTTATGTAAGCGTTTTCCTATCGCACTGACTGGTGCGTGAGTAAATGTAGCGCAGGGTGCTGCGGCAGATCTTTTTTCAAACTGCAATGAAATTGGGCTGATATGTGCCATCGACGTGTTTCGACCTGTTTCGAGCCCTCCCATTGCCTTCGAGAGCGGATGATGCCATCTTGCATGTCTGAACACGCTTGAGCCTGCACAGTGTTTACATATTTTGACAAACCGCCGGAAAATGCAGCTTTGATTTTCATGGAATGCCGCTATGACACGCTTAGTCTCGTTCTTGCTATCAACATGGACGGATATCTTGCGTAATCTTTACAATGGCATTGGAATGTCGTCTAGCAGTTAGACTGTTGCGTCAAATCTTGTGGCCACGCAACGCTACCCCTGGAACCCTATGTTTAATCTATGACGACCCGAACGAAGATGTACTCGTGCAACTGATATACTTGCTGATGCTGATGGTCCGTAGAATGGTGGGGAGGAGTGGGAGTATATATTGCTGGCTCCAATCATTTAGCCCTCCATTAACATTTGGGCAGTCTTTCCTTCTTCTCGGGTTATTTTTTTTCCTAATATGGATACTCATAAGTGTAAGAAGCTCATTTCCATTATGGAAAACGCTTATTTAATTTCACAAAAAAGATCATCACCAGCTATAGCACTAAGGTGGATTAGGGAGGGGGAAAAAAACGTGAAACTATTGACGAAAATTTCTCGGCGCGAATGTCCCTCAGTGCATGAGAAAATGCGCATTCAAGCGACAATTGCGTCGGTATTATCGGTGATAGAAAAATTGAAGAAAAGAGGAGCTGGTTCTGAAGCAGCTGATAAAGTGCGATGGAAGGATATGGAGACGGCGTTTAAAAAAAGAATCCAAACGGGCATAGTCATCAACCTTCAACATAAAGATCTCGATGCTTTTCTCGATGATTCTAAACCCTTGATCCTCGCCAAATTGGAAGCTGCATCCCAGCGTTATGGCAATTTGAAGGTTAACGTAATATTAGCGTGCAAGTTTCAACTTAAAAAAATAGGTGAAACTGCGTTGGAGGATAAATTTTTTAACACGCGGAATGAGGCAATTCTTCCCTCTACGAACATCGACATGTGGTTCCAGGAGCATGTAAAAGATCAGTTGTTGAAAAAAATTGAGGAATTTCATGGGAAAGAGTCTGGTTGGTCACTGAACGAAGTATCCAACCTAATTGGGAATTTTAATAAATACGTGCCACTCCGGGGAGGTACATACGTCAGTGTTCCGAAAGATATTCAACGAAAGCGTGCTGTTGTCAATATAGAGAGCAATGACGAATTTTGCTTTTTATGGGCAGTCACTGCTGCACTTTCTCCGCCAGTTCTAAAATGCAATCGAGCAAGCTCTTACAGACATTTCAGTGAAGTTTTACAGTACAAAGGTTTGGATTTTCCAATGACTGTAAAAAAAGTGCCAACCTTTGAAAAAATGAATAACCTCAAAATTAACATTTATGGTGTTGATAATCAGAGGAAGAACAGTGTAATAGTGCCGATATATATCAGTCAACAAACATCTCCTAAATCGACAATTCACCTTCTTATGCTCGAGAGTGACAGAAATGATTCTGATGAGGATGATCTTGCGAGTCCTATCCATCACTTTACATGGATAAAAAACATTTCACGCTTAGTGAGCTCGCAGATTTCTAGACATGATGGCAAAAAATGGTTGTGTGACAGATGTCTCTGTCACTTTCAAAGCGAAATCGTGCTGCAGAAGCATATCCTCGACTGCACGAACCAGTGCAGAGTGTATTTTCCCGAGGGTGATGCGAAATTCATGAGGTTTAGAAACTATAAGCATAAAGAGAATGTTCCGTTCGTGATATATGCTGATCTCGAATGTCTCTTGGAGCCGATTGCGCCCGCGGAGGAGACGAATACTATGGGCTACCAAAAGCATGTACCACATTCCATCACCTACTACTTCCACTGCTCGTACGATGATACCATTTCGGAATTTAAATCTCATCGAGGTTTGGATTGTATTGGGTGGTTCATGGAGGAATTGAAGAATATCGCGAGCTTGGTGAATACTCGGTTGACAAACATCATACCAATGGAGCATCTCAGCGATGATCAGCAAAGCGCATTTAAATCTGTAACCATTTGTCATATTTGTGAGAAGCCTTTCGAAAATAACGAGTTGAGAGTTCGAGGTCATTGTCATTTCACAGGGAAGTATCGCGGGCCCGCACATACTGGATGTAATTTAAATTATAAAAACTCTCACGCGGTGCCGGTTATTTTTCATAATTTATCGGGATATGACGCTCATTTTCTGATTAAAGCATTAGCCGTAGCATTCGAAGGTGCGGTTTATCTTCTGCCAATTAATAAGGAGAAATATATTTCATTCACAAAAAAAGTCCAGGGCACGTTTGTAGAGTTCAGGTTTTTGGATTCATACAGATTTATGGCGTGTAGCATTGAAAAATTAGCATCGTACTTGGAAAGCGATGAAAAACAAATAACTCGTAAGCATTGTAAAAATGCAACGGAATTCAAGCTTCTGACTAGAAAGGGGGTTTACCCATATGATTATACCGATTGTTGGATGAAACTTGACGAGACTGAGCTACCATCCAAAGAGCAGTTTTATTCTAGGCTAAATAATGAGGAAATTTTCGAAGATTCATACGCTCACGCCATGAATGTCTGGAAAACTTTCAAAATATCAACGTTAGGAGAATATTCAGATTTATATCTCAAAATCGATGTTCTCCTTTTAGCTGACATTTTCGAAAATTTCCGACGCAGCTGTCTATCGACATATAATTTAGATCCGTTGCACTATTATACAGCTCCTGGACTCGCTTTCGATGCGATGCTTAAGTTAACAGGCATTGAACTCGAACTCATCACTGACGTTGATATGCTATTGTTTATTGAAAAAGGTATCAGAGGAGGTCTTGCTCAATGCTCAAATCGCTATGCAAAAGCAAATAATCGATACATGGGGGAGGACTTTGACCCATCGACGCTCGAATCGTACTTAATGTATTTCGATGTAAACAATCGTTATGGTGCAGCTATGGTTCAGGCTTTGCCATATGCTGGATTCGAGTGGGTGGGAAACTTTGATAAATTGGATATTGAATCTCATAAAGACTTGCCACTTTGTCCTCAGCATTACAGGCCACCCACCTCCAAAAATATAAAACTAATGACAACGCTATTGACAAAAGAAAAATATATAATTCATTATCGAAACTTGCAGCAGTGTCTCAACTTGGGCTTGAAATTAAAGAAAATTCATAGAGTTTTAAAATTCCAACAGAAACCATGGATGAAGCCATACATTGATTTAAATACTGGATTGAGACAAAAAGCTACCAATGCGTTTCATAAAAACTTGTATAAACTACTCAATAATGCAGTTTTCGGGAAAACAATGGAGAATGTGAGAAAGCATCGAGAAGTGAAGCTTGTTACTGAGTGGGGTGGTCGGTATGGAGCTCGAGCTCTAATCGCTAAGGCTACGTTCCACAGCTGCACCGTATTCGACGATGATATGGTCATCATCGAGCTCAACACAGCAAAGGTGAAATTTAATAAGCCATTGTATGCAGGGTTTTCAATCCTTGACTTATCAAAAATTTACATCTACGATTTCCATTATGAGTATATTAAAAAACAGTTTGGGCAAAAAGCTCAATTAATGTACACCGACACTGATAGTCTCATATATAATATTACAGTGCCTAATATATATGATGTCATGAAGCTCGACATAAACAAATTTGATACCTCCGATTATCCTCTTGACAATCCTTATGGGATGCCTTTAGCAAATAAAAAGGTGTTAGGGTTAATGAAGGATGAGAATAATGGACAGATCATGGAAGAATTCGTGGGCCTGCGCGCAAAACTATACGCTTACAAGGTTCGAGATGATGACGTAGAAAAAAAGCGTGCTAAAGGTATTCGAGGATCTACGTTAAAAAGAATCAGATTCGATGATTATAAACATTGTCTTTTCCAGCATGAGAATCTTGTTGAAACGCAAAATTTAATTCAGTCGAAGAAGCATGTAGTGCAAACTGTAAGACAAAGAAAAGTCGCTTTAAGCTGGAATGATGATAAAAGAGTTCTCTCCGCTCATACGACTGATACTCTACCTTGGGGTTATGAGCGCAACACGAAAGAATGTTTGTAGTTTAAAAATTGAATAAATAAAATTAAAAATGCGATAAGCTGGCGTGGTAAACTATGATTGGCATGAAAACTGTGAATACATTGTGTATGAATTAATAAAATTGATACGCTGGAGGAAAAAATATATTAAAAAAAGATATATTGAAACCGACTTTTTCTTAATTAATATCCTGTCCAACAAAATAATCCTGTGAGAGATGGGATAGAAGGTGGCGATTGAAAAGATCAATAATGTTCATTTGTTAAAATATTTTATTATACATCAGATTTCCTTATCCAACTATTGTGGGCATTGTCGAAACCTAACCATTTTACAAACATTTCATTCCCACGCGTTTTCAATACTCGTTCAATCAGATAAATATCGGGATTTTCAACTCTAAGTAGCTCTTGCTCATAAAAACCACCGGCGATGGGTTCATCTTGATAGTCCTTCAGACTGAACGTCACAGGGTTCGTATTTTTCACTCGATGTATTGTAAATATTTCCGTCGTCCAGTTTGGAGTATAACCCTTGGCAAATATATTTTTAAATTTGCTTATCCTCACTTTGTCACCGCGTCGAAATTTCGTCGACTTTTTTTCCAACGGTTCTCGAGTCGTGAAAACGTGTTGTAATAGCTGCTTCTCATTCTCCGAGTTCACGTCTTTCGGTTTCATTTTAATTGTGCGATGTACACTATTGTTATATTCGAAAATCAAATTTTTGAGAATATCGGTCCACTTGTAGCTTCAACGAAGACTAAATTGCATCCACATTTTATTTTTCAAGGTACGATTAAAACGCTCGCAAATTGATGCTTTCAAATTACTGTATGTCGAGTACATATGAATATTATACTTTTTCATGAGAGTTTGAAAATCGGCATTATAAAACTCTTTGCCCTGATCAACATGTAGGTTCTCTGGTATGCGTCCCTTTGCAAGTATAGATCTCATGGCGCTCGTTGTATCTTTAGCGTTCTTGCTCCTCATTGGCATGGCCCAGGCAAACTTGGAGAAGACATCGATGACGGTAAGGAGAAATTTATGATTGCCGTTTTGCCGCCCGTAAGCCGACATGTCCACAAGGTCCGCTTGCCAAGTCTCATCCAAGCCTCGTATATCCACATGCCGACGAGGATAGTTTCTGCGTGCGGGCTTATGTAGTTCCTGCACCAGCGCTCGCTTCTTCTCGCTCATTTTTTCTCAAGGATGTTTAATCGAGCGTCAATCTGGGAAAACATGCTAAGCATGGACACTCGCAGGTTTTTCGTACCAGCATTCGGAGTTTTGAGAATTTCTTTTATCTCGGTTGTAAGATCTTTAGTGATTTGCGCACGAATTCTCTCTATTCTATTCCGTAAGTCGGTATTTAACGTGTCGCATTTATCTTTTATTTCCTCACGTAAGTTCTTAGTTACGTGTCGGGCTTTAGCATTCAGCACCTTTAAGCTGATAGCGTCGTCGTCCTCTTCGGGAATTCCAACGTTGCAGAGTCGCTTGTTCTCCAAATCGTAATGTCCGTCTTTTGTAATCTTGAATCCAATGCCCAGAGGACCGCGATTGAGCGCACTTTTATTACCCAGCTGTCGTCCAAACACGTCGACACTCATTTTGTGAATGCCCGAAATTGCGATGATGAATGTATTAATAAATGATTTGAGCCTCACGCAATTCTTCGATAATCGATATGATTTCATTCGAGTGAGATAAGTTTCCGGCTGCTTGAGATGCGAGGAGTAAATGTAGGCGGTCCACTAGTTCATTGGGATCGTCCCAATAAATATAATCGAATCTCGCGTCTTTTCTAGCCACTTTATACTTTGGCATACCTTTACCCGTGTGCGTATCAACTATTTTCGCGATATAAGTCTTGAATTTCAAATTTTTATCCGTCCGAATTGCTTCATCTGCTTTATAATATTTCTTATGGGCATTCGTGGCAATTACAATGTTCTCATAATTAACCTGTAACATTTTAATGATATATTCTAATATGCATGTTAAAATCTGTGTGTGTGTGTGTATGTGGTGGATGTGTGCGCGTGCACGCGTTTTATTTCTTTACCTGAATCTTCGGATAGGTCGCTGTCCGAAAAGAGTGAGTTCATACTCGAATCGCTATCTTCGTATTGTCTAGGGGGTGATGGCGGTTGCGGCGCATAGTAACCGCGTGGTCTAGGCTCAGCGTGGATCCACTCTATTTGGGCCTCAGGGCTGGGGGATCGGGGTGGCGGTGGTCGAGCGGGTGGTGAAGGCGGAGCTCTCGATGGCGAGGACGACGAAGATCTCGATGGAGACGCTGGTGGTGATCGGTATATTGTAATAGCTGAGGACGATGACGATGATGACGATAGCGATGATAATGACAGCGAGCGCTGGTTTAACCCGGACGGTCCAGCTATTGCCCCATCCGGCTGTACTAAATCATCCTGATCTGAAGATTCTTCGTCGGAATCAGCGAGAAGCTTTCGTTTTGCTGAATAGATAAATATATATTTCATTGCAGTGGGTACTTTATGTTTTCTAGAGAGAGAGATTGAGGGAGAATGAGAGAGATTGAGAAAGAATGAGAGAGAATGAGAGAGAAAGGGTGGGAGGGAGAAGAGCCAGGTACGCTGCTAAGCTTTCCAACTACAGCTAGGCATAATGAAGAAAGCGAGAGAGAGATAGAGAGTCAGGTGGTCAAGTAATGTGCTGACAGATGGCTAGGCAGGAGATAGATAATTTCTATTACTTACCATGCTCATCGAGTATCGGTAGTAGCTCGCCTTCCTCACCCCAGTTGAATATCTTGATGACGCGAACTGCAGTGTTCAGGATGTCAGGATGATCCATTAAGCCGCGATCAAACGCTCGACGAAACGTCCTCCGTCGCGTTGCCGATAAAATAGTCCGTAATTTTCTTAAAATAGCTTGACGAGGCAAGAGTTTGAGCTCGGAAAAACACACTTCATGCCAAATTCGTTGTAATAGAGAGCACTTATTAAATAAAAACACAAACAGCATAAAGACGTCTGAGGATAATGGTACCATTTTCATCGATGTGTGTTCAGCTACGCGAGAAAAATTATACTGAGAAGGTTCTCCCTTGAAAATGACCTGCCTGTCATAAAAGAGAGGAAGAGCGAAGGGCATTTTAGTGCTACGGTAAATATGCTGATAGTTGCACCCAAATTTCGTGAAACGTTGAGAGGTTTTGCCGACTCTTACTGCTCGAAGATTTATGCTTCCATGTACATGTGTTCGCTCGTCACATCGTAGCCCCATGGTACAGTATCAGCAGACTTTGGGCACAGAATTTTTTTGTCATCCTGCCAGCTTAATACTATTTTATTTTGCCTAACCGTCTCTACAATATGTTTTGAGCTGCGTATCATGTGCTGGGTCCTAATCAGGGTTTTACAATGAAATAGACACTCTTTATAGTCATCGAACGTAACGGTTTTTAAAGTCGCTCCTCTGACGCCCTTTGCACGTTTATTTTCAAGCTCATTACCTTGTACTTTATACGAGTATAACTTTGCCCTAAGCCCTATAAACTCGGTCATAATTTTACCATTATTTTCATCTTTCATAAGACCCAACACTTTTTTATTCGCAAGAGGCATTCCATAGGGATTATTTGTCGGGTAATCAGATGTATCAAATTGGTGTATGTCACGTCTCATGGATTCGTAGATATTTGGAGTAGTTACGTGATAGATTAGGCTGTCCGTATCTGTGTATAATAATTTGGCTTGTTCGCCGAATGTAATCTTCATATAGTCATAATGGAAACGGTATAAATAGATTTTAGACAGGTCAAGAATTGAAAATCCAGCATATATCGGTTTGTTGAATTTTACTTTAGCTTTAGTTAATTCTATTATAACCATATCGTCGTCGAATATGGTGCAGCTATGAAAGGCAGTTCGAGCGATGAGAGCTCTTGCACCATATCGCCCATGCCAGCGTGTAACGAGCTTTACTTCACGGTGATTACATACATTTTCCATCGTTTTCTCAAACACCGCGTTATTCATTAGTTTGTAAAAGTTTTTCTCGAAATCGTTATTCGACTGCTTTCTCAAATTCGTATTGAGATCAATGTATTTTTTCAACCAAGGGGATTGTTTGAATTTTAGTACCCGATGAATCTTTGCTAATTTTAGACCCAATCTCAAAGACTCCTGTAAATTACGGTAGTGAATAATGTATTTTTCCTTCGGTAGCAATGTCGTCATCAATTTTGAATTTTTAGATTTCGGGGCTCGATAGTGTTCTGGACATAGCGGCAAGTCTTTGTGACATTTGTGGAGCTCATTGGGATATTCTAAATCAACTTCGAGTATATACCCGATCGGCGAATCTTCGGGAATATTTTCAATATTTTCAATAAAATTTTATTGTCGAAATCTCTGAAAACGCCGAACCCCTGATGTTTTTCTTCAAACCTCCAACCCCATGGAACTCTCTACCAGCGAAGTACAAAACGATGAATTCATGGCTGGAACGAAATTTTCATGGAATACGATGGAATTCAGGCGACACGCCGTACGAAGCTGCTGGAACAACAATTCGAGCTATCTTGAAACAAGCCCGAACCATCTACGTGAAGGGATTAGAGAAGACGGCGTGGTTAGCGCAATTCACGGATTCGTCGGCACATATCGTCGATATGGAAACTCTCGATTGTCCATCATTGCAGAAATTATCGAAAATATCAAACAACAGAGGATGTTCTCATCATCCCCATGACTCAAAATATAATTGTGCCAACGCAAACGTGAAATCTTTAAGGAGCTGGTACATAAGGCGTTGTGTAAACGCAGGATTTTTGAAATAAATAAAAACATTTTATCGAAAAATATATGTGTGTTTTTTATTGAAATAAACCATAGGAAATTGTTTTACATATTTGGTTTCACTCCAACTTATACATTTCGCACCACACGTCATCTATAATGTTTTTTTTTACTTTTTCAACCATGCGCACTTATGGATTCAAACACTTTTTTCAGTGCCACCATCGTTCGCGTAGAGTCACGACCCCATAGTAGGCGCGATGGCTTGATGGTTTGATGGCGTCAGATGCGTCTGAATTCTACGCTGTTATATTTCCCACCGAAGTAGTTCATATAGAGTTGATTTGTATGCGCAGCGTCCATCATCTCTTTGAATATTTCTTTGTTCTCGTCGAACGCTTTCACGAATCTTGCAGGTAGGAATACAGAGGAATCGTTGGTGATATCCACCACGATCCTCCTCCCGAATTTCGTTTCAACTATTCTCAGGTCGGAGATCGGATGATCTGCCTGAACGGAGAGTTCAGCCAATTTTTTTATTGGCAAAAATTCCACCATTTTTTCCACCTTGTTGATACTTGTGAAATCCATTTCGACTTATTGATGTATTCTTCAAAGTATTTATAATGAAGCTCAGATCAGACCTCGTACGTATAAGATTTTTTACTTCTTCGATATTTTTTAAAAGCAAGAGCAATCGTTCTTTTAGCTCACGTCGCCTGTCTTGCATGTCAACTGGTGCAGTTCAAACGTGCATCTTGATATTATATAGGCCCTCCAAATTCCCGGCCCCCACCAACTCTTAATTCTAGGACCCAATAGGATTTTCCACACTTTCCTCCGCCCACACTTTGCGGCGACACATTTGACAATTCCGTACAGAGGGTGCAGGGCCATCGATATGAGTCATGATGTGGGGCGTATTCCAATGTTCCATACAAGGCAGATATGACATAATTTCGGCGTCTGCACGAAGATTTTCGGGTAAACGATCATAAAACATATGAATTGATCGACTAAAATATTTTAAAATCATAGGCTTCGTTATATTCTTAAGATCACCCCTTGATAATTCCCACGGATATTTGGCTCCGAGAACGCCATCAGAATATCCGTCCATGTTGATAGCAAGAACGCGACTAAGCGTGTCATAGCGGCATTCCATGAAAATAAAAGCCTCATTTTCCGGCGGTTTGTCAAAATATGTAAACACTGTGCAGGCTCAAGCGTGTTCAGACATGCAAGATGGCATCATCCGCTCTCGAAGGTAATGGGAGGGCTCGAAACAGGTCGAAACACGTCGATGGCACATATCAGCCCAATTTCATTGCAGTTTGAAAAAAGATCTGCCGCAGCACCCTGCGCTACATTTACTCACGCACCAGTCAGTGCGATAGGAAAACGCTTATATAAATGCGGTCAGAAGAATACCTGTTAGGGATATTTTCCTTCGGGTGCCGAGGACCAGCCGGATCATAGGCACCACTAAGATTTTATGACCTCATGTTTGGCCTTTTCCAGACTGCGGTCTAACCCTTGGCACACGACCAGATATGATTTATGACCAGCGATAAGGTTGCGATAAACAGACGCACTGGCCCGGGAGGGTAGCGTCGTGTGTGGTTGAAAGGTCTAACGCTCTAGTCCGCTATTTACTTGTTGGAGATAATAACATTCCAATGCCAAGACAAGCTGCACTGCAGCTGCCGGATATACAGAATAGCTGCATTCTAATACCACCCTCAAAACTAGCCCCCCACCCCGCATTACAGAGACGCCAGTCTAACTGATAATCATCAATCAAATGTCGCCATGAAAAATAAGGCGCCCCGCCGCTGCCAGAGATAGCGGCATTCCAATACCACCCTCAAAGCTAGCCTCCCCCCCCCCCCCCAATGTCTCGACCCATAAGAGACTAGGTGCCCTCCAGTTGTTAGAGATCCCCCCCCCCCCCCCCCCGATTAGCTCTGTGCATTCCGGCTCATCGAGATAGCCCCCCCCCCCCGGTTTGTGTCTCGGCTAAGTGGTTCATGTCTGAGCTAAAAAATGTCGGTAAATGTCGGGGTAGGGATCTTGGGTTAGAATTGTCCTTGTAACACTACTTACCTCGGTTAATTATTACTACCTCGGTTAAGTATTACTACCTCGGTAAATTCACGACAATATTCAATTAATATCTCAGTCATTTATTCGCAATAGCATTACTATCTGTACCTCGGTCATTTCTCCGCAATAGTCTTACTACCTTTACCTCGGTTATTTAGTCGCAATAATTTTACTATCGGTATCTCGTCCATTTATTCGTTACCGCGCAATTATGTTACCTCGGTTAATGATTACTACCTCGGTAAATTTTCGTTTAGCATTATTGTCTGCCCGTGTCGTTACTATAGCATATTTTGTCTTATCGAAATGAGTAATTAGAGAAGGATCTGGCAAATGTATCGGATACCATCCGAAGAAGTAATGTGAACCTGAAATTGAAGCATTATCTTGAATAAATCCTCGAAGGAGGTATTAACATTGAGTTCCGAATTATTGTCACTCTACTTTGACCCTGCTCCTCTACCTTTTCGTCTCTCAGGTGAGCTGAGCTAGTCGAGTTGCCCTCGATCTCGCCTCACCCGTTCGTTCGTGCCCTACGCAATTCCGGGATTCTTATCGAAGCAAATAAATAAAAGTCGGTCCATAACCGGCGGTACTTGGTACCTGGCGCCCAACGCTTTGACTCGAACTTTCCCTTGGCTTGTGGTCAATTCTTTAGTCTTTTTGTCCGGCATGAAAGGTACGGGTGATAGGCCCGATCAGGAAGTGTGGTAGGAAAAATCCCGTCACAATAAATAATTGTGAAAAATTGAACGATCTGTAATTCGATAACAGATTGAGCCGCAAACGATGAAAGTTCACCGTCGAGTAAAGCACGATAACCACTTAAATTTTTTTTTTTTTTTTACTATATCAATAGATACTTTAATAAACCATTGAAGGACGGTTGGTATTGAATTGGGTGAAAATCGATAAAGAGGATCAGATGTTATGAAATTTTGAAATGACCGAAAAACATGTGTGTGGCGGTCTCGCCTAAGCCTCCGAGAAATGCCGCGGAGCGGCGCGACGACCAATCTCGGAATTACGGAAGTAATTCACGCCAACGTCGGAAGCAGGAACTAGTCCCCCTTCCATGGAGCTAACCTCCACAGGTCTAGCGTCGAAAAAAGATTGCGCGTCATAAAATACACATTCAGTATTTCGTACATCATTCATATTAAAGTTAATTAAAGAAAATAAATATTTGTATTTTTATATTGTGTCCTCACCGCGTGTTTTATTTCATCACCCCAAAGGCTACATGTGTACTCGCTATAACTTCGGAAAATTTCGACACATCATACTACACTATTTTCCATCAATTGAATATCATTGAAGGATGGTTGGTATTGAATTTGGCATAATTAGATGAAAGGATTCAGATTTTATGTAGTTCTGAATTTTTCTAAATAATTTTTCAAAATTCTCCGACAATACATAATTAATGAAAAATAGCCAGTATAAAATGTAGCAAGAATCGATACAGGGCTTCAGATTTTATGAAACTTTAAATGTGTCGAAAAGTTTATGTGACAGCTGTAAATTACCCACATTTCAAGGACTCTAGCTAAGATTTTTTATATAAATAGAACAAATGGATTTGTTATACAAAATTGAAAAAAAACGTTGCAAAGTGGAACTTGCACATTGCTTCTTCTTCAATTTTCGAAGATTCCAAAGCTTCCTTGAAGGGGGAGCTGAAATTAAGAAAAGCACTTGCTCATAGAGGGAAATTTCTAAAATTCCGAAAAATGACAAGGAAGCGATGCGCAAGTTTTAATATCCAACTTTTTTTTAACTTACTTAATTTACAAAGATCGAGTTGGCATGCAATTGCTAAACAAATAGGTTACGGGACAACCATGTTCGGAATTTAGGTCCAAAATAATTGGTGCAGGGGTTCAGATGGTGCAAAGGAATTGATTTAAAAAAATAATGGTAGTAATTGTATGAAAAGTTTGTGTTTACTTCAGCTGTATAGTATATTTCCCAGGAGCATGATAAGATATCATGAAACTGTAATCTATAGTGTCATTTAACAATTAAGGTTGCGCATTGCTTTTTAATTATTTTATCTCTTTCACGAAGTATCCCCTGTGTGGAGACTAAAATAGTGGATAATCCCACTAGTTTGTAGATGATAACATGCGAGCGGGATAAAATAGGGAGGGTAAACATTGAAATAATAATTAGGAATTAGTGCATATTCCTGATTTGCAAGGAATTTTTTTCCAGTCAGAGTTTTAAAGTGATCGGACGGACGGCTCGTTTGAGTAAAGAGCAGTATGACGACGGTATTGAAACGTGCAGTCTTTAATATAACTTTTGATTCACGAATAAATACTAATATCATGCAACCGTAAAACGTCTTAAATGTGATGTTTCGATTTAAATTCGATTTTAGCAGTGGTCAAAATTATATCGAGCACTTGGTAATTGAAGAATTGAAGAGACCGAGAGGAGAGAGGATCCTCCAAATTGTACCGAGGACTTTGGTACCTCCGGTTCTTCAATCTACTATTCATATGTGGTATTGACATACGCACAGAAAATTTGTCTCATGAATGCTTCAATCATACACCCCATCTCAAAAGTCATGGGTAATGATTGATAAATAACGATGTCAACAAGTTATTAATCATTTTTTAAAAAACATTCAACTAATGTGCATAAAAATGATTTTTTCCATTAATAAGGAGGATTCGTTAATTTTCCGAAATAAATGTGAATTATGTAGAAATTCATTTTGATCAATTTTGTACTGAAATTTTAAAAATTGCATGAAAATCTCCAAATTTTCTGGCAATTAAACGAACAGTTTTATGAATAGAACGTTGAAAACAATCCGAAACGGGACTTTCGGTTCATTTATTAAAATGTTGAGTTTCACCGGCAAACACCCGTTGAGAAATTAAAATACCGAAGATCCCTTGTGCTTGATTGAAGCTACACTTTTTCCGTTCAAGAATATTCTTCATTTAACTTTGTTACACCTCATAACTTTTTCGTTATCACCAGCAGCGATAAGCCAACAAAAGTAAAATATCGTTGTATATCTATTTTTATCGCCATGAATTTCTTTCCCTTATTTTGGTTATAATTACAAAAAAAATACAACCGTATTGTAGGAGAAAAAGTATTTATTTTTCTTCGGAGTATTGTTTTTTTCATACCACTCACAGTGGTATTCTCCCTCAACATTAATCTAGCACAACAACATTTCAGACAGCAGAATCGGACCAAAAATATTAATTGACAAATCAGTGCGATGTATTTACGCTCTTTTCACTTATGTCTAACTTGTATACAGATTGTAGTACGGCTGTTTAGTCCAGTAACATTTCTGTGCGTATTTAATCCTGTGCTGTCTTTTCCATGTGAAAATACCCTTAAAACGAATTTCATGGATTCACCATTGATGAATGTATACAAAATTGTACTCGTAGAATACCCAGCTTCTGGAGATGAGCGTTGATCCGCTGCCCGAGCATAAGCTCACCGACAAGGTATCGGAAGAAAAGGAATCGACGGTACCGCAAAAAAAAAGAAAGAAAAATAAAAAAGCAGTTGGATCTGCTAATGGATTATGAACAATTTTGGTACCTCACTGCCTACAGCAGCAAGTGAATAAACAAAAATAGCGTTTGAAAGATCTTTTATTATCTTTTATTATCTCGCAGTTAAATATGAAGAATGTCCTTTGAACGGTTGTAAATACATACGAACGTATCAACACTATTTCGTGTGCTTTCGGCGATGTATATATGCCCGAATATACGTTCACATCATACGGTGTTGCCAAATGTACTCGATTACTTCGTAGCGGTCTGCTCATCAGCTGTCCTATGTCTTTTTATCGAGTTTTTTTTTTTTGCTTTAATCTAAAAATTCGGTGACCCAAAACTTTTATGGTCGCAACGGAATCTTCGGAATGTAATTTACAATTAGCAACTTTATATTCGTCGCTATTTAATCGATAAGGGGTGACCAAAAACTTTTATGGTCGTAACGGAATCTTCGGGATATAATTTACAATTACCAACTTTATATTCATCGCTATCTAATCGATAAGGGTATGAATTTTCGAGTTGAAATGTTGACGAAGCGGTTTTCCCATAATACGCCGTGTTAATTTGTCCATATTTGAAGTTAAATTACTTACTGAAATCTGCGTTAGGATGCAAAATATTTTTCATATATTAAAGTTTATCACATAAACTCATATATATTTCAAAATCAAGAGATTTTCTAATTAATCCACCCTGTAGTGAGACTCCTACCTTAATACGAGAGTGTAGGCTATAAATGTTTAGGTAACCTTTTCGTCGGACCATATGACATCCGTCCATTTGGCATTTCAGTGCAAATAGTCTCAAGCAAACTGTATCCTCGAATCACGGTGCTCATTCGTGAGCGGTATTTTTTTTAGGCCGGTATGCCGTGATATTGAAAGCTTTGAGGTAACCACGAACTTTTATCTGATAAATTTGTAGACTCGTTTTCTCCAACACTTTACGAGTGGTGTTAAACGGGCTCCTTGCAGCAACATCTCGTGCAGCGTCGTGTTGTTCCGGGGTACTTTTATTCGGACGCTTATTTTTTTCACGGTCGTCCACCAACGCGGCATCGCTACCCTATTGGTATTTTATTATGCACAACCGTACTGTTTCGTTCTTGTGTCCGATGATTTTTTTTATCTCATCTACTGAATTACGACTCTCCTATAGACCAATAATACGCCCACGAGCTTTGCAATAATAGTTGGCATATATGTGTCTTTCTGCCAGGATGGGTGCACCCAGAAAAAAGATCTAGTTAAATGTATATATTCATATATTCAATTTCTCTTTCTTTGAAATAACTTTGAAATAATATAATGTATTAAATCTAAGCGAATATTTACTTGATCAAAATATTGTAGATATTAGTCACTAATTAATTAATATGTTTGAATTCATATTAATTTAAAAGAGTAAAGTAATAACAAATGTATTTGTTTCTAATAAATTTTTTCATTCGCGAAACAAAAAAAGTATGATCCAAAAAAAAAAAACGGCGTTGTCATAATTACGTCAAGGAAATGACGAAACTAAAATAATTGGTCGCTTTCATCGGTGCAATCGTTATCTCGTTGAATAGAGACATTTCTGCGTAATTTTCTTGTCATGATTTTCTTCACCCTTCGTGATTTTCGTGATATTTGTCGTGACATCCGTAAAACTCATCGTTATCTTCATTAAACTCATCGTAATTTTCGCGAAACTCGTCGTGATATTCGTTATACTCGTCGTGATTTTCACGACATTCGTCGTGATTTTCACGACATTCGTCGTGATTTTCGATCCATTCATCGCTATTTTCACGATACTCTACGTGATTTTCGTGACGTTGTTCGGGGTTTTCGTAATCCTCTTTATTCCCGTTACTTTATTTCCGAGAATGGATTTGCCTCTATTTCCCGAGTTAGCCGTCGAGCCGTATGACGTGCGTGATAACCTACCACATTACGAGCCCGATCTTGATGCTCCCGATTCTCCCGGGCCGGCTGATGTTCCACCCGTCCCGGCCCCGGCAGAAAGGCATATATATGCCAATTATGATTGCCAAATCCGTGGGCGCATTGTCGGTCTGTGGGAGAGCGGTAAATCAGCGGCTGAGATACAGCGAATAATCAGGTGTAATATCAAAACCGTACGCTTGTGGCTAAGAAAATACCAAGAAGGTGGCGATGCCGAGTTGGCAGATCATCGTAAAAATAATAAGCGTCCGAAAAAAACCACCCCAGAGCAAGACGAGACTTTGCGAGATGCTGTCACGAGGACCCCGTTTACCACCAGGCCTAAGCTGCTGCAGGAAACGGGCCTGCAAATTTCTCGGAAAACCGTTAGCCGTCGCCTAAAAGCTTTCAACATCACGGCACACAGACCGCAGAAAAAAACACCGCTCACGAATAAGCACATTCGTGAGAGGATGGCGTTTGCTAGAGAACATTTGAACTGGAATGCCGAATGGGCGGCTGTAATATGGTGTGATGAAAAGGTAAGATCAACATTAGTATCCTACATTATCATATTAATATGAATATAAATAAAATTATTAAAAAAACCGTGCTTGATTTTTTTTTCATCGGTTTTGAGTAAAAATAAACCATGCCCAAGTGTAGAATTCATAATTTTTTTCCATAGGGTCTAAAAATAAAAATAAAAAAATTTCTCGCAGTTACAAAGTGGTCCAACAATAATTTATTTTCATTGAAGAAATAAAAAAAATTTTCCGCATTTTGAAATATAAAAAATTTAAATGATAGGGTAAGTGTGTGGTGTATACTACGGGTGTGGGTATTTCTGCGATTTTTTTTTATTTTATCAGAATTTAATCTTGGCTCATAATTTATAGCTTGAAAAAATCAGACTGTTAATTCAATGTCTAGAAAACACAATGAATCAACAAAATGTCGTGCATCATGATTATTTAATTTATTGTTGATTTTTCAAAATGAAGAGGTGTTTGTGAGTGAAAATTTCACCATTTTTTGGTAGAAATGGTCAAAAATTGATATCAGTATAAGGTCCTTGTTTTCTTTGTTATTGTTGCAATATCCTTATATTTTGTTACGGTCACTAAAATAAGACTTATTTTTAATTAAAATATTTTATCTTATCAAAATTATATTTATTTTAATTTTTAATTTGCCGCTGCAGTATTTGGCACGAATTTTTGAAGGATGCGTGCATTTCTGCGGCTGTAATACTATTGCCGCAGTATTAGACTCCATCCTTTCGAAGCGTGCGCACTGATTACTGCGGTTAACACATTTCCAATTTCTAACCTATAAAAATATTAAGACGTATGTTTTTATCAGTCATGTGTCTTATGAAGTTGTCTAATATCACAGCCGAATATTCTGGATATATAATAGCTAATGTCAAAAGTTGAAACAAAAGTAAAGCGAAATCATTTTAAAACAAGCGGGCTTGAGTGACCATGAGCCAGCCTTTGAACTTCCCATTCTTAAACTTTTTTCAAGAAGATATATGAATAATAATAATTATTATTACATAATTATTTTGAATGTGATATTAATTGTTAAGTAGGTAATTAATAAAGATCAGATATTAGCAGGCTAAAATTGATATCATTTTTAAAAATTATAAATTAATACACGATGCGCAGTATTAGGGGCGCAGTAATTGGACAATTCGTTCTAGACCCCGCAGTAATAACAGCATCTGCATTATTTTTTCAAATGCTTTTTATTTGATGAAAAAGTCATTTGATAACATTGTTAATTTTTTTCTAAGTTCAAAATAAGTGAAATATTTATTTAAAAACAATACAACCTCCGTGATTTTGAATGATTTTTTAAAATATGCTCGTGAAGCTGGCCCAGCATTTCAAACCGCAGTAATACCGACGCTTACCCTATCTAGCGTGAACGCAACGAAGCTGCCGCGATTCATGAGACACATTCACGAGAGTGCGCGTTGGGAAATAGTAAACCATACCCAGTGAACACAGTAATATTGCAGCAATGTAACGGCAACATAACCGAATATTACAAGTAATATTACCTGGATGTTACATGTAAATTGCATGTAACTTGCTTATTAAATTGCTTATTAGATTATTATTAAATAATTTTTGCATTTCATCATCTTATTTTGTCATTTTTATAGGTTATAGAAGAGTTACACTGGAAAAAAAAGAATCCTGCACGGATTTCTCGATAGGATTTTATTGTCCTCGACGGGGATTCGAACCTGCGACCTTCGTATCTATCCTACCTATCTACCTAACACGCTACCCACTACGCTATCGACTGTTTATGAACTCTGATAATTCATATCATGTATTTGACACGCCGGAGAATTCTTGATCAGTTGTATGTTGGGAGCTACATGCCATAATATTATATGCATATGTTATTTCATATCAGGACATAAATAATCATATTATGATTATACAAACACATTAAACAATATATTTAACATTTGAAATGTATGTACATGATACTGCTTTAAAAATGAAAATTTGAATAGGGTCCAAAATGCTTTTGATTTTTTCATCCGTTACATCCCAGATAGACATTTGTTGGCAAAATAACAGCAGAAACCCGCCAGTTACTAATGTAAAACCGCGTCTATCCTGCCGCCCCACGTGATATGCACGGGTGTGTAACAGTTCTGCCGCTAATATGACGTTACATTTGTCGTAATTCTGTCGTCAGGCGCCCGTGAAATTTTTCGTGTTGCAATATACGAGCTACCTTAGCGCTTAAATGCTGTTAGCAATAATCGCAATTCTGTTGTCAACTAGCTACCGCATTTTTTCCTAAATTCTGCTGCCACTGTGCTGTTATTGTTTGAAGCGCTTCAGTGGCAGCTGTGGTGTTACACTCTGCCTGCAATTTTGTGGCTGTTTGCGGTCATGTAAATGACGTGCCAGCAGAATTCAGCTTAATGCAGTCGTATAAATGTGCTTACTAGCGGAACTCTTATCAGTTTATGTCGTATTTCTACCGCTATTTCAACGCTAGCTACTTTTTCATCGACAGGATTTTCTATCGGGGATGTTGATATGATGAATGTTAGTTATATACAGATATAATGCTACAACGCATTATAACGTTCACATAACCTGCACGTTACGAATGTTATATAAAAAATGGTACAAACATGTTGCGTAAACGTTACAAATCTTAGTTATACAGCTGTAACGCTAAAACGCGTTCATAACCTTCACATCACATGCTTATAACGAATGTTATATAAATGTCGTTACAAGTACGTTATGTCAATGTTACAAATGTCAGTTATACAACTGTAACGGAACAACACTTTGTAACGTTCACATAACCTGCACATTACGAATGTTATATAAAAAGTGTTATAAGCCTGTTCTGTAAACGTTGTAAATTTGAGTTATAAAACTGTAATGCAACATGTTATATAACATTTACATTGCCTGCATATTACCAATAATATATAACATATTATTCTCATGTTACGTAGCAGTTACATCACACAGCTATTGCATTGTGACAATTACATGTAACTTCCATGTTATATTACTGTAATGAAACGTGTTCACTGGGTATATTTCCGCTATCTAGCAAAAACTGTTTGCCCACTAATGGAAAAATGGATCGCCATTTCTCAGCTTCACGTCATTCATTGAGAAATAGCGTATTTTGTTCGTTTTCAGCAGGTGGTCAAAATTGCCCATTTTTACTTTTTTTATGGGAAAAAGTCATTTTCATTGGAACAAATCATACATTTTTAGCGTTTTACTATCGAAATGTGAGTAAAATTGTTTTTACCAAGACACATTGAATTTTATTTTCTTATTTACTACAAGAAACTATTATTGGAATTTGATATTGGTCAAGATTAAGAAATAATGTTTTTTCACGAATTGAACAAAAAATATAAATTATTGTCGGCCCACTTTCTAACTGCGATCAAAATACTTGTTTTCATAGATTCTATGGAAAAATTTCCAGAATTATAAACCTGGGCATGGTTTATTTTAGCTCAAAAATTGAAAAAAAATTACTTTATGGGGTAAAACAAGTGATAAAAACCTGAAAAAGTAACCTTATTTTATTAAGTATTAGCCCTTAATATTAACATGACGATGTTCCTCATCACAATTTTTTATTTCACATTTAAATATCACGCGAAAAATTTCTTTTTAACTTTCGAATTTTATGAGTCTTTAACAGTTGAGGTTAGGAGAAATGTTGTATCACATTTTTATAGAAAATTTCTTTTGAATTCATACTTGCTTGAACAGGGATGCTTTTAAATTTCTCTAGAAAAAATCTCTCTTGTGTCTAATCGATAAAAGTAATCGGTCAATATAACTCGGTGCTAAAGCTTAATTTACATCTATTTCAATACTTTTAAAATTATTTCGCTAAAAATCTTAATTGTATTTTAAAACTCTTCAATTATCTCTATGAAATCAATTAATTTGTAACCATTTTTTTCACCATTTTTTTCATAAATGTACTTATTTAGATTATTATTATTATTATTATTTTCAATTGAGAAAATTACGTTTTTCATTTATCGTTATGAGAAAAATTCTCCAGTTGGATCCAACGTGTTAAATGGCAGATAAAAAAATATATGTCGCTTAGATTTTAGTGTACTGTAACATGTTACAAAAGACATGAAATCGAAGATACCGACCTGGGATACCTTCCGTGTAAGTAAGTCAATTTTCTGTGAGTTATACTGTTAATTACAACACAAATCTAGATTGTATGGTCTGCATGAGATGAGTAATCTCAAAGCCTGATTTTTATATTTTTAATGAAAATAACTAAATAAATAAATAAATAAAAGCTTCATCATAATAATATCGAAAACAAAATTCTATTTAAAAAAAAATTGTCAATCCACAGATAAATAACAATCAATACCTTTTTAAAACAATATGTAAAAAAAATTGGTTCTTTCTGAGTACTTAAATTTAAAAAATTTGAAGTCTGGGTACTAAAGAACGAAGTAAGCGGAATCCGGAGCTAATTTTTATCATAAAATTATTGATTTGAAAGAAATAATTTAAGAGTTTTAAAAAACAATTTAATTTTTTAGCGTAATATTATACTCTTCCAGTAGTATCAGTAAGACAGCTGCTAGCCGGCTCAAGTATTTCAGTTTTTGTTAGGACCGTATATAAGATACGTTTAATAAATGATCACTCAACATTTTGCATGTTAAACCATTATTTTAAAAAGGAAATAAAATCTTCCGTTTGATCTTAAAAAAAATGTACGCCAAGTCATAAAAAATTGGGTACTCGGAAAAAAATTTGTCACGAGGGAAAAATATTTTGGCAGCGGGGAAAATAACTCCGGTAACAGGGATAAAACTCTCGTGACAGTTAAATAAAGTGAACTATAAAAAAGTGATTTATCCTTGAAATTCTTCACACTTATTAACTGGTAAACGATTTAATAAGTTTATAAATGTTACGTTTCATAAGGCATGATGGTGAGGGAGTGGCGTTCCGGCGAGGATCGAACCCGGGAAGCTCTGTGCGCTCACGTGCACGTAACGTGGAATAATATTTTAGCACGGAACAATGTCGTGGAAAATTTGGTCAACTCTATGCCAAGAAGACTGCGGTCAGTAATCGAAAAACAGGGATATTGGACGGATTACTAGAAAGAAGGCGGATATATTATCGGTTTTCCCTGTCTCCGCTTTCCCGGAGAAAAATACTTTATGTTTCGCTTATTGCGTGAAATTCGACTCTCCTTGCTCGCCATGTTTTTACTCCTGCAAGCTTTCCATCGACCACATCGTTGCGGTAAAATGAGGTCTTCGATCGTTGTTATAGCCGAATCAATCTCCTGATCGCCAGTTTGATCGTAACCATCATTGAACTCCTCGCTAATGTTTTTTTCGAATTTTTCGCTAAGCTTGGCTGGCATTTTTCTTTCCGTCTTCTTATCGTTTGACGTCTTCGTCGTCTCGTTATGCGTGGCCATACGAATAGCACTGCTGTTGCGTGCTCGATATGGCCGTATCGGGAGAGAATATAAGTTTGAAGTTCATACGATGTGGGTACAAGTAAACTTATTTCAAAGTAATTGATAGTCTTGAAACGAGAGTAAACATTGCATGATGGTGTGCGCGAGTGAGTGAGCTGACCGGCTGGTCGTCGCGAGATACTGGATGACGTTTTTGCTGAAACATAAACCGACTGCCTCTCTATCGTTGACGATCGCAAAACTATGAATTTCCGCCCGCCGTGAGGGGTGAGAGTT